>OX578152.1:43676520-44088369 GCA_951213105.1 Amaurobius ferox
AACTAGCGATACTTTGCTAGATTATTTCGCTAAATGAGTTACTAGGCTCGCCAAATGTATTGCCAAGTGGTACACAAAGAAGGAGAGAAAAGTTTTTCTTATAATATAAATGACTATTAGCGATTGGTCATAAAAATACGAAACTATACACAGTGAATGGAACGATCTAGATCGATGAGAATGATATTTGCAAATTTGTCGAATAATCTTGCATGAAAAATGAATATATTTCACTATAATTAATACTGTTTTAAATTTTAGCAACATCTTTTGATAAATTTATTAGAAAACGTGCCATATCTTGAAAACGATTTATGCTAACGTTCTAAAGTTTTTGCCATTCGTTTTCTAATGAAAAAGTACATGAGAAATGATTATTTAGGTAACATTATCGAAGGTTCTAATTTTTTCATAATTTCATTTAAACATTTGGGCATCTTCAGAAAATTCGATTGCTCTTAAAATCAATAGGCTTCCATAGTATTCACTGATTGTAATATGTTTACCTAATTTCATTCGAATCATCCCATTCGTTCTTGAGATATCGTGTTCACAGACTCATGGACACGCACACTAACACACTGACACACACTCATACACACAGACATCCCCTCAAAAATGTTTGATTCGTGATCAGCGATGCTCTCCCGTCGAAAACTCGAATTCGAATTTCGTTCCCGTCACAATACTTTCCTTATACATTATACTATGTATGTAAGGAAAGTAAAAATAGAAATATTTACTTGGATTGAAATTTTTGGACCAAATTTAATTCGAATCGCTCCATTCGTTCATGAGATATCGTCTCCACAGTCTCACTGATACAGACCTACCCACCCACATACATACACACACACACACACACACACACACACACAGACATAGACATCGCCTCAAAAATGCTCGCTTCGTGATCAGGGATGCTTGAAACGTGCTCTCCCGTCGAAAACTCGAATTTGAATTTTCGTCCTCGTCACAATACTTTCCTTATACATTATACTATGTATATAAGGAAAGTAAAAATAGAAATTTTTACTTGGATTGAAATTTTTGTACCAAATTTAATTCGAATCGCTCCATTCGTTCATGAGATATCGTCTCCACAGTTTCACTGACACAGACCCACCCACACACATACATACCCCCATGAGATATCGTCTCCACAGTCTCACTGATACAGACCTACCCACCCACATACATACACACACACACACACACACACACACACACAGACATAGACATCGCCTCAAAAATGCTCGCTTCGTGATCAGGGATGCTTGAAACGTGCTCTCCCGTCGAAAACTCGAATTTGAATTTTCGTCCTCGTCACAATACTTTCCTTATACATTATACTATGTATATAAGGAAAGTAAAAATAGAAATTTTTACTTGGATTGAAATTTTTGTACCAAATTTAATTCGAATCGCTCCATTCGTTCATGAGATATCGTCTCCACAGTTTCACTGACACAGACCCACCCACACACATACATACCCCCCCCCCCCCCCCCACACACACACACACGCGCGCACATCGCCTTTAAAAACATTTGATTCCAATTCAGGGATGCTTGAAACGTGAACTTCCGTCGAAAACTCGAATTCGAATTTTTGACCAGTCGACTTTCCTTATACACTATATTATGCATATAAGGAAAGTAAAAATATGAGGTCAATGAAAAGGGATAATTATGACATTGCATCATTTGTCGGCCATCTTTACTCAGCATTTTTTTATCTTATATTTATCTTACATTAACATTTATCTTATATTTATCGGACAATACTAAATAAATAAAAATTAACTTGCTATAAGGATTGTTATTTTTCTATGCGTATTTCTCGCCATCTCCTTCAGAAGTACTGCAGTATAACGAGACATTTGCATAATTATAGCTTTACATTAACCCCATTATTTATCTTCTGTGTGCGTGTTATGTGTATAAACTACACTTTTTGCTATACTAAATAAAAAATGTTCTACAACTTTGTATTTGAAAATTTTCGCCTATTATTTATTAATATTCATTGTTTTTACATAGAAAGCCAGAAGATTTATATTTCGATGACGTCATTTGACTAAACTTCATTTTTTTTCCATGAAGTTTTTTTTTCAAATATAATAAATTATCGTAGTTCTGTGATAATTTAAAATATATCAGCGCTGAATGTATCGCATTTTAGAGAGGTCTAAATAAAATTGCATTTCAGCTGGAAAGTGTTTCATAATCAATGCTTTATACATGATTGATTTTTCTCGTATATATTTTAACAAAATAAATGAACTGGACGACTGCTAAAATTAACCGTTCTTAAGAAATTTCAGCTTTATGGAATATTTGAAAATTTGTGAAATGGCATCACTAAAAACACTTCGAATATTGAAGGTCTTAATGCGGGTCCCTCTCTCTGAGTTTTGTATATCTTAAGAATAATAACCATATATCAGTAATATTTTGCGCAATTTTGCATCAGGGAAGATAATTTAACGGTGCATGAAAGGACAAATTGAAGAACGGTAAAATTGCTTTTTAAATTTATATTACAACGATATGGCGATAAATCAATATTTTAAACTAGTTTACAAAAGGTCTTTAAAACACATTTTCTTACAGACTGGTAATTTTGGCATTCGAAATGTCTTCTAATTCTATTTATGTGTACATATAAAATGATTACTTATTTAACATAATTAAAAATTTTCAATTTTGCTTAAATTTAATATGAACCAGTCAAACTAATCGATATTTTTAAGGGGACGGTGGATGTTGAAATTTTTTTTTATTTATTTATTGACTTAGAAACATGGAAATTTGTATAAATATTCCTCTTAACATTATTGTATAAAATACCATTAATCATTTTTCAATTTTGTTATAATTTTGTATTTTTTTTAAATTTAATTTTGTTTTTTAACGAAAATTTGAAAATGCTCCTTGCGTGCCATTTGTTCACATTTTTAATTAATTTTACATTATGATCACTCAAAACCACATTATGAACAAATTTGGGTATTCATTTTTTAAATCCCTTAGAAAGTTAATTTTTTACAATATTTTTCTGCATTAAAACTTAATTTTCATCCTTTAATTAGGTTCTTATTCAATTTTAATTACCTTAAAAAAGTTCAATTATAAAATGCATACCCAGTTTCATTAAAAGTATGAAAGATGTCTTCTTGCCAAATTTCAGGCATCTCAAACAAAAATTAAGACGTATGGAGCATTTTAAAAATGTAAAACCTTTGAAAATTCCGTTTCGAAAAAAATCCATTTAACGTTTTGCTTACTGGTGGGACAGCGTCCATCCCAAATGAAGAACCTCCCAAAAAGACAGGTATTTAACATACCCCATCCTAAACAGTTCGACCCCCCTTTGCAGGCATTGGTGTCCATGGAAATCGCCGACAGAAACATTGCACCTGCTACAGTTCGACCCCCACCCCCCCCCCCCATCCTTTGGAGGCATTGGAGTCCATGGAAATCGCCGACAGAAGTATTGCATCTGCTGCAGCAGGTGCAATGTTTCTGTCGGCGATTTCCATGGACGCCAATGCCTGCAAAGGGGGTAGAACTGTTTGGGATAGGGTATGTTAAATACCTGTCTTTTTGGGGGTTCTTCGTTTGGGATGGACGCTGTCTCATCCGTAAGCAAAAGGTTAAATGTGTAAAATAATGTTATATATTAAAAAAAAAATTTAGTCGATTTTTGCTCATTTCAACGTCCACCGTCCCTTTAAAGCACAATAAGCTATTTTCCTTGAGAACATTTAAAAAAATTGTCCACATAGTCTAAGATTCATAAGAAATTGCGCTCTGAAATTTTCGATAAATGTGTTCACTAGAAAATCTACCCTGCATCCCAGGATTCCAAAATTTAAAGCTCTGATTAAAATTACACCTGAACATATAGCGAATTCTCGAAAACAGAACAGAGATTTTATGATAAAGATGTCACTGCTTCTCATAGAAAGGATACAGGTTATGACGCTAGTTACAATGCCCAGTGCATAGCAATCAGTGAACCGAAGAATGGCGCCTTTCCCCAACGAAATAGAAAATCTCAATTTTTATGCTTTTGTTTAAAAATTCATAGAAAAAAAAAAGTAATTAAAAATTTATTAGATTGCGAAAATATTTTTAATGCCAAAGTATAGAATTGTGCTAATTTTCTATTTTCGGGTGCGGCAAAGTAAGAATCAGTTAACCTAAAACATGCATACTTCGATGTATTTAAAAATAAATAAATAAATAAGAAGGAATTGTTCTAAGGACTTGGTTCGAAGATCGTTAGAAAGAATGCCTTCGTTCTTTCCAAAGATGTCAGGATGGAAGCTCCGTGATGCTATTTTCAGTCCCTAAGGAGCCGACTTGTGTGAAAATCGCTTAAAATTATGCTTCAATATGAAATAACTAAAAAACTAATTCTAATTAAAAGAAGAAGAGAAACTCGATGAGGTCTATCGTTGAGAGTTCAACTAATCCGAATTTCGTGGCTGTCCATAGCTTAAGTTTTTCGCTACAGACGACACATACACACACACTGTCTGTTATTATCTAAGATACTTAGATATTTTTCCTTGAACATTTTTACTCAGCCCCAGACCCCTCATCTTAGTCCCCTCATCTTAGTCCCCTCATCTTAGTCCCCTCATCTTAACCCCTCATCTTGGACCCCTCATCTTAGCCTCCTCATCTTAGCCCCCTCATTTTAGCCCCCTCATTTTAGCTCCCTCATCTTAGCCCCCTCATCTAAGTCCCCTCATTTCAGCTCCCTCATCTTAGCCCCCCTCATCTTAGTCCCCTCATCTTAGCCCCCTCATCTTTCACTTATCACGAGGGTCCAGCTCTTTGAACCCTGAAAATAATTCAGAATCGTTTTTTAACATGAAATAACTAAGAAACTAATTCAAATTAAAAGAAGAAAAGAAACTCAATGAGGGCTGTTATTGACAGTTCAGTTTATCTTGTCCCGAATTTCGTGGCTGTCCCATAGCGTAAATTTTTTGCTACAGACGGCCCATACACAGTCAAAAATATATTTTCATTATGAAAGATACTTTGATATATTTTTCCATGAAAATTTTTACGCAGCCCCCGACCCCTCATCTTTGCCCTGATCCCCCCCCCCCCCCCCAACTTTCACTTATCACGAGGGTCCAGATCTTTGACCCCTCCCTTCTCACCGTGTCATTGGATCTGCAGTTTTCTCTATTGCAGCAGACCCTGAAACATTGCCATCCCCTCAGCAGTATGCCACCCTATGAGAAAACACCATTTCTTGTAAGGTTTCGGGCAATTGGGTGTTTCTTCGAAGATGCTGACAAATAAGGGATACTTCTACAGTCTGCAATAATATAGATCGTTGCGTTTCGTGTTGTAGAAACCTGCAATAAGGGAAATGAAATTGTTATAATTGCTGTGGAAGAAAGCAATATATTTTTAAGAATTTTTCTGATATAACTTTCTAGAACATATTTCTAGAACAAGATGTGTATTTCTTGTGAGGAAATTAACTGGAGCGTGGATCAACTCGACTTTCTCATACCAGAATTAATTTTTTTCAAATTTTGCAAAAAAAAAATGAAAAATCGGTGTCGTGGATCCAAATGTTTACAATTATAGCGTGTTACACTTCATTTTAAAAGGCTTGATAAAATATTTCGATTGATACCATACTTGACAACGTACCCTCGGGGGGGGGGGGGAGCAACTTGCCCCCAAGGGGGACTAATGACGTCCCAATTAAAAAAATCTGATGTGGGCACCTCATGACTTTCCTTATATAATGCAATGGATTTACTACTTTTACAGTAAAAAGAAAATAGATTATTTTTATAGTAGTTATTTATATTCTTTCCAAGATATTGAATTATCGTCAATGAGTCGTCATTTTCCATGTCGTCATCATCAATGAGTCGCCAATGATTTAGCGTCATTTTTATCCATTTGGCGAGTTTTTCGTTAATTTAGCAACATTTAAAAAAGTCGCCAAGTTGGCGACATTCCACCAAATTCGTCACCAGAATCTCGCTAAGCGTTATGAATGAAGAAATAAGTAATTCTTACAGCAGATAAATGACTATTGACGTTCAAATACAAAAGCATTATTCAAAGTATCTTTTTCATGAATGGAACGAGCTAGATCCACGAGGAGGATGTCACCCAATTTATCGTATGATATTACATATGAAAAGTGAACATGTTCCTCAATAGGAAATATTTTTTTTTATTTTAAATGACTTTTTAATAATTTTTTTGAAAAATGTGCAATATCTCGAGAACGGTTCGTGTTAGCGTTCTAAAATTTATGTCAATCGTTTTCTAATGAAAAATTACATAAGAAATGTCTATTTGCGTAACTTTATTAGCGGTTTTGATTTTTTGACGATGTTTCAAAATTTCACTCGAAAATTTAAGGGGGTTCTGAACATTCGATTGCGTATAAAAACAATAGGCTTCCAGTGTTTACGGATTGTGATTTTTGTACCAAATTTCGTTCGAATCGGTCCATTCGTTCGTCAGTTATCGTCTCCATAGACTCACTGACACACACACACACACACACAGACATCACTTCAAAACTGTTTGATTCGTGATCAGGGATGCTTGAAACGTGCTCTGCCGTCAAAAACTCAAATTCGAATTTTCGACCCCGTCACAATACTTTCCTTATACATTATGTGTATAAGGAAAGTAAAAATATTGTATCGCGGCTATTTTTCATAACAGTGATTGAAACTACTAAGTTTTGTGATAATTGAGTGACAAATAAACCCTTTTAAGCATGGTCATGTCAAATTTTGCCCTATGCTGCCATGTTAAAAAATATATAAAATTTCGAAAAAAATTCAAAGATTTTTCTCGAATTTTTTTAAAAAAAATTCTATCTAGTTCTAGATCTTTTTATAACAAAGCCGGATATAAAGTTTCGTGAAAATCCATTAAAATTTGTGGCTGCTACTGTGTGCACAAGAATTCGACCTCAGTCATCAGACAGACAGACGGACATCACTCCAAAAATAGTCAAAACGTGTTCAGGAAGTCTTAAAACATATATTGTCATTAAAATCTCGAAATCGAAAATTTTCGTGAAAACTACGTATGAGAAAGTCGCGAGGTAAAACTATATGAAAATATTTCTGTTTCTGTGTGTAATATTCCTGTTTAATTAAGAAGACACATTTGAAAGGACCCGCTACAAATACAGAAGGGAAAATAATTGTTTTAGTAGCGCAATCAATAAAGCTTAATGAGTCATAACGACATATGGATTAAGGGGTCGAAATAACGTACAAGCGGGGACGCAGCACCATAGTGTTAGAAATAATGTTGAAATAGGATATATTGTTATGAAAATATTAAAATGAGAATAATTAGAGTTCTAATTATGAGAATTACTTAAAATTCTATCTGGATATAATGTTAAAAATAATCTTAATAAGATATAATGTTGGAAATAATCTTTAAAATAGGATATAATGTTAGAAATAATCTTAATAGGATATAATGTTAGAAATAATCTTAATAGGATATAATGTTAGAAATAATCTTAAAAATAGGATATAATGTTAGAAATAATCTTAAAAATAGGATATAACGTTAGAAATAATCTTAAAAATAGGATATAAGGTTAGAAGTAATCTTGATATAATGGTAGAAATAATCTTAAAAATAGGATATAATGTTAGAAATAATCTTAAAAATAGGATATAACGTTAGAAATAATTTAAAAATAGGATATAAGGTTAGAAGTAATCTTGATATAATGGTAGAAATAATCTTAAAAATAGGATATAATGTTAGAAATAATCTTAAAAATAGGATATAACGTTAGAAATAATCTTAAAAATAGGATATAAGGTTAGAAGTAATCTTGATATAATGGTAGAAATAATCTTAAAAATAGGATATAATGTTAGAAATAATCTTAAAAATAGGATATAACGTTAGAAATAATCTTAAAAATAGGATATAAGGTTAGAAGTAATCTTAAAAATAGGATATAACGTTAGAAATAATCTTAAAAATAGGATATAAGGTTAGAAGTAATCTTGATATAATGGTAGAAATAATCTTAAAAATAGGATATAATGTTAGAAATAATCTTAAAAATAGGATATAACGTTAGAAATAATCTTAAAAATAGGATATAAGGTTAGAAGTAATCTTAAAAATAGGATATAACGTTAGAAATAATCTTAAAAATAGGATATAAGGTTAGAAGTAATCTTGATATAATGGTAGAAATAATCTTAAAAATAGGATATAATGTTAGAAATAATCTTAAAAATAGGATATAACGTTAGAAATAATCTTAAAAATAGGATATAAGGTTAGAAGTAATCTTGATATAATGGTAGAAATAATCTTAAAAATAGGATATAATGTTAGAAATAATCTTAAAAATAGGATATAACGTTAGAAATAATTTAAAAATAGGATATAATGTTAGAAATGATATTAATAGGATATAATGTTAGAAATTATCTTAAAAATAGGATGTAACGCTAAAAATAATGTTAAAAATAGGATATAATGTTAGAAATAATCTTAATAGAATATAATGTTCGAAATAATCTTAATATGATATAATGTTAGAAATAATCTTAAAAATAGAATATAATGTTAGAAATAATCTTAATAGGATATAATGTTAGAAATAATCTTAATAGGATATAATGTTAGAAATAATCTTAATAGGATATAACGTTAGAAATAATCTTAATACGATATAATGCTATGAAAATCTTAAAATTGGAAGAATTGTAGTTATAAACATAAGAATTCTAAAAATTTTATTTTATTTTATTTTTCTACATATGTATCTACACATAAAATTTGATAGCTGTGTATTCATTTTTGAGTTACCGTGCGCAAACATCACACACACGCAAAGAATGAAAGAGATAGAGAGAGGAACCTCTCTCCAAAAGTGATCGATATAGGTTCAGGAGGTCTGAAAACATGCTTATCCAACAAAATATCGAATTCTTTCTCGTGAAAACGTAACATTTTCAGTACAACAATATAAAAAATCTGATGTGGGCAGCACATGACTTTCCCTGCAGACTTATATCCACATTCTCTTTATTTTAATTAAATTTAATTCATTTTTAATTCAATTTTCGTGCTCGTTTGGTAACTGGACTTATTTTCAAAGGTGGCGTAGAAAAAATACGAAAAAACTAAAATATCTCGAGAACGGTTAGTCCTAGTGTAATGGGGTTGGTCTTATTCTTTTCTTCGTTAAAAATTACGTATAAAACAAGCATTTGATGGATATATTTCAACATACATAGTTTTTTATTTTAGATTTTGTCGATTTTTGCGGGCCATTTTGCAAAAAAAGGCAGGTTATTTTTTTCCGAATCGTACCAAAACCTAATCAGCACCAGGATGTCCCACAAGTGACTTATCTACCGAATTTTGTGAAATTCGGTCCATTAGTTTTTCAGCTATAGTGGATACAAGCTTTTGCGGGCCATTTCGCAAAAAAAAAGGCGGGTTCTTTTATCCCGAACCGTACCCAAAACTAATCGGCATCAGATTCACCCACAAGTGACATACATACCAAATTTTATGAAATTCGGTCAATTAGTTTTTTAGTTAGAGTGGATACAAAATCTGCACAGACAGACACACAGACAGACACACACACAGACGTTACGCTAAAAATGACCTTTTCGTATTCTAGAGGTCTCGAAACGTGTAGATCCGTCGAAAACTCGAGTTGCGATTTTCGGCATGATTCCAATACTTTCCCTATACATTACCATGTATTGCAGGAAAAGAAAACAGTAAATGTTACAATTTTCATAATTTGTACAGCCATGATCGGGTGTAATTCTTTCGCCGATACTCGATAGCGTAACCTTGACTTGCATTTCTTACCGTGAAAAACTTTTTTTTGCTAGGGTTGTAGTACATCGGAATGACCTCAAAAACTCAGCTAAATAAATACAGAATCTAGTGATTCCTCCGTAGGACCTTGGAACTAACTCCCTGGCCGCTGAATCAAGTTCGTCTTCATTTAGTTTGCACACTTTGGCAACAAGTTACTAACGACGAAAAATGCATCCAGTTATCGAGATGTTTATTGATCGGAAACTGATAGGTCTCTGAAATATGTGTAAGTAGTGGGTGTTTTTTTCGCTGGGAATTATGTGACTAAGAACAAAAGTTCAAGACCTCTTTCTTTAAGAGAGTTTGCTTTGTTGAACTCTAAAATGAAGTAAGGCTTAAAGAATTTATTTGGAAAATTTCATTCCTTCCAGCGTTAAAAATGTATTTTTTTTTTTGTCTATGGTACGTTTTGGTAATCTGTATTAAAATAATCTGTTTGTTCGAGGAGAACTAGAGCAACGTAAATAAGCACAAATAACACAATAATTTACGTTGTAGTTTTGCTTATTCTTTGCATAATATGTATTTATTTATTAATGTGTTTGTTTTGTATTTCTGTTCGTCTTTCAGATGCGTAGCTAAAGATATAAGCGACTGACAGCTAAGAAATTTGGTACAGTGATACCTTAGATCAGGTCCCAATATACTTTGGAGATATATATATTTTTTGATTCGAATTAGTTGTTTTGTTATTTTAACCTTTTGCTTACGGGTGGGACAGCGCAATCCCATACGAAGAACCTCTCAAAAAGACAGGTAATTGACATACCCTATTCCAAACAGTTTGATCCCCCTTTGCAGACATTGGACGCCTGTCCCACCCGTAAGCAAAAGGTTAAGTTGAAGCACAATTTTGAGCGACTTTCGCTCAGATTAGTTCCTTAGCGCTCATAAACATTACCACAAAATTTCCATCTTGGCACACTCGTAAAAATCAAAGAGCGCTTATTTCCCAACGAGTCTTGAATGAAATCCGTAAAATCAGAGACGAAAATTCAAAACTAAAGTTCGACAGAATTCAAGAGTGGCTGGAGGAAATTCAAGGAGGGCTTAACAGTCTTAAAGGAGGAACCAAAACACAATTAATCATTAGCATCTATAAACCATAATAGCTATTATTATATATTTCAATTCATATAAATTATTAACAAGTGATTGCATATTTATATTTGCAAGCTAAGAGCTGATTATTAATATCCATATAGCTAGCAATATTAATATATAATAATTACAATTGATTTTAATGCAAGCATTAACTAGTGATAAAGATGTTAATAATTTGTGGAAATATTCTAAAAGTTAATACAAGTTGATGCTGAAAATTAACTTTTACTTACTTATCAGTTGATTTTGACTCTATAATGCATAACAGTGAACCAACCCCACAATAATAAAAAATCTGATGTGGGCAGCACATGACTTTCCCTGCAGACTTATATCCACATTCTCTTTATTTTAATTAAACTTATTTCATTTTTAATTCAATTTTCTTTCTCATTCGGTAACCGGACTTATTTTCAAAGGTGGCGTAGAGAAAATACGAAAAACTAGAATATCTCGAGAACAGCTAGTCCTAGTGTGGAAACCCCAGGCCGTCCGACTCGTCCAGAGGACTTGAGTGACAATTTGGACGACCGGGGCTAGTCCTAGTGTAATGGTGTTGATCTTATTCTTTTCTTCGTTAAAAATTACGTATTAAACGCGCATTTAATGGATATATTTGAGTATACCTAGTTCTTTAGTTTAGATTTTGACGATTTTTGCGGGCCATTTTGCAAAAAAAGGCAGGTTATTTTTTTCCGAATCGTACCAAAATCTAATAAGCACCAGGGTAACCTACAAGTGACTCATCTACCGAATTTTGTGAAATTCGGTCCAGTAATTTTTCAGTTAGAGTGGATACAAGCTTTTGCGGGCCATTTCGCAAAAAAGGCGGGTTCTTTTATTCCAATTCGTACCCAAAACTAATCAGCACCAGACTCGCTCACAAGTGACTTACCAACCAAATTTTGTGAAATTCGGTTCATTAATTTTTTAGTTAGAGTGGATACAAAATCTGCACAGACAGACAGACACACAGACAGACAGACACACAGACACACACACAGACGTCACGCTAAAAATGGTTTTTTCGTATTTTAGAGGTCTTGAAACGTGTAGATCCGTCGAAAACTCGAGTTGTGATTTTCGGTATGATTCCAATACTTTCCCTATACATTACCATGTATTGCAGAGAAAGTAAAAAGTAACCTAAATATTATTGCCATAATTTTTAAATACTTTTAAATTTAATATGTAAATAAATGTATCATTCGTATAATCACAAATTCAGCTAAGTTAAAAAATCTTTAAAACGAAGTAATTTATAAAAAAAAAGATCGCAAAGCAATATTTTATGCAAAATTTGAATGACCTTTTATATGAAATTTCATATCACTACTAAAAATTTAATATTTTATCAGGGGAGGGCTGAGTATACCTCTGGGTGGGGGGGGGGGGGCTTAGCCCCCTCTGTCCCCTGCCTGACTACGGCCCTGCGTAAAATAATATTCTAATTTTTCACGATTTTATAAAAAATTGCTAAAAATGAAACTATTTTAAAACGCTCGCATATTGGCGAAATTTATCACAGTTCGAACTTACACATCGATCAGCGTTAAAATGGGAAATTTAAGATATTTCTAAAAGTGTTTGAAATGGGTTAAGAAAGTCTAAAAACGTGTTTATCCGTCAAAATCTCGAATTCGAAAATTTTCGGGTAAGCATCTTTACATAATAGTGTGAGGGCGCGGTAGCCCACTGGTTAGCGCGCTGGAGTTGCACTCGGTAGGCCCGGGTTCGATTCCAGCCACTGCCAAAACTGCCGCCGTGTTCATGCGGAGTACGATCACGTTAAACATGTGGGTCCGAAAGTCCTTCCGAGAGGTTGGTGGTAGGGGAAGGAGGGTACGGTCCCTGTGGATGCCTCCCCCACTGGGTTCCGGTCTAAATTGGGTGGCACTTCCCGACCGTCCAAACAGTTACCTTACACCTTTCTGGTAGGTCGGACGGTCTGGGTTTCAACAACAACAACATAATAGTGTGAGAAAGAAAAAAAAAATCTACGTTTTAACCTAGTAAATGTAGAACCATAGAAAATTTAAAGAAAACATATTGTGATGTGGTCGAAAATACGACTAGAAGATAAAATCATGCTTTATATTTTGCTCTTCAAATTGACGGAGATTAAATAGATAGGTTTCCCTCAATATTAAATAGTTGTTTAACTGTTTCTTTTCAAATTTATTTCCCCAAAAGCTGCCTTATTGAATTTTGAGGGAAAACGGTTAGACAAAATATTAAAATTAATTTATTTTATTATTAACAATTTTTTACATTATATAATATTCCAAATCATCAATTCTACTATAGCTTATCATTTTCAGAATCAACTGCAACATCGTTCCTTTAATTTGTCACTATCTTTTCTTCGCTGTAGGCCAAAGAACGGTAAATACGATATTTAGTCCCTAGATGGCGTTTGCAGTATAATTATGAACTAATTAGCATAAAAGCGTGATGTGGGGGCTTGAAAAAAATGATTTGCAATGTCGGGTCTTTCTCTATGCAGGACCGCAAAGGGTTACAATAAATCTTTCAAACGGCTGTAAAAATAGTAAATCGTTACAATAATCTTTAATAACACAGCATATAACGAAAACACAACGTTATCAACTGGTTTCGGAAGCGCAAAAGAGTCTCCTTGAAGATAAATACGGCAGATTTGTCATTTCAGAAAAAACAGATAAACGTTGTTCTTTCGTTATATGTCTGAATATCTGATAATTGTCAATTTTGTGCCCCTTCAACTTTAAAGAAATAATAATAAATAGGATAGATATTTTGTGCAGTATGTGTTTAGAAAACAATCTGTGCTATACATGTTTCACTAACGTTTTTTAATACTTTCCAACATAGTTTAAAATGTGTTTATGACTTTGTTCATTCTGTCTGTCAGTCTGTCTGTCCGTTCGCACGATAACTGCCGTAAAAATGACTTGGAATTTTAGTATGTTGTTGAGATGGTCTGTGGGATATATGGGAATGTAAATGAATAATATCACCCAATTAGTTTCGGATTGAACCCGGGTTGAAAAAGTGAAATGTATTGAACCCTATGGGACCTAATTTTTCAAATATTTTTTAAGCAGAGTTAAAATTTTTAAATTTCTTCGAAAATGTTAGGAAATATTCAAATTATCCCATAAAATATACAAAAAAAAAATTCAATAAAATATGTTCGGTAGTTTTTTAAATAAAAATTAAAATAGTAATTACACTCATATTATATGAAGAATTCACGTGACTCATGGCAAAATAAAATATGGCATCCATCTTTTTTTTTCCTAGTGTTAAAATCGTTATTTTTAAAGTTCTTTTAAATTTATATTTAGTGTTGCATCCGTCCTAAAACCGTTTCCCTTTTTATGCGTATTTTCTGTGCATCTACATTCTGTGCTAACGCAGTTACAATATTTTTAAGTTTAATTGATCATCAAATTTTGGTTGTTTCTACAACGAAGCCTAATTTTAATGGATGCAGAACTTAAACAAGTGATTATAAAATGAGTTGTATAAGAATTGCTGAATTTTTTTCATGCAAAATTATTTAGTTCTGATCTTATATTAGCCAGACATCACTATTCTCTTGTATTAATAATACTTTTATTTTTACATCCACTTAAACATAAACCTTGCTATTATTAGCACCACTTTTATGTAGCTCTTATTGTATATTATTGCTTTTTCTTACCTTTACGCATTACTGTTTTTTATTTCTTACGAATGGCAACAGTAGATCATTTCTTTTTCCTTTGCGAATAGCAACACTGGTCAGGACAACTGGTTCGACTGGTTCGGACATATGCAGTGTTTTTTCCAGGTATTCTTGTTTCCTTTATTTTTCCTACCTTATGTATGTTGTCCAAGTAGAAATAGTTTATAGATATAATCTATCTATTTCTTCAGAAACATTCATATTTTGTGTTTGCTTCGACAAAATCCTTAGGCCCGGTGAAGTGTTTTGGTGAAGTGAACAATTCCATTTTTTAAGGCCTAGCCCTTGTCCACGTGTATAGCAATAATGCTTGGATTTTTTATGTTTTTCTATTACCGTTTCCATACCATTCAAACTGGTTGATTTTCTTTAACTTGATGACTCGAAATTTGTATTTTTTTCCCATTTGATTGAATATTTGCTGTTTTATACTTTTATTTTGTAGGTTTGTTACAAAGTTAGTTTTTTCGAGTTGCAGCTTCTCACTTTTCTATCATTGGACTTTCAAAGTATTATATATATATATATATATATGTGTGTGTGTGTGTGTGTGTGTGTGTGTGTATAAATGTTTTTTTCAATTGTGCTTTTAACGTTTGTTCTTCGGTTGTAGCTTTACATACTGCAATTAACTTTATCTTTAACCATAGCTATGAAGTCGCTTACTTGTTTTATATAAACTTATTTATATAAATTTTCCCTCGATTCGTTCTAACTCTTATTCTAAAACTAATCTTGTCCCGTTCTATGACAGCTCTCCGTATAAATCAAGTCTTCCTTTCCATCCTTCGAATTTTCGTCCCCTGATTCATTTTTGCCATGAATTTAAATTTAAACCTGCCAATTCCATTGTTACCCCTTTATTTAGTCGTATTCGCACTGATAAATGCAAGAATAAAAATAATTTAAGAATAAATAATTCAGGGCAACCAATTAAACGTTTCATTAGAAGCAAAGAATTAGATTTTCAGAGAATCATACAAGAGTTTAACACGCATAGAGTCTAGAATGAGACGCCAGGCAGTTTGAACATGATCGAAGTTACAAATAGAATCGCGATAAATATAAATGAAAAGGGATTAAAAAAGTAAAATGCTACAGGGGTTATTGCAATTAATAAACAGAACAGTTTTATTTGTTACCTCTTTATTTAGTCGTATTTGCACTGATAAATTTAAGGATAAATATAATTTCCTGAATCAGGCTGGGATGTACGCTGTTCCCTTTATCTCTGGAAATACTTTTACATTGGTAGAACCAAACGTACCGTAGGCATGCGTTTACCTGAACACGCTCGTGATATTAAAAATCTGATGTGGGCAACACATGACTTTCCTTATATAATGTAATGAATTTACTACTTTTACAGTAAAAAAAATAGGTTTTTCTTATAGTAGATACTAATATTCTTTCCAAGATATTGAATTTTCGACAATTAGTTGTCATTTTCATTGATTTAGTGTCATTTTTATCCATTTGGCGAGATTTTCGTTAATTTGGCAACATTTAAAAAAGTCGCCAAGTTGGCAACATTCCGCCAAATTCGTCGCCAAAATCTCGCCAAGCGTTATGTACTAAGAAATAAGTTATTCTTACAGCAGATAAATGACTATTGGCTTTCAAATACAAAAGTATTATTCAAAATATCTTTTTTCATGAATGGAACGAGCTAGATCCACGAGAATGATGTCACTCAATTTATCGCATGGTATTACATATGAAAAGTGAACCTGTTTCTCAATAGGAAATATTTTTTTTTATTTTATATGACTTTTTGATAATTTTTTTTAAAAGTGTACAATATCTCGAGAACGGTTCATGTTAGCGTTCTAAAATTTATGTCAATCGTTTTCTAATGAAAAATTACATAAGAAGTGTCTATTTGCGTAACTTTATTAGTGGTTTTAATTTTTTGACGATTTTTTCAAAATTTCATTCGAAAATTTAGGGGGGGTTCTGAGCATTCGATTGCGTATGAAAACAATAGGCTTCCAGTGTTTACGGATTGTGGTTTTTGTACCAAATTTGGTTCGAATCGGTCCATTCGTTCGTCAGTTATCGTCTCCACAGACTCACTGACACACACACACACACACAGACATCACTTCAAAAATGTTTGATTCGTGATCAGGGATGCTTGAAACGTGCTCTCCCGTCGAAAACTCGAATTCGAATTTTCGACCCCGTCACAATACTTTCCTTATACATTATGTATATAAGGAAAGTAAAAACAACAAAAACAGCCTACTACTCCTTCCCAATTGGTTATTAATGATAAATTTACCCCTGCTTTCGATAAAATTTTTCTGTTAATTAATTGCAATAACCCCCGTAATATTTCATTTTTTGAATCCCTCTTCATTTATATTTATCGCAACTTTATTTGTAATTTCGATCCTGTTCGAACCCCCAGTTTCGCATGACGTCTCATTCTTGACTCTCCTGCGTATTAAATTTTTGTATAATTTTCAGGATATCTAGTTTCATCTTATCCTTACTTTTAATATTACTTTAAAATATTTGGCTAGAGTATTTCTGGATTGCTTTACATTTCCTTTTTGTAATTTAATGATTTTACTTTGCATCGGATAATCCGACCATTCATGCGGAAACTGTTGTTTAGCGGTTTTTTAGCTGTATATAAATAGACATTGATGAAGGACGTCGTAATTTCCGAAAACGCTCTGACCCAATTGTAATTTATTTAAACGTCTTTTATGGTGTAATATTAAAACGACTTTTTACTGAAAACATAGTCGTTTCTGTTTATAATTTAATGCTCTACAGTTTCATAATTCGATTTTTTTCTTCTATCTCGCATTGCTGCCGAGTTCATTATCCTAACTTTTAAAATATTCTTTTAGTAGCGCTGCAATCCCTTTCATTCGATTGGACAGATTAACAACCAATCCCCGCGGTGACCGTAGAGGTTTACGCCACTGTTAAGGAGAGCGGCAAGGCCAGCTTATCAACCACTAAGCAAGACCGCAACCAGGGGAGCGAGGTCAACAAAATCATTCACCGGACGAGGTCCGAAGATGGGCTCGTCGAGTTTCGACACCAGTCGCCATGCTAACGGCCCTACCGTGCTGAGAACACCGGTTCTCGTTAGATCACCGAAGTTAAGCAGCATCGGGTGCGGTTAGTACTTGGGTGGGTGACCACCTGGGAACACCGCGTGCTGTTGGCACATTTCGGGCGCGGTAGCCCGGTGGTTTGCGCGCTGGTTTTGCCCGCTGCTACAACTGCCGCCGTGTTCATGCGGAGTACGATCACGTTAAACATGTGGGTCCGTAAGTCCTTCCGAGAAGTTGGTGGTAGGGGAAGGAGGGTACGGTCCCTGTGGATGCCTCCCCCACTGGGTTCCGGTCTAAATTGGGTGGCACTTCCCGGTCGTCCAAACGGTTACCTACCTTACTGGTAGGTCGGACGGTCTGGATCTCAACAACATCAACAACCAGTCGCCGACGGGTCTAGAAACAGGCCACAAAAACACAGTTCCTCTCAGTCATCTGGAGAGTTTGCTTCACGATTACTGAAACTCTCCCGGGTCGATCCGCAGATTAGTGTACCACTTAGGTGAGGCTGGTCTGCCAGTACTCTACAGTAATACGGCCTCACCTCTAGTGGGGATCATTCGATTGGAGATGGTCACTTTACTATACATAGACCTAACGTGCATGTTCACGAACCTTTCCTTACAAAAATATTGATCAATACCTTTCCCACGCCCCACCATATAGCGCATAGTTACAGTAATCTTCCATCAGCATGCATACCCAATAACTCTAGTCTCCGCTAGTTGTGCAGACTGCAAGCAAGAATTTTATCGAAAATCACCCCACCGCCTGAGATTGAAATAAAAAGCCGCTGACATCTCCAAGACCACCTTCGCGGAGAGAGGGCACTCCACAAGATTGCTGCACGTGTATAGTGATAAAGAAAAATTTCGATCATTCGAGTTTGTTTTTCAGCTGCCGTCCAGAAACATATTTGGAGCGGTGATAACGGATTTCCACGCATATTTTCTGACTCATTTTTATGGCGGTATTTGGCAGTTTTTTTTTCTTTATCTCCATAGAAAATTGAGCGATTTTTTTAAACATTGTTGGCAATTGAAATTGGATCACCTACTGATGGGATATAAAGTGACATAATTTTTATTTAACCTCAAGCGAAGTATATAATATATTCCTATAAATAATTAGCGAGTTCAGATGTCAGGCCAAAAATATCTGGAAAACCGTAACACCTAGGAAACTGAAATTTGGTAGGCAATCCGTTCTTACCCTAAAAGGTGGTGTAAATTCCTTCGTGAGCGTAAGTTTTTTCGATGGCGTGTACTTACCTTCTGAGTTGGGTTCCTCTGTCGACACAAGAATATCTCAAATACCCAAATACCATAATTTGATTATAATAATTTGTTTAAGTGATTAGTTAATTATATATTGTTTTGATACATTTTTGTTCGTCGTTCTTTTTCTGCACAATGTGCATTGGCCTGCCGACCAATTTGTTGTGTTTTTATGTTCTATTGGTTTCAAATAAAGGCTATAGGTGGTACTGTTGTTGTTGTTGAAACCCAAACTGTCCGACCTACCAGAAAGGTGTAAGGTAACCGTTTGGACGGCCGGAAAGTGCTACCCAATTTAGACCGGAACCCAGTGGGGGAGGCATCCACAGGGACCGTACCCTCCTTCCCCCTACCATCAATCTCTCGGAAGGACTTACGGACCCACATGTTTAACGTGATCGTACTCCGCATGATCACGGCGGCAGTTGTGGCAGCGTGCAAATCCAGCGCGCAAACCACCGGGCTACCGCGCCCGAAATGTGCCAACAGCACGCGGTGTTCCCAGGTGGTCACCCACCCAAGTACTAACCGCGCCCGATGCTGCTAGTGGTACTGTGTCGCTTTTCTTTGGTAGCGCAGACTGCCTACTTGGTTCCGGTGCTGGCGGGTCTGTGGCCTACTTGGTGGGTGCTTCACCCCTCTCCGTCGACGTTCCTCGCGAGGGATGGTGGCGCCGGGCCTCGCTCGACGGGATGTTGGTCTGGTGGCCCCTTGGTGCTCCTGGGGACGCGCTCGCTGCGTGTCGAGGTCGGCGGCCGTCTCTGTCCGGTGAGTTCGGGTGGTACGTCGGATCTGTTTCGTGTTGGGGGTCAACTCCTTTGCTGGATGAGGTTGTACGTGTTTTGTAAAAAATGTGAAATACATGCAGTAATCAAGCATGTTTCTCTTGACTTAAAAATCGTTCTTCTCGAAACTCTTATTTTCAACCTTGTGAGCACTGTAGCTTCAAAATTATGAATAGAATCTTAAAACTGTGCATACTATATTATGTGCAAAACTGCGTACTCCATCGAAATATAACTATCTGTTAATAAATTTCTAATAAAAGAAATTTACAAAATTTATGATATTTTTAGTATATAATCTCAAATTTTTGCAAATTTCAATATAATTTTAGGTTGAGGTTAAATTATAACCTCTTATGAGATTATTATCCAGAAATCAGGGTTCAGCACTTATATTGCAAGACACACTTTCAAAAACTATCACTTGATCTAGCATAAAACTAAAATGTTTCACCAAACTTTTATATATTTTGTAGTAATAAAGTTCTGACTAAAATTTTTATATTATTTGAAGTGCTAATGATAGGTCCATACAATTTGAATCTTCCGATACACACAACGAAATTTGAGCTGCTAAATGTGATCTCGCCTCGTGTACAGTAAAACATTTTTTAAGTGTGTGTGTGTGTGTGTGGGGGGGGGGGTCTTACAAAAAAGTTGGGGTTCGACAAAAAGTGGGGTCCGACAAAAAGGGGGGGTACGACAAAAAGAGTTCGGATCCAGAGTTCCGACAAAAAAAAAAATAATCGTTCAGAGGTGTGATTGTTTAATAACATTTTGGAAAGCAAAGAAAACTGATGCCTGTGTCATAAATAAAATATAAAAAGTAAGTTTCAGATATATTTTTCTGTAATTTGCAACTCGCCCTTTGCAGCTCGGGCGCCTCCCCTTCCCTTGCTTTGTGAGATTACGTGATATGGTGGTATCGCCTTGATTTTTTTTTTTTTTTAAAGAAAGTCAGCAAAATTATATTTTTAAAATAATCGGTTCTATTTTTCGTCAACAATATTTATCTTTTAATATATTACACTATTTTATATATATATATTTATAAACATAATATTTTTATGGTGTAGTTCGTGTTTGTGGAAGGGGCTTTCAAAATATTGTTGTGGAGCCTCCAATATTTCAATTCAGCACTCATATTTCCAATAAGAAAACGTCTATAAATGGCACAAAATATAATTAATAGAACACCTAATTTAATCCCTCAGCACGACACATAACAAGATGAAATAAATATTGTACAATGTCTAGTTTTATTTTCTAAAGATATTGGTATTGGTACAAATATGTAAAATGTTTAGTTCTTTGATGCCCCACAAGAGGAAAACACTTCTACAGGAAAACGTGCTATCGCGTGAAAGTAGGATTACCCGAATTTGGCAACATTTTCGTGTTTGGGTGTCAAATTTGGCGCAAGTTCGCCAACTTACAGACTTCAGCAGTTTTCGAATCTGCTGGAACTTTTTAGAAATATGTACCAGTTTCGATGATACGGCCCACTTTCTAGATACTTCTATGGATAGTATATAACGGGGTCATTGTTCATTTGGACAGAGTGGACCTAATACGAGTCAAATTGAATCGTGAGATACTTCAGTGTCTTAGAACAGTATTGTTCTATTGTAACTGGTAGTGGTTTTGTGATCTTTTAAGATAATTACAGAGTCATTTGACGTATATTGCCCTTGTTTATGCTTATTAGTGCTTTTAAATAAAAGTGTTAGTTATCCAGAAATTCAGACCCATTTTTGTATCCCAAGATTTGAAAGCATACATCGATACAAGATTTGAAAGCATACATCGATACAAGATTTGAAAGCATACCCACGATTTGAAAGCATACATCGTAGCAATGTTATTTTTTTAGTTTTTTTTTTTTTTTTTTTTTTTTTAACGTAGCTATCGAACTTTAGAGCCGGAATAAGAACGGAATAATCAAAAAATTTTATAAATTTTTAAATATTTGTAAAAAACCTCATTTTTTGGGGGGGGGAGGGGGGGGGTAAAAAGAAGAGTGTACGAAAAAGTATCTTCTCATTCAAATATAAAGTAATTTTTTTTTTTTTTCTGAACGGAAGAAATTTTTAGGAGCCTTTAAAAGCTCGAATTTTGATAAAGTTAATATTTAATTAATACAGATTTTTAAAAACGAGTAAAAACTGAGTTCACGCAGTTTCTCTCATATTCTGTGTATTGATCATTTTAAAACTATCGCCATTAAAATACTTTTCGAGGTACGGTCTTCTAAATGTGTCGTGAAGTTTCATTCCCTAGCTCTCGAAAAGTGCGATTGGTTTTATTGTCTTGTTAATTTTTTAGAATTATATTAAGGATTCAATAACTTTCTTTGCTGTCTTCTATACGGGAAAATTTGGGTTATGTTGACTGTAAAATAGGGGTGGTCTGCTTTCTCGATGCTTCATTACAGGTGGGAGAGGGGTAGGAGGTGGAGTCTTATATTCTATTACGGATATTTGCTCCGATTGTAATGCAATTTTCAGGTTGCATTTTTGAGTCTGCAATGGACCCATTCGACATGATCACGCTAAATTTGGATCCAATTTTTCTGCTTTATGACCCTGTGCAAGCCCGTGCAAGAAGGGTGCAGAGTCTACAAAAGAAGACTGACAGTGGGGACGGGGGCTTGTGCAACCGCTGATGAGGCGCAGCACTTTTTATCACACCGATTGCTACAAAAACAAGTTGCTATATATTAAGTGACCTCTAGCGGGCAAAACTAAACTACAACTAAAAATACTAAAAATAGACATGTTAAAACTAAAATACTACTAAAACTATAACTACAAAACTATTAAAACTAAAAATACTAAAAAGAGGCATGTGACTACTAAAACTAAAAATACTAAAAATAGACATGTTAAAACTAAAAATACTACTAAAACTATAACTACAAAACTATTAAAACTAAAAATACTAAAAAGAGGTATGTGACTACTAAAACGAAAAATACTAAAAATAGACATGTTAAAATATGATATACACGTATTCTGCAGTGTACAACAGTAAGCATGTTTAACAGTAAAATGTGTGTTAAAGTATATTGTAGAAATTTATTTTATTGTTTCACATATTAATAAGTTAAAGGGAACTGCACCTACTGCACTTGAATAGCCACCACTGATTGCATTATGTTAGGTATGCCATATCCTGCCTACATCACTCTTTTTAAAATTTATTATACAAGTTCATAAAATTTAGCTACATGGTTACAATTGAAGCGTAAATGCTAGTCATGGAATTGCTCATATTACAATACGACCACTAGGGCTTCTCTTTCCATACTTTCTGTAAGAATTTTTTTGAGTCTCTCTGTTGCCATGACGACGCGGCGCCTTTTCCACTGTTGACGTCATCAAGGCCAAGATGCGATATATGTGATTAGATTGAAGAGGAAAAAGGAGGGCCTATCGCAGATAAGAGAGGAGAGGGCCCATCGGGTTAGTGACCATTATCAGCGGAAGAACGGAGTGCCAAGGTGAATAACTGTTAGATAAAAATTGAGAGCGCATGGAGCTTGTTACAGTTACATCATGGTTTAAAATCGTCTGCGTTGATTTATCAAATCTGGTTAAAAAATGCGGAACGATATTTTTAGGAATAAGTTAAATGAATTTAAAGAACAATAACAATGTGGCGTTGATAACTTACACATTTATATCAAATAAAGAAGGCGAGGAATTCCAATATTCACACGAGTCAATTGTTTTCTGGTTTAAATATATATTTTTATTTACATGTTAAAGATTTTGCATCAAATTATTACCAGCAATAAATTTGTATTCAACAAATATCTTCGTTTTCTCATACTGTATTGTTTTCTAGAAAAATTTCGAATTCGAGATTTTAACCATTTTAAAACCAACCGAGTCCATTTTGAACACTTTAGACATGACATCGAGAATTCAAGATTTTCCACTGTTGACGTCACCAAGGCCAAGATGCGATATATGTGATTAGATTGAAGAGAAAAAAGGAGGGCCTATCGCAGATAAAAGAGAAGAGGACCCATCGGGTTAGTGACCATTATCAGCGGAAGAACGGAGTGCCAAGGTGAATAACTGTTAGATAAAAATTGAGAGCGCATGGAGCTTGTTACAGTTACATCATGGTTTAAAATCGTCTGCGTTGATTTATCAAATCTGGTTAAAAAAATGCGGAACGATATTTTTAGGAATAAGTTAAATGAATTTAAAGAACAATAACAATGTGGCGTTGATAACTTACACATTTATATCAAATAAATAAGGCGAGGAATTCCAATATTCACACGAGTCAATTGTTTTCTGGTTTAAATATATATTTTTATTTACATATTAAAGATTTTGCATCAAATTATTACCAGCAATAAATTTGTATTCAACAAATATTTTCGTTTTCTCATACTGTATTGTTTTCTAGAAAAATTTCGAATTCGAGATTTTAACCATTTTAAAACCAACCGAGTCCATTTTGAACACTTTAGACATGGCATCGAGAATTCAAGATTTTCCACTGTTGACGTCACCAAGGCCAGGATGCGATATATGTGATTAGATTGAAGAGAAAAAAGGAAGACCTATCGCAGATAAAAGAGAAGAGGGCCCATCGGGTTAGTGACCATTATCAGCGGAAGAACGGAGAGCCAAGGTGAATAACTGTTAGATAAAAATTGAGCGCGCACAGAGCTTGTTGCAGTTACATCATGGTGTAAAATCGTCTGCGTTGATTTATCAAATTTGGTAAAAAATGCGGAACGATATTTTTAGGAATAAGTTAAATGGATTTAAAGAACAATAACAATGTGGCGTCGATAACTTACCTGTTAACCGCTGAAAGTTAACACACATTTATTCAAATAAAGAAAGCGAGGAATTCCAATATTCACATGAGTCAATTGTTTTCTGGTTTAAATATATTTTTTTTATTTATATGTTAAAGTTTTTGTATCAAATTATTACAAGCAATTAATTTGTATTCAACAAATATTTTCGCTTTCTCATACTGTATTGTTTTCTAGAAAAATTTCGAATTCGAGATTTTAACCATTTTAAAACCAACTGAGTCCATTTTGAACACTTTAGACATGGCATCGAGAATTCAAGATTTTGATGCCAATATATGCTTGAAGACCTCCTGAATACGTTTTGACTATTTCTGGAGTGATGTCTGTCTCTCTGATGTCTGTGGTTGATTTTTTGTGTACACGATAACAGGCACAAATATTAATAATATGAATGGATTTTCACGAAATTTTATAATCGGCTTTGTTATGAAAAACCTAAAAGTAGATAAAACAAAATTTAATTTGGGCAAAAATTTCAAAATTTATTCGAAATTTTATATTTTTTTAACATGGCAGCATGACAAAATTTGACATAATTATGCATAAAAGAGTTTATTTGTGGCCCAATGACTTAATAGTTTCAATCTAGACTTAATAGTTTCAATCATTGTTGGAAAGAATAGCCGCGATACAATTTTTTTTTTTGTTCATAGCCTCCTTTGGGTAGCAAGTTCCCCTCATCCCGGGGAGGGGGGGGGGGGGCAGTACATTGTCAAGTATGTGGCATCAATTGAAATATTTTTTCAAGCCATTTAATGTGAAGGATAACACACTATAATTGTAATAATTTTTTATTGCCCAGGTCGTTCAGTTCACGCAATGGGCGTAGAGTAGTTGCAACGGACGGTGGAGATGTAATTATTTCTTCTTTTTCGATCCAGACCGTCCGACTTACCAGAAGGTGTAAGGCAAATGTTTGGACGGCCGGGAAGTGCCACCCAATTTTGACCGGAACCCAGTTGGGGTGGCTTCCACAAGGACCGTATCCCCCTTCCTCTATCACCAACCTCTCGGAAAGACTTACGGACTAGCACATTTAACATGCCTGTACTCCGCGTGAACATGGAGACAATTTGGGCAGATCGGGATTGAACTGCGTATTGGCCCTACAATCATTTACACCCACGATATCGATTTTTCACACTTTTTCTTGTAAAATTTGCAAAAAAAAAAAAAAAAAAAATGAATTCTGGTATGAGAACGTCGACTTGAGCCACACTCTAGTTAATCCTTTCTCATGAGAAAAGGGGTCAGAACTTTCAACCCTGACCTTTAAATTGAATTTTATATCTCTTATCGCATATCCAAATTCACCGAAATCTCCAAGTATTGATAATTTTGAAAAATACTCCACGAATAATCGCATTTTCCCCCAATATTGTAAAGCGCTGAAAAATTTCATCATGCTAACCTCCTGAGCGCGGAGGAAGAATTGGTGGATTATCTATCTATTGGAGTGCGATAAAAATGCTTAAGTGAGTTTACTAATATTTAAAGAGGACAGCTTATTTAGATAAACAGATTGATGGTCACTTATCGGTATGCTCTTGATGACTTTGATTGATTTACGAGTGAGGATTCTAATTTTAAGTCTACAACATAGCTCCCCATCCCTTTCAACACTATGACACCGGTGGCGAAGCTTTGTGGGGAGAGAAGGTAGACGGTGTCTTTCTAAATAAATGACACCTAAGTAACTTTTATTTTAATGATATATTATTCGAATAAATGCATAAAACGCTTTCTTTGAGAATGAACAAAGGGAGATGCAAACATATTTTTGTATCTCCCTTGTAAACATATCAGAAAATGTAGAAATAGATAGAATTTTTTTAAATTCGAGCGAAAACTTTGAAATGTATTCGAAATTTTATATTTTATTAATATGGCAGCATAGAACAAAATTTGACAAAATAATTTATTTATATATTAATGATCACGAGACTTAATAGTTTCAATCATTGTTGTGAAAAATGTCGTGATGCCATTAGCCCTCCCTTTGGAGATAAGTTACCCCTTGGGGGAGGGGGTGCGTAGATTGTCAAGCATGGTACCAATCGTAAAAATTTTTTTAAGGCTTTTAAAGTGAAGGGTAACAGGCTATAGTTATAATAATTTCTCTCACGATACCAATTTTTTAAATTTTTTCTTGTGAAATTAGAAATAAATAATGAATTCTGGTATAAGAAAGTTGAGTTAATTATACCTATTTTAATAAAAGAAAGAATTTGTCTGTTTGTCAATGCAGCTGAGCGGTATCTACCGTATTTACAGATCTGAGGTACAGTGTCTAGAAGGAAGATCTCAGATACAGTGTCTTAGTTCTAGACACTGTATCTGAGGCTTTGCAAACAGTAGCATTTGTACATGAACAGATGCTTTCCAAATTTTTAATTAGACTTTTTAAAATTAATTTTAAAACGTATTTAAAGTGTTAAATTCGATCATTTATCGACAACAAAGGGAAAATTTTTCTATTATTATTTTTATTATTACATTTTTCTAATATATATATATATATATATATATATATATTAGAAAAATGTAATAATAAAAATTCAAGTAATATTAGCATCACCATAGAAACAAAACCACGGTTATAATGTCGATAAGAGAAAAGAATAGCACCGGTCCAAATTCGATGATTAATCAGAAATAAATTCATCTTCAGGTCTGAGTATTTAATTCTAATTAACCCAAACAAATGCCTGTTTCAGATTGAGGTACATTACTATAAACACACACACACACACACACACACACACACACATATATATATATATATATATATATATATATATATATATATATATATATATATTTATGTATATATGTATATATATTTATGTATATATGTATATATATATATATATATATATATATAAAAATAAATTATTAAATCCAAAGTTAGAATGTATGTAGTAACTCATAATACACTATTCCAAAATTTTCTACAAATACAAAGAAATTAAGACAAAAAGAGGAAATAATAAAGCATAATGCAAGTCATAAGGACAAAGACAATCAACAAATTTCAAAAATGAGGAATGCAAATAAGAAAACAAAAAATTAAGCAAAAAAGCTTGCACATGGAGGAGATTTAGGCTTACGAGATTAGGCTTACGAAAAGTTCATTTCGAAAAAATTCTCATCGGGTCCATATATCTTTTCGAAATGAACACAAAAATGCTTGTTTCTGAAACACATGATAGATTTTATCTATAAACTTGTGTTATATGGACGACAAGCATAAAGATTGGAACAATAAAGGAAACATAAATACCTCAAAACGCACTTCTTCAGCGCAACCATGACGAGCAAAATATGACTGGATCATCGTTGCCATATGCCAAAATGAAAAGATGTGATTTGCTGTTGCCAAAGAGAGTAATAAAAACAGTACTGCGCAAAAGCAATAAAATGAGTTATTCAACTGTTAAAGCTTCGAGATAAAAAGATGAAAATATAATTGCAGGAGAATGAAGAAGTACGGCTAAAATAAGATAATAAGGGGAGAATATGAGAATTTTAGGCTAATCGAAACTTATTAACTATACTATTGACTAAATATGCAGGATATTGATACATTTTACTGGTAATTTTGAGGTTATTAATGTGCAAAGCATGAAATTTTTTATCTGATAATCTATAAATTCTAAAAAGTTGATTAAGTATAATATTTCTAAACAATTGAATCGAGTTGCAGGAATTAAAAGGTAATAATTTATTAATATTAAATTTAAAAAAATCTTTTTTATCATATAATTTAGTAACTATCCCATGAGCAGGTTCTATAATTAGATTTAAATCCAAATAATAAACATTATTACTAATAGAAGTTTCATTAGGTATTAATTCCAAATTATCCGGATAGAAATCTATATCTATGACATAGTTATCAGTAAATACAAGACAAATCAGATCATCTACATATCTATAAATTTTATAATCAGTTGAAGTAAAGAATTTTTCATAATGATATAGGTATAAATTAGCTAACATACTGCTACTACAGCCACCTTGTGGAACACCTGAGACTTGTAAGTATAATTTATTACCTTGAAAGATATAATTATTGAAAAGAACAAAATGGAGAAGCTTAGGAAAATTGGTAAATTTTGTAAGATTAGAATGTTTAGTAATATAAGCATTATATAAAGCTAAAATGACATCATATAGATCAGTGATCTTAATATTATTAAATAGATCTTTAAAATCAAAAGTTTGAAATCCTATTATTTTACCATGCGTTTTTAATTTATTTTTTAATTCCTTACTGTTATTTAGAATAATATAGCTATCACCAGAATCTCGTAAATTGCTATTTAGTACATTTAAATAATTTAGTAATAATTTACTAGCAGTGGTAGAGTATGAATTATGACCACTAGTAACAGTTCTAAATTTAATAGGATTTTTATGAAATTTAGGTATAAGCACAATATATGGAAATGTCAAAAATTTATTATTAATATCTAAATCACTATACATATTGATAATTTTCAATTTGATACTATTAAGAGAGTGTGAATCAATTTTAAATAGACTATTATTTTTTAAATAATCTAGCAGATATTGAATATAGAATTTTTTACAAATAATAGCATAATTATTAGAGGCTTTATCTACATAAGTAATAACAAAAGATCTATGTAAATCATTAACAGAATGCTTTATATTATCCATATTATATATGGATCTAGATAAATTAATACTACAAATGGTATTTTTAATAGATCTTAAAATAGTAAATTTCCACATATTAAATGCCTCTAAAGGCTGAGCATATTTAGAAGCTAATCCATAAATAAATTTATCAAGGTCCAGATTGATTGACTTTAACACTTGTTTAGAATTATTACATGAAGGTAACCTGAATTTAGTGCCAAATGACATTATAGTTCTTAAAGATTTATCTTTTACAATGGCTAAGTCTCCAGTAACTATATGACCCAATTGTGGATTTATAAATTCAGCATAATTATCAGCACTACAAATACATTCACCATCTAAATTTGTTGAGGAATCTATGTCGACTGAGAGAGATTTTGAAATTGCATTGTAATTAAAAATGGTTCTTCCAATAGGCTTGTTATATTTAAAAGTTTTTGTAACATTCAAATCCTTTACAGGCAATAAATGATGAAATTGATTAAATAAATTCTTAAAGTTTATGGAATTATAAATAGGATGCTTAAATGATATTACACAATAAGAATTGGAACAGTTATTATGATGAAATTGATTAAGTTTTATTTTTAAATATTTTGATCTAGTAATGAGCAAATCATAGAAAATATGATTAAAATGTTCATTAGTAAGATTTAACTTTAAGAAAATAGCATAAACTGTGTTTAATTGTTTTTTCTTAACTGCAAATACCCATGATTTAATAAATTTCCATTGATATGTGTTATTGAATTGTTGATGCATACTTTTAATCTCCGCTTTAATATCATATTGGGAGGAGCTTCCTTTACCGCGTTTAAATCTTTTGAGTTTAGCCAATTTACTATTATGTAAAAGAGGTTTAAAAAAAAGGTGATTAAAAATAGAATATTTATTATCTACAAAATTATTCTTAACAATATTACCATTGAGATATAACTGATTTAATCCATATGGAAACAGAGTACAATGTGATTTAATATAGAAGTTTTCAAAGAATAATCTATCAGCAGTATTTATTTTAATGTCCAAAATATGTATAGTTATATTTTCAAAACCATGATGAGCAAAGTGTTTATATTCGATTTTATTAGAAGTAGGAAGAAAATTATTATTGTGGATATATTTTTTAACATGATCTCTATGTACATTCATACGTAGATGAATAGGATTACTGGTTTGTCCTATATAAGATATATTACATATATTACAAGATAATTTGTAGATGCAATTAAAAATTTTACAGAAAGTCTTATGACTATTTAGATTAGTAATTTGTGAGTTAGAAGCATATGGGCAGGTTTTACAATTTTTATTCTTACATTTATTGAAGTTATAATTTTTAGCTGGGCAATTATTATATCCAAAACAATCCATGGCACACTGTTGGTAAAATGATAACGGTCTAAACAATTCCCAACTAAATTGTAAATACCGGGCAATATTTATCAAATTATATAATAACAAGAATAAATATATTTGCCAGTCACTAAATCAAATAAGATGTGTAATTCATAAGAGTTAAAGTAATATAAAGAGAATAGCATTAACATTTATAAATAATATAAATAAAAATAAAATAATTGCTTATATATAAAAATATATACAACTAAGTCCATGTAAAACCTAATAAAATGTAATAAGTAGGATATTACAAGATAAAAAGAATTGATTAACAATATAAATATAATCAGTTCTAAACTAGATTAATTAAAACACAAGGTATAATAAAATATATACTGTGTAAATCTGGAATTCACATAGAATCCTGTCCAAAAAAGTAATAAAAAGATTGCACTAAAAAGTACAGTTTATAAAAGGTATCTATAACATCAATACAAAATTCCAATTGCAGTTACCCAGTCATAAAAACACAAAACCAATAAATTAGTAAGAAATAATAACGATAGATGGCAGCACTAGAATAAGATACTTCTAATATTTAATTACTAATAGCGAAGAAAATTTGCAGTTAGATTTAAAAAACGATAGATGGCAGCACTAGATTAAGGAAATTCTAATATTAAATTACTAATAGCTAAAGAATAATTGCAATACAAATATTTACCAAATAATAAAACAGAAAGGAAGACAATAATTAATAATACTTTAAGCAAAAATATAATAAGTAACCTATGCAAATAAAAGAAAAGAATAAAATAGGAGAATGAGCCACAATAAACTACAATTAACAATGGATGAAAGTAGAGAAAGTAATATATATATATATATATATTTATATATATATATATATATATATATATATATATATATATACATAAATATATATATATATACATATATATATATATATATATATATATATATATATATTTATTTATATATATATGTATATATATATATATATATATATATATATATATTTATATTTATATATATATATATATATATATATATATATATATATATATGTGTGTGTGTGGAGCGGTCAAAGAGGCAGGCGTTTCCTCGTGATGGTTCGGTTGCCAGATTGCGGGTTCGAGTCCCGCCTGCGGGCATGGATGTTGTGATGTCTTAATGGGGCAGAAGTCGGACTTCTACCTTCGGGTGCCCCGGGCAGCGCAAAAATTCTTCCTTAATAAAATATGTTAGGGACACGACACCAACCAACTAACCATATATGTGTGTGTGTGTGTGTGTGTGTGTATGTTTAACGTACAACAACGCAAAAGAAGGTCTTTTGGGGTGTTTGATTCCCATGTTTTCGGCCCTATTTTTGTAACTGCTTATTACTGTCTCTGCAATACATGGTAATGTATGGGAAAGTGTTAGAATCATATCGAAAATCGCAGCTCGAGTTTACGACTGATCTAAACGTTTCGAGACGTGAATAAGTAAAAACTATTTTTAGAGTAGCGTCTGTGTGTGTGTCTCTTTATCTCCCTGTGTGTATGTGTGTGTGTGTTGTTTGGCTGTGCAATGAATGTATCCACACTAACTCAACTAATGGACCAAATTTCGTAAAATGTTATAGGTAAGTCACATGTAGGATACCCTGGTGCTGATTAGATTTTGACGCAATTCAGGTTAAAATAACCTGCCTTTTTTTTTTGCGAAATGGCCAGCAAAAATAATATGTATCCGCTCTAGCTGAGAAACTAATGGACCAAATCTCACAAAATTTGGTGGATAAGTTTCTTGTGAGTCACCTTTGTGCTGGTTAGATTTTGGTACGTTTCGAAAGAAATAATCTGTCTTTTTTTGCGAAATGGCCCGCAAATATCGCCAAGATCTAAAATAAAATACTACAAATGCATCAATTAAATGCATGTTTCATACGTAATTTTTGACGAAGAAAATAATAAGATCAACCCTATTACTTTAAGATGGACCATTGTTGAGATTTCGAAGTTTTTCAATTGGGGGAACTGAAGACGTTTCTCACTATGAAGTGAAAAAAATTTTAATGACATTTCTTAAAATTTAGTAGTTACATCCATTGACGGTTATTTTGATACTTATAAGATTCTGTATGATTCGGAAAAGTGTAATCTATCTTTTTTCTACTAAATGGCTCTCGGAGATCGTGGATATGTGAAATAAATCTTTAAAATTGCTGGTATGTAATTGTAATTAAATATTTGTTCTTCATGTAATTTTTACCAGCACAGCAAGTAAGTCTAATCCCACAACTTTAGGATAAACCGTTCTCGAGATATTTTAGTTTATGGAATTTTGAAGAGCTAATGGGCATTCAGTTGCCAAATGAAACGAACATGCACTAAAGCTGCGAATTAGATATATGAGAAAAGTGTTCATGTTACTTTCTGCAATTAAAGTAAACACAATTTAATGCATCATGAAAAACAAAATCTGATGTGTGCAGCACATGACTTTCTCTGCAGATATATTTAAGCTCTTTTTATTTCTTCAATAATTCATTAAACAGAGTTTAATTGCACAAAATAACACCCATAATTATTTTATATTACTTTGAAATTGCACTTTTATTTCAATTTTCGTTTTCATTTGTAACCTAGACTTCTTTTCAAAGCAAGGACGGATCCCGGATTTTCGTGAGGTGGTGGTGGTGGTGGTGTTGTGGGGGGGGGGGGATCTAGGATTTTCGTGAGGGAGGTTAGTATTGGGAATAAACAGGATCCTTTCTGATATTTTCCCGCAAAAGGAAATGGTTTGTTATTTTCAAATTCTCGATATACATTATTTATAAAAAATATTTTTACTGAAAACGATTACCATATTGTTATTTTATTCCATGAAATAGCACAATATGTTACAATTAACTGACTGAGAACAATAGAACAAAAAAAAACTTTTTTTTTCTTCTTCAAGGATTTTGAAACTTCTTTAACATTAGATAACCTAATACTTTTAAATAATACTTTATTTCACGAAAAAATATTCAATTTGTTATTAAAAGCTAACAAATCGAAACTTTTAGGGGGGGGGGGGCGCCTCCCGCTGCCCCCTCTGAGTCCGTCCCTGTTTCAGGGGTGACGTAGCGAACGGCTAGTCCTAGAGCAATTGGGTTCATTTTATTCTTTTTATCGCTAAAAATTACGTATAAAACAAGCATTTAATCGATATATTTGAGCATACGTAGTCTTTTATTTTAGATTTTGACGATTTTTCTGGGACATTTAGCAGAAAAAGGCAGGTTCTTTTTTTCCGAATCGTACCAAAATCTATTCAGAACCAGAGTAACCTACACGTGGCTTACCTACAAAATTTTATGAAATTTGGTTTATTAGTTTTTCAGCTAGGGTAGATTTATTAGGGCCTTTTCGCAAAAACAGGTAGGTTCCTTTATCCCGAATCGTACCAAAATCTAATCAGTCCCAGGGTCACCCGCAAGGGACATACTCCATCAAATTTTATGCTATTCGGTCAATTAGATTTTGAGTTAGTGTGGGTACATACATTGCACAGACAGACACACAGGCACACACACACACACACACACACACACAGACGTCACTCTAGAAATATATTTTCCGTATTCTAGAGGTCTCAAAGCGTGTAGATCCGACGAAAACTCGATTTGTGATTTTCGGCATGATTCTAATACTTTCCCTATACATTACCATGTATTGCAGGGAAAGTAATCAGAAAATGAATGTGAATTTTCAGGGGAAGTCATGTACTGCTCTACTTTTGTTATACTGATGTAGTTTAGTATAATGCACGTAGAAATGTATGGAGTGCTAGCGAAACCATCTATAATAATAAAAGGCAATGTCTGTGTGTCTGTCTTATACACTATAGGCTCAGTGACCGCGCGTCGCAGAGCTACGAAATTTGGCAATCGGAGACCTGGGGGAGGTGACACGTGAAAACCAATTTTTAAAATTTGAATTTTTTTTTTGTTATTTAATGCTTTATGCGATTTCGCCCGTTTTTTCCCCTTTTTTCTCCACCATCCAGACGTCGTAGAAAAAAACAAATCACACGACCGGAAAGAGCAGATAATTGCGATTAAAAATATATCAATTTCAAATCTCAGCTACAAGTTCTAATATTTTTTAAAGATTTTAAAACAAATGTCACTTTCGGCTAAAAAAAAAACGAACTTTCGTTTTTAAATCCTCGCGTCGGGAAAAGTGCCGACTATTTCGACTAATAATTCAAATTTTTAGAAAGATCAAAGATCAGGGTTTTTCTTACCAGACCAATCTGGTCAAGAAATAAGAACAAGTAGCCGCACGATCAGGATTTTAAGGAAGTAACGATTTTCAATTTCTCTTCCAAACCGGGAAAGTAGAGATCGATTTTTCACCCACATGCGCGTGCAGATGTACGGTGTTTCTATGGTGGAGGGAGGGTCCTGACGTCACAGTCCCGACGAGGTTGTGTTTCCAAAATTTCATTTTCTAAAAAGATAACTGCTAAAGATGTTAATAAGAATGCTGTGAAAAAATTAATCTGTCATCAAGATTTCTATATCTGTCTAACAAGGCGAAGATATAATAGAGTTGAACAATTTAAAATTGTAAGTAAAGACCATCAGATTTATACTGTTAAGCAAATTAAAATGGGATTAACCACTTATGATGATAAACGTCATATTTTAAATGATGGAATTAAGAGCTTAGCATATGGTCATTATACAATTTAAATGATTGAATTATGGTGGATTGATATCTGTATCTGATAGTATATCTGTATGATAGATTTCTATATCTGTCTAACAAGGCGAAGATATAATAGAGTTGAACAATTTAAAATTGTAAGTAAAGACCATCAGATTTATACTGTTAAGCAAATTAAAATGGAATTAACCACTTATAATGATAAACGTCATATTTTAAATGACGGAATTAAGAGCTTAGCATACGGTCATTATAAAATTTAAATTATTGAATTATGGTGGATTGAATTGTGGTGATGTATTGTATACATCGGGTGGTGGTTGGGACCACAATTAAAAAACTTAAACACTGAAGAAATAAAGAAATTAATAAAAAGAAAGTTATAGAGATTGTCGCGGTGCATTTATGCATCGGGTGGTGGTAGGGACAATATTAAAAAAAAAATTTTTTTTTCGCTGAGAAGCATCGTTAAAGCAGCATCGTTATTTCTTAAATACCGAATTCACATTCAACATCATCAGTCTCAAAAATATTTTCATGTCATTTGCGATACAGTACTAAAAATGCAGACAAACGGATATATTTTCATTTGTGTAAAACAAAAAATAGAGGAACATACCTCTATAAAAAACATAGGAGCAGCTGATCCCGGCTGTGAGTACACATCAAAGGGATCCCTTTCCTAGGGTTACAGGTACAGAAATTCTCAGAATCTGATAGTTCATAAACATTAGAATAAATTCACTTTACAAATGAATTTTCAAGAACCCCTTTAGAACATTATTTTTCATCTTATTAGTTTTAACGTCATTAAATTAAAACAAACTTTGTTAACTTCACGGGGTTATGGCGACAGCGAGTTTGCCACGGTCAGCATTTTTAAGGGTAGCGAACAGGCTTGTCGCCGAAGGCGGCTAGTGAGAAATAAAGTTGATAAATTTCGACGGACTGAAGGGAATATTGAATTAAGTCTTAGAAAAGAAGGAATGAAAAACTTAGCCCCAATTAAAGTGCCTATTTTTTCAGAATTCTAGTGTTAAACATTTCCCAAATGCCTAGATCGCAGATACAGCTATACTTAATGCCATAGTGAATATGGCATTTTGTCTAATTCTAAATAATTCAATTATTTTTAAAACTTTAAATCATATTTTAAATACTAATGGCGGCTACACGTCAAATCCTCAAATCGATCAACTTATATAACAGAATGACAAATCAATAGATCACAAAAGTCATGATAGGCAATGGACTGCTCTTACCCAATTAGTGATTAATGATAATTTTCAACCCCTTTTTGAAAAACCTTTTCTTTTGAGCAGCTGTAATAATCCCCGGTCTATTTTACTCTACGAATGCCTTTTTATTTATCTATATATCGCACTTCTATTTGTAGCTAGCCGCCTTCGGCGACCGGCCTGTTTTTCACTACCCCTGATAATTCTGACTGTGGCAAACTCACTGGCGCCATAACCCCGCGGAGTTAACAAAGTTTGTTTTAGTTTAATGACGTTAAAACTAATAATGAAATTTTAAGATGAAAAATAATGTTCTAGTGGGGGGGGGGGGGGGGTCTTGAAAACTGATTTGTAAAGTGAATTTATTCTAATGTTTGTGAACTGTGAGATTCTGAGGATTTCTGTACCTGTAACCCTAGAAAAGGGATCCCTTTGATGTGTACTCACAGTCGGGATCAGCTGCTCCTATGTTTTTTATAGAGGTATGCTCCTCTATTTTCTGTTTTACATATATGAAATTGTATCCGTTTGTCTGCATTTTTAGTATTTCATCGCAAATGACATGAAAGTATTTTTGAGACTGATGATGTTGAATGTGAATTTAGTATGTAAGAAATAACGATGCTGCTTGAACGATGCTGCTCAGTGAAAAAAAGTTTTTTTTAAAAGATTGCCCCCATCACCACCCGATGCATAGATGCACCTCGACAATCTTCATAACTTTCTTTTTATTTATTTTTTTATTTCTTCAGTGCTTAAGTTTTTTCATTGTGGTCCCAACCACCACCCGATGTAAACAATACATCGCCACAATTCAATCCAGCATAATGAGCCAAAACCTTATAAAAAGCAAACACTTATTCGGTTTTTAATTGTCCCTAGGCCAAAAACCGTATAAAAAGCAAACACTTATTCGGTTTTTAATTGTCCCTAGGCCAAAAACCGTATAAAAAGCAAACACTTATTCGGTTTTTAATTGTCCCTAGGCCAAAAACCGTATAAAAAGCTAACACTTATTCGGTTTTTAATTGTCCCTAGGCCAAAAACCGTATAAAAAGCAAACACTTATTCGGTTTTTAATTTTTCCTAGGCCAAAAACCGTATAAAAAGCAAACACTTATTCGGTTTTTAATTGTCCCTAGGCCAAAAACCGTATAAAAAGCAAACACTTATTCGGTTTTTAATTGTCCCTAGGCCAAAAACCGTATAAAAAGCAAACACTTATTCGGTTTTTAATTGTTCCTAGGCCAAAAACCTTATAAAAAGCAAACACTTATACGGTTTTTAATTGTCCCTAGGCCAAAAACCGTATAAAAAGCAAACACTTATTCGGTTTTGAATTGTTCCTAGGCCAAAAACCTTATAAAAAGCAAACACTTATTCGGTTTTTAATTGCCCCTAGGCCAAAAAACGTATAAAAAGCAAACACTTATTCGGTTTTTAATTGTCCGTAGGCCAAAAACCGTATAAAAAGTAAGCACTTATTCGGTTTTTAATTGTCTCTAGGTAATCTGTTTCTGAACAATTTTAAAACAGTATAAATAAAATACACTATAAACGTGTAAATACACTTAATACGTAATGTTATAAAAAGAGAAAGCGAAGTTTATGTTCTGAAAAGTACAATAATGAAGTAAAATAAATTCTTATCTTGATACGGATAAACCGCTCCAAAGAAATTTTCACCCCGTCCATGTTTTAAGTTATGCTTGGCGACTCTTTCTCGATTCCATGCGAATCAAACCTTTACAAAGTTACCTTTAATTTATAAAATTTAATTTTGTACATTGATGTTTAAACTGGCTTATGACAATGTGTTTTCTTGATTTTGTAATTTTTGTAATTTTTACATCTGGTGTATGGATGCATAAAATATGTTTTGTGGTAATGTCAATCTTAGGAAATGCAAATTCAGCTTGTCGGCAGTGGATTGTATTTAAGCATGTTGGCAATTTTTCTTATTTTAACGCCACTGAGGAAGGGTATGATGATATCCGAAAGCGCTCTGGCTTTTTTAAAGAATGTATGTACGCCTGAAGCATATTTTAAATGCACATTTTATTTTATTTTAACTCATAATTTTAAATTCACATTTATTTTAGTTTAAATACATCCAAAGAACGTAATCCATGTGGATTTGGACAAAATTGCAACTCCAACAGAATTCAATATCGCAGGAGTTACAGACCCTGACGACGATGGCTGCTTTACCAAGTTAGCTTGAACCAAGTGACGTAGTCCTTTGGATGTATTTAAACTAAAAGGAAATGTGAATTTAAAAGTGTGAGTTAAAATAAAATAAAATGTGCATTTAAAATTTGATATATAAAGTTTTAAAAATAATTGAATTATTTAGAATTGGACAAAATGTTATATTCACTATGACACATAATAAAATATGTTTGTCTGTGTTGTTGTTGTTGAGACCCAGACCGTCCGACCTACCAGAAAGGTGTAAGGTAACTGTTATGTTTGTCTGTGTGTATGTGCAGTTTATAAAGGGAAAGCTGAGCGCCGTACGTCCATGAAATTTGGTACACAGAGCCGGAACCATGTGCCTCGGCGAGATTTCTCTTTCGTTGTGGTTGTTATAAGCGGGAGTATTATTAAAGCGTTCGTTAAATTTTGTTCACAGGAACTTACAGCGAACTCCCAAACCTCAAAGAATGCTTTAATAATACGCCCGCTTATAACATAAATAAATAAATAAATTTCTACGTGGGCATGCTATGCCACGACATTTGGCCTAGGTCGGGTACATTTTCCAGTGCCAAATGAAATATAATTTCCCGTTTATTGTGTTTTCATGCATTTAACGTTTTTGAAATGGTATGACAGAGAAATCCAGAACAAGGGTTCCACTGTAATAACAAAATTGTAGAATGTCATTTATTTATATTCGTTGTAATGCATTTATAATTTATTTGTAACCGTATTAATATATATAGCATAAAACATTTCATTTGCTAATATTGGTACTTGGTTTTATGTCTTCCCAAATTACTTTGTCACACTTAGCTGATGCACCGCCTCACATCGTACGTTTTGATTCGGTTTTAATTTTACGATTAAAATTTTTTTTTTTCTTCTTAAAATTGAAGGTTTTTGCTATGGTCGATCACTTTAAGAATCAATAAACTTCTTCCATTCTGCGTGATTGCAAAGATCACGCCAAATTTTATTTATTTATTGCCCAGTCTTTCCGGCTCAACCAAAGGGTGTAGAGCCGTCACAAGGGACGGCCGGGAAAAGCACACACACACACACATATATACATATATATATATATATCCTAAAATTGAAGTTTTTTTCTTTGGTCGATCACTTTGAGAATCAACAAGCTAACTTTCCGTGATTGCAAACATCACGCCAAATTTTATTTAAATATTACTCAGTCCGTCCGGCTCACTAAAATGATGTACAGCCATCACAAGGGACGGCCGAGAAAAACACAGACACACACACACACATATATATATATATCCTAAAATATTCTAAATTTACTCTACTTATGTACAATCAATTAGATAGTGATATTTTAATTAATAATTATAGCAGACGATGATTTATAATTCATAATTATATTTTGCAGTTTTTAATTTCATTTGTAACTGCAGTTGCACCGTCATACTTTAAATACCGAAATCGTCTGATGGATATTTTTCTAATCAAACCATCAAACCACTGAAAATATTTTTTATTAATACTGAAAAATTTTTTAGATTAAAATGCATGTCGAAAATAAAACAATGCTGTTATACATGAAATATGTTAAATTTTATAGAATGTGTACTTTTTTGTGTGACATTTGGTGACCCACTCTAACCCTCTCGCGTGGGTGGAAAGTGTTTCACATTCAAAATGTCCGCAGTTTATTCAAATCAGTGGGCCGGGATTTTTGACCAAATCACAACACTTTCTCTTTACATGCGCTATGCATGGATATTGCAGAGAAAATATTTGCAAGTTGAAAAACCAATAAGTCGAATCACATAAAATTTAAATATCAGCGTTGCTTTATCTAATCTAGAATGATTCTTTGAATTTTCCTGTGTATAAACTACTCAAGGATGACGTTCATGCAAATCTATGGCATTAAATCTCAAGGAGACAGATAGAAAAGAGGATATTTCAAAGTTCTAGATCACGTTTTTGATAAGGGTTTTTAAATGGGAGTCGTGTCGAGGTTGCAGCATTTACATTTTATGAATTTCATTCCTTTTAAATAGTGGTGGGTAATTTTAATTCTTTTGAATTAAAATTACATATTCCCGTTTTTCTTCACATTCTTTATATACATAGTATAATGTATAAGGAAAGTATTGTGATGGGGTCGAAAATTCGAATTAGACTTTCCGACGGAAAAGAGCGTTTTAAGCATCCTCGAATTCGAATCGAACGGTTTTGAGGTGATGTCCTTCCTTCCTCTCTCTCGCTTTCTTTCTCGTGGCACTTTGCGGTACAGAACTATGAAATGTGCTACATGTGTTTTTTTTTTTTGTTTGTTTTTTTACATTCAGAAATTTTATAGAATGTGTGATTTTTTGTGTGACATTTAGTGACCCACTATAGCCCTCTCGCGTGGGTGAAAAGTGTTTCATATTCTCTGTCTCTCTCTCTCTCTGTGTGTGTTATGTTAGCCTATATGTTATGTTAGCGTGTGTTTTATATTAGCGTGTGTGTGTATTATATTAGCGTGTGTGTGTGTGTTATATTAGCGTGTGTGTGCTATGTTAGCGTGTGTGTTATGTTAGCTTGTGTGTTATGTCAACGTGTGTGTTATGTTAGTGTGTGTCTTACATTAACGTGTGTGTGTGTAGGTTATGTTAGCGTGTGTGTGTCGAAAGCCCAGACTGTCCGGCTCATCCTTAGACATAGAGCAGCAAGATGGGCGGCCCGGTAGCGTGTATGTGTGTTATAGCGTGTGTGTGTGTTATATTAGTACACACACACACGCTAACATAACTTACACACGTGTGTGCGTGTGTCATGTTATTGCGTGTGTCCGTGAGTTTGTGAAATCTATATCTCACGAATGGAGCATTATTATTGTCAGTGAATACTGGAACACGACTCATTTTAAATGAGAACGAATTTTCGGAACATCCCTAAATTTTCGAATGAATATTTGAAAAAATCAATTTTAAAGAAACAATGATTTCTTAAGTAATTCATCATTTGAAAAAGAATAACACCCACTTTAGAATGTTAGTATCAACTGTTACACTGCACGTTTTCAAATATTTCGAACACGACTCATTTTAAATGAGAACGAATTTTCGGAACATCCCTAAATTTTCGAATGAATATTTGAAAAAATCAATTTTAAAGAAACAATGATTTCTTAAGTAATTCATCATTTGAAAAAGAATAACACCCCCTTTAGAATGTTAGTATCAACTGTTACACTGCACGTTTTCAAATATTTCGAACACGACTCATTTTAAATGCGAACGAATGTTCGGAACATCCTTAAATTTTCGAATGAATATTTGAAAAAATCAATATTAAAGAAACAATGATTTCTTAAGTAATTCATCATTTGAAAAAGAATGACACCCACTTTAGAACGTTAGTCAACGAATCAACTGTTACACTGCACGTTTTCAAATATATGTATCGGAAAATTACATAAAATTAAACTAAGTAGCAAGTATCTCTAAATTGGTTGATGATTTTCCCACTGATACAGTCAGAGCCATTTCTGACAATAAACAAAGTACACACAATATTGGTTTCATAACAAATAAAATAATTTTTCTCAAATGTCGGTTAATGAAATTAATTTTTCCCCATACTATGCTGTAATTTAATCCGAAAAAACATGGAAGTCTGCTTAATATGAAAATTTTAAAGAATTCGTACCATTTTGTCTTATTTAGGCTTCATTGTACAACCTACCACTTCCGCTGAACACTCACGGAATACAAAACTTTGGCTATTCCAGTTGAGTGTCCCACTACTTGTGCGTTCGAACTTCGATACAAATTCAGCCACACCTATCCGTTTCTACAAAGTTACTAAAAGCCATTTTATATTCGTAAAAAATGTCATTAGTTTTGAAATTTCGAATGTTTGTGACAGGATCCCAAAGGTCTTCTTCCTCGGCTAGGTTGATTATTGCATGGAGTACAAGGGACTTGGGCAGTAGTCCTATAGGAAGGTATAGTCACTGAAAGTTTAAATCCTAAAGGTTTAGGTGGATGAAAACTTTACTTTTAATGCCATGTACAGGAGGGTGCTATTAACATGCAAGTACTGAACACAAATATGTTTTAGTCGAGCACTGACAGAGGGTCACCCATAGGGGGGACGGACACCACTCAATTGAGGGACCGGGCATCAGAGGGGGCCTAGTGACTTGAAATTTTTTATTTTTGAGAGAGGGTAAGACATAAAAGATTCATAAGGAGGAGGGCGGGGGGGGGGGGGACGTGGCAATTGTTCGTAGGGGCCCATAATTTTTATGGGCGGTCCTAACTGACACCATGGTACTGTGTCCAGGATCATCTTCATGGCACTGTGCCCAGGGTCATCTTCATGGCACTGTACCCAGGGTCATCTTCATGGTACTGTGTCTAGGGTCATAATTTCCTGTGGCCAGGGTCATCATTGCCAGGGCTTCTGGGCAAAAATAAATTCTAGGTCCCCTTGTAAGGTTTATAGAAGATAAAGTACATTGAATACGGAAGATGGGTTGGTCCTCAGAGCTTCTGGGGCTTTTGACATTTGCCTACTTTGTTTATTGTCAGAAATGGCTCTGACTGTATCAGTGGGAAAATGATCAATTTTCAGGGACGGTCAAATGGCTCATCCTCGCACAACTTACCACGAGATAAGCAAGTAAAAACTTCGAGGCCATATATAAGCTAAGAAACGTTTAATAACGTCAATTCGCCACGTTTGGCACTGTAAAGCAACATAAGCCAGACCAGTCACGACCCTGTTATATACGAAAATCTACATGCACAATAGATTGAATCCATCTCTCATTTCTCTCCCAGCTGTCTGATCTTGGATATACTCATTATTTCACCAACTGTCCATCGGGTCCTTAATATATTTAAATCCTGGATTGCGATAGCTCGCATACTCTACACGTGACACCTTCCCTTGTTGCAATAGATCAAGAACCTCACATAAGAATACACAACCGCTACCTATAAAGTCGCACTAATGAAATAGTCCGATTTCTTCATCTTATCTCTAGTTTAATGACCCTGAAATAATGAGTGGTGGCTTATGGAACAAAAATGCAGGTGATTCGACAGAATGTGTTTGCCATCTCCTATGCAGATGAAGTGAGTCGTCTACTTGAAGTTCGAAAAGTCGGAATATGAATTAATTGAGGAGTGGGTTGTCTTTGAACAGGAGGCTGGATATGTTCTTTTTGGCCAAGGTCACGGTCGGACTTGTCTATTTTCGTTAACGATTCCACATTAATTACACACGCGTGGCGGGAAGAATGACTCGAATGCGTTGTACGTTTCGCTGCTAATGTAAATAAGGTTGGTTCCGAATCTAAAGAAAAGGTTAGAATCATCTGAAAAAAAAAAATGGCTGAATCATGTTATTCTTTTATTGAAGCACGTCCTGTTACAGAATTAGATTTATTGGTGGAACATGCTAGTTGTATTTGTAAAGAAGCAGGTGCCAATTTGCCTGTATAGAAACACTATATACATATCCAGGGCGAAATGTCTAGTGGTCGTGGAACCCACATATAAGTTCCAAATATTCAAAACCGTTTCAAATTTAAGCATAAAAATGGCGCACATTTTATAACTTTGCTAATCTAGAAGTTGTGGTATATGAAACATTATTTCATCTCCGATCAGATGTCCGTCTGTCTGCGGTCGATTTTTTGTGTTCACGACATCCGCCATAAATATTACTGGGTATTTACGAAATTTTTATCCGGTTTTGTTAACGAAAAATATAACTAGGTAGAATTTTTTTAAATTCCAGCGAAAAACTTGATATTTTATATTTTCTTAACATGGCAGCAATGAACAAAATTTGACATATTTATGCATAAAATAGATTATTTATGGCTCAATGATCACAAAATTCAATAGTTTCAATCATTGTAGTGAAAACTAGTCGAGATACAATTTCCTGTTCGTGACACCATTAATCCCCCTCAGGGGAGAGGAGGGGCGATTTATTCTCCGAGGGCTACATTGTCAAACTTGGTATGAATCAAAATATTTTTTCAAGCGAATTTTTTCAATGAAGGGCAGCATGCTCTAATTGGGATCTGTGCTTTTGGCCTGAAGAAGAGGGCTTATAAAGCCTTCGAAACAACTGCCATTTAACTATAACATACCTGCTTTCTCCAAGAATATTTTGTAAGTCACTGCATTACAAGCATTGTAATTTTACGACCCTGTTAACTTTCCAATAAATATATTGTATTTTCTTTTCTACGGAAGGTATGTATTTTGTATTTTTTCCTATATTTGATTTCGAAAGTATTTTGTATTATTTAAAAAATATATTACTTTCCCAGCTTTGCAAAATTGGTTAAATATCGGTTCTTTTTTTGGTTTTTTGTGTGGAAATGACGCCCCTTTAAAGTCATTCTAATTACACACAATTTTATTTTCCCACGGCCGCCCTGACCAGCCTGCCCGATAAAACTTACAAAACTCTATGACCGCTGCTGTATTTCGTGGGATCCCAAAAATGGAAGTCAGTCACCCCAGTGGAAATCTGCAGACCATCAACTCCCCCCCCCCCCCCCCCCTCCGCATGTCGATTCCCTATTCCTCCTTAGATGAAATACGCAGTTTCAATTATTTTGCTTATTATCAGTTTTGGATAATAAGATTTATACAGTATTTTTACTTTCCTTATATACATAATGTATAAGGAAAGTATTGTGACGGGGTCGAAAATTCAAATTCGCGTTTTCGACGGGAGAGCACGTTTCAAGCATCTCTGATCATGAATTAAACATTTTTGAAGTGACGTCTGTGTGTCAGTGAGTCTGTGGAGACGATATCTCACGAACGAATGGAGCGATTCGAATGAAATTTGGTACGAAAACCACAATCCGTGAATACTGGAAGCCTGTTGTTTTTAAACGCAATCGAATGTTCAGAACCCCCTAAATTCTCGAGTGAAATTTTGAAAAAATCACCAAAAAATCAAAACCTTTAATAAAGTTACTCAAATAGACATTTCTTATGTAATTTTTCCTTAGAAAACGATTGACATAAACTTTAGAACGCTCTAGTATGAACTGTTCTTGAGATATTGCACATTTTTCACATAAATTTATAAAAAAAAATCCCATAAATTAAAAATATATATAATGACTGTTGAGAAACATGTTCACTTTTCATATGCAATATCATGCGATAAATTGGGTGACATCATTCTCGTGGATCTAGCTTGTTCCATTCATAGGAAAAGATACATTGAGTAATACATTTGTATCTGAACGCCAATAGTCATTTATCTGCTATAAGAATAACTTATTTCTCCGTCCATAACGCTTGGTGAGGTTTTGGCAACGAATTTGGCGCAATGTCGCCAACTTGGCGACTTTTTAAAATGTTGCCACATTAACGAAAATCTCGCCAAATGGATAAAAATGACACTAAATCAGTGAAAATGACGACTAATTGACGACGAAAATTCAATATCTTGGAAAGAATATAAGTATCTACTATAAGAATAACCTATTTTTTTGCTGTAAAAGTAGTAAATTCATTGCATTATATAAGGAAAGTCACGTGCTGCCCACATCAGATTTTTTTTAGTTGAATTTGCCTACACTCTAAATTTAGTTAAATTTTATGTGCAATTAAAATTTATTTTCTAATATTTTGTGCTGCAATGTTATGTAGATGAAGACGTTGAAAAATTCGTTTTTCTTTTTAATTTATTGCTATCAATTCCACATTAATTATGGACCCTTGTTGGGAAGGATGAATTGTAAGTTTTGAGACTAATCATCACTATGCATAAATGTGCAACGTGCTTTTATCTTTATTGACCCTCCGGTAGTCCCCCGGTCATCTATAATTCTGAATATTTGCATATAGTATTGACTACGGTACAGAACCTATAACAGAGCTAGATTTTCGATTTACCCTTCCTGTGGGTGAAGAAAATGGGAGGCTTTAAAAACCTTTTCACACCCTCGAGAAGCCTCCTTGGTGGCCTAGAAGGCTCAATATTTGTGCACTTATAGTATCTACTATCAGACAGAACTTTACGTAATTTGCCTCTCAGGGGGCGGGGAAAATCGCTCTATTTTTAAAAACCTTTTTCAGACCCACCAGAAACTGTCCAGAGATTCAGAAGGCTGCATCTTTGAACACTTTAGTATTGACCACTGGACTGAACCGGATTTTTTATTTTTCCCCTGAGTGGACAATATAGAGGAGGGAGGGGGTCTTAGAATGCTTGTTGGTTAGTTGCACTACAAAATGTATAAAAGAGGCCAATTGCACGGCTAATGTTAAATCTGAAAATGGTCAGTTGCAAGATCTAAACATGAAAAAAATGTTATTTGCGTGGACTTCATCCTATCTTACTGTGAAATGAATTATGTTATATGTATATTTGGTTGGTGCTATGGAATTATGGAAAAGCATATGGCAAGGTTTTAGAGAATATATATATATATATATATATATATATATATATATATATACACACACACATATATATATATATATATATATATATATATATATATATATATATATTAAAAAATGTGTACACTCTAAGATAAAAAAAATCGCAATTTTTCATTCATGCAATCTTTATTCTTTAATTTTACATAATATCACCTTCTTTCGAATTTAGAATATTTCCTTTCTAATTGAAGATTTAAGACAAAAGTAGGATATACTTTTCAAAAAATTAAACCTTGAAATTTATAACTTTTGATACAACTCTAAGTTTTCAATATTTGTTTTTCTCTTCTTATAATTTACCTTCCAGATTTCTCTTGGATTATCAATGCTATTCTTTAGTGTATCTACATCAGCTTGTATTCCCTTTATTACATCTATAAAGGTAAAAATGATCAGATGACTTCCGTTAAAATGTTCCAAATGGACCAATCTTTTTCGTCCGGCTTAACGCGTGCAACTGACAAGTGTAGTTATCGCCGACACCCGTACCGTACAATTGACTATTTTGATAAGAGATTATAAGGGCGTGCAACTAACCCGCTCTTATACTGAATCCTCTAGAAGCCTTGCACTGGAGACACGATTTGACGATGAGGTAGAAGCTAACTGGGCTAATTTTCAATCAAAAAGAACTATTTTTGACGCTAAGCACTAGGCATAATTAAATAAAATAAAACTTATTAAACCTCATTAAAAAATATTTTCAAAAATGTTCGAAATTTTTCGAAAAAAACAGTACTTTCTTTTCACAGGCGTATGAGAAAATAAATAAGGGATAACAATTGATTGAAGTGAAAATGAGTAGAATGAAAACAGGACCGACAGTTAAAATATCGAAATCCCAACATCCTGATGAACTCCGATAAGAGCTAAACTACTATAAACATAAATATTAACTCCCAAAATATAAAATTTCGCAGTATATCAATTTCCCAATTACCGTTCCAAATAATGAAAATCGAACAATTACCCACAACTAGCGCAGTTACCTCAAATTTCCCCTCGCACGCTAAACAAAACAATTTGAGAACTATTTATAACATGGATCGGAAATATGACTAATAGTTCAAGGAAAAAATGCTTAAAATAATAATAAACGAATCAGGAGTGATATAGAGATAGTAGAGTTCGATCTGATGTCATCTCAATATCCGTCAAAAATGGTGCGATGTTTCCTTTAGGAAGGAATACAACGGACATTGACATTTTTTTAAAGAAATCGTCTGTTCTGAAGAAATTCGGGTAGCGTTTGTTTTTACAAAATGGCTGATGTAATGGTTGTTTTCGCCGTGATATTACTATTATTATGTAATATGATTATTTATGTTATATGCGGGGGCGTTGAACTCTGTGAACGACGCATATTTAGTTAGGAAGCATTTTATTCGTAATAATTTCGTATTCCCTTTTCGGGGAATTTTTTTGAGTAAATTTAAAGCCATTTAAAATATATAAACAAGAAAGTATTCGAGTAATAGTCATTCTGTACACACACACAACACACAGGCATATATATATATATATATATATATATATATATATATATATATAATTGGATAACTTGTAATATATATATACCCGAGAAATACCAAAGAAAATTGCTTGTAAACTGAAGGTTTTTGCAAATCAGAAGCCTAGTGTAGCACGATGAGCTATGCAAGAAGTTTGGAAATAGAATAAATGGAATCGAGTGAATATAAAAGGAATAAAATGAATATGAAAAGCATTTCTGAAACCATGTACGTTATCAAGGGCCATACATGTTTCATTAATGCTGATTCTACGTTTCTGTTTACACAACTGTAAAATGTATTACAGAAATAATGTAAATGGCCCTACGTAGAAGAAAAAACAAAGTGGATCAAATACACAAAAAAATCAAACATGAATACAAAATATTCTGTTACACCAGCTTGTGGCTAATTATTTAAATGAGGATGCAAAGTATTATAAAGTAATATCAAAAGAATAAAATGAAAATAAAATGATAATATATCTACCCCTAGTACTGTGGTACTTCTGGAAAAGCATGTGTATTACCAATCATCTAAGGTGCGGTTTAGTATGGTGAATTATATATATATATATATATATCCAAATGGAATATGTTTTATCAACAAATACGGGGCATTCTAATGGGGGGGGGGGGAGTTGTTCATCTATTTTAGCAGATATTTACCTTAACAAATATGATTCGAATAATAGGTACAAGCCTATTGAACGAAATGGTGTATTTACGTTATGTTGACGACCTATATTGTTGGCATCTGAGGAAAAGGATTTTAATATGGATTTTAGTTTTTATCCAGTAACAATAAATTTGATTTAAACTTTGCCAAACTTGGTTGGAAGTATAAATTTTCTGGATTTGAATATGATATGTCAAGAAGATGAAACAGTGTTTAGAATTTATAATAAAAGGGATGGTTTTGATTTTAAGATCCAATTGTGTTTTACCATAGAGAACAAATTTACATAAAAATGTATTTCGAAATACAGTCGTTAATCATGTCACGAGAAGTAAAAGATTGAATAACAGAATTGAAGATCAGAATTAATGCGTAGTAATTTTCACGAGTGACGCACTTAGACAGGGTTATCCACGAAAATTCCTAAGTGACATTATTACTGGATTTTACAACATAACTGTAACCGAATGTAATGAAAGGTTTTTGTATGATTCATGGTAAAGGGAATATAAGGTGTGGAAATTGGGTTATTGGCAGCATATTGCGTGCCACTGCGATTTAGTATGGTGAATTATATGATGTCGGAGGAGGTGTGTATGGATGTATATATTAATATGAAAGAAGGTGTTGTTTGTACAGGTAATGATGTTCTACGAGTATAAACATAGTCATATATATATATATATAAATATATATATATATATATTGTAAGAATGATCACATATACACACTATGATTCCTGTTCATTCTATTTTCTACAGTATTGTGGCAATTAATTGAGAAATGCAGTTTTTTTTTTATAAAATTCAGTTTTATTCAAGTTTTCTATGGATACATTTAAAACTAATAAGTGATATGACCTCCCCGAGACTTTATAACATCACAGACACGTTTCGGCATGGAATGTACTAGACTAGCACATGTAGTTTTAATTTCAACGTCTCTGAACCATATGTCAATAACGGCCGAAATTAGCTTGTCCATCGTCGTACAGTCAAATTTGTGAAGCCGTTTTTTGACAATAGCCCACAAATTTTCTATGGGATTCAAGTCTGGTGAATTCCCGGGCCAATCCAGTACGGTAATATTTTTTTTTGAGCAGAAATTTTTGATTCGCTTCGAAGTGTGACATGGCGCGCTGTTTTATTGGAAAACGCAATCTCCGTTCGGCCACAGTTTAGCCATGGTTGGAAGCACTTTTCGGGTCAATATGACTTCGTAACTGGCACTGTTCATCATTCCCTCTACGGGAACAAGAGATTCTGTCCCCAAAACGCTGAAACAACCCCAAAACATCTTTTTGGGCGGATGCTTGATTGATGTGGTGCTGATTGAGAGGTTCTCCTTAGCTCCTTCTCACGAACATAGATTCAAATCCCTGAACCACAAAATGTATTTCGTCAGAAAAGAGAACTTTCTCCCAGTCCATGTTTTGTATTTCCGTGCCCATTCCAACCTTTTTTTCTTCATGCGAAGCGTCAGAAGCTGATTCTTGTACGGTCGACGTGCTCTCCGTCCGCGTTCTAACAGCCTGTATCGCACTGTTGAAGGTGCAATATCAACACCAGCTGCCACCATGGACTTAGACAGGTCAAAACTGGTTAATCGAGGATTTTTAACACTCATTCGATGTAAAGTTTTTTCGTCACGAGTCGAAGTTGATCTTTTTCGACCGCATCTTCCAGAGCGGTTGGTTCCAGCATTTCCTGTTTCCTTAAACCGCTTCCAGATCCTCCCGACACTTGCTGTATTCACTCCACATATTTTACCTATTTCCTCGAACGTCTTAGAAGTGTGTTCTCTAAGCGCAATCACTTTAGCGCGTGTTTCCGCGCTGATATCCATGACGCTAATGAGCCCCGCAACAACTGAGAAACTACCACTGCGGAACACCTGCCACCTGGCGGAGGAATTTGAACACCTGCTACTTACCAGGTGCATACGAACACCTGCTACTTTGATAATAACTGCAATTTGAACTCTGAGCTAATTTGGAGTGCTTCTTCCTAAGCTTACGTGTGATAAAACGAAAAAAATGACATTTCTCAATTAATTGCCACAATACTGTATTTACCCTATATTAATTATGGCTGTCTGTATCCAACACTTGCTCCCTCGGCTGAGGTTTAATAGCAATAAATAAATCTGAATTGGTTAATAACTGAATACGTTAATGTGAATGATTGACCTGGTGATTTGAGTCCAGTCAAATGATTCAGTTCTTATAATGTTCATTTGCAGTCTGTTAGTATAATGATCGTTTATTCCTGTCTTGCTAGTATTTTATTTGTGGTGTTATATATATTTTTGGTAAATTACCTTCTCAAATTAATACCGGCCTCCGGGAGTGTTGCCGTGGCTCAAAGCATGTTTTAACCGGGGAGTGGGCGTCACCACCCTCCGGGTCAATTTTTGGTACTTTTTTATGGTTCACTTTCTTTTTTGCATATTCCATTTGGAGATTTATATAGTAGGCGATATGTAATGGCTGCATGGCGCCAATTGAATCGTTTGCATTATATATATATATATATATATATATATATATATATCTTGTAATTCTATTCAATTGTTTAGAAACATCATTTTAAATCAGCTATTTCGAATACATCGACTTTCTGATCCTCGGTTTCACTTTCTCCACATCAATAATCTTAAACGCATTTGTCAAAATTACCAATATCCGGAAGTATTTGTAAATAATATTATTAATAATTTCAAATATACCACGTAATAATTTTACACATGCATTATTTATCTTTGATTGGATAACTCAATTTTGAGAATTCATCCATTCTTATCACCTAACTTACCACTTGGCCTGAGTCTAATACTGTTTACTATTTTCGAATGACTATTTTCCACTTGTCCTGAGACCTATACTATTTTTGAAAGTCTCCATACATATTATGTATCGTTCACATGTATTCATTCCGGTGCCCACTCGCATTGACGAAGTGAGGTGAAATGCTCAGTCGCTTCTTCTATTTATACGTGGTAACAATGCTTGTGAGTTCATATTTCTGTTCGAGGAGGTATTAATTTTCTGATTTGTAATTCAATTGATTTATTTTTCTCCTTCCACTAGCCAGTAGACAGTTCCAATGGTGTCTATAGTTAAATACTCTCGCCATTGTCGGAAACTGGCTATTCTATCGGTTTTAATTCGAATTGTATGGCTGTCCTGATGAGAATGCAATTTCGAACTAACCGCCATTTTTTGTGTAGTTTCAATTGATTGTTCTCTATGTCTTAATTTTTTATCTTGAGCTAATTATTATTGCCTTTTCTCATTTTTGCCGTGTTTTCTTTTTATTTATATTTATATTTATATACTTTTAATTGTGAATTTTGTATCCTTATATTCTTCTCATCCCCCTTTCCTTTGTAGTGATATGTTACCTTCTATCTTTATCCTTTGTCTTGGTCTATAGTTACTCATTTGTAACAGATATGCTAGAGATGGTTTTTTTGTACATACAGTAGTTTATGCATAATTTACGATTAAAATCTTTCATTTTATATATATAAAATTGGCTGATTTTCAGTGGAAGTCCCTTCAATTCCTCGTTCCCCTCTTCATTCGTGGTTTATTTTCCCTCTCTTTCACCTGGACACTACTCAACTTTCTGTCATTCAATCTCAACTGCTCACTTGCTAAACGCATGGATCCAGGAATCCCGCCCCCATGGTAATACTTGATTTCTTAATAATTTTTAAATTTTTATCCTCTATTCATGGTTGTAGTCTGGGCTAAGGTATTTATAGTTACTAATTATTGCCATATTAGAAACAAGCATTTGTTTGGGTTAATTTAGGTTGGATGCACAGACCTGAAGAAGAATCTAATTTGAATTAACCTCCAATTTAAGCATAGTGCTGTTCATTTCTTTTTTTTGGCATGGTGACCGTATTTTAACGGTTATGGTTAATTTCTTGTTTTAATGTTTTGTTATTACCTTCATGTGGACTCTGTCTTTACTTTTAGCATATCTTACGGGCTCGTTCTCGTCTCCCAGAGTACGTAGAGAGCTGAAACGCAGAAAGCAAGCCCATTACAGTTTTATCTTGCTAAATATTTTCATATAAAAATTTTTCATGTCATTTCTTTACGTTGTTATATCATTTACGTATGTCACGTTTAACCGACTCGTTTTCGGCTCTCCAGCGATGGAGTTGTAACTCCGTACACAGTTTCATCTTGGGAAATATTTTCGCCTACAAATTTCCACGTCATTCCTCTACGTCGTTTACGTACGTCACGACTATGGTTTTCCCTTTTTCATGCATTTCCTTTGCGAATTAAGGTTCAGTGTCATTAGCTGAAATGTTCTCCTGTTTCAAACGCGTTGATCCATGTATATAATACTACATAGGTTTGAAAGTAAGTTACGTAAAAAATGAAACTATAAAGTAAAAAATAAATTATAAGAAAAAAAAAAAGTCGTTTTTCAATGTCCTTCCCCAGACAATAGCGGTGCACGGAAAAGTAGAAAATAAATTTTAATTACACAGGAAATTGAACCAAATTGAGGCTGTAGGCAGATTCAATTCAAAACAATTGTAAAGAACCTTCCATACCCAACCGGGAATCGAACCTTGGATATCCGAACCGACCAGCCGACACTCTACTGTGACGAAATTTGCAAGTTCTTATCGTCGAAGTGGACGCTGCATTCTCCACCCTCTAATGTCAGATTGGCGGGCAACTGACAATCTATCTGACTGCCTTCTGCTATTTTTATCCCAGATTAGCCTTCTGCTATTACTATTTTCACCCAGGTCAGTATCCTGCGTGGTTGTTATCCTTTCAATTTGAAATCGGCGCTCAATATTTCAAAGTCCACTGAATCCGTACTAGTCGCACTAGGGCCATTTTCAGATCTCCGGCATCCATAAAATTAAAAACTGTATTCTTGTTTCCATGGAAATTTCTAATAAAGTGACCTCAGCTTATGAGTAGATTCTGCTCTCATTTAATTTTGATCAATGAATCCCTTTATTTTATTCTTATTAACTTATATGAACTTATTGTGTTCCCTCTATTTTTTTCTTTAAAAAAAAAAAAGAAAAAAAAAAGAAGGAAAAAAAAAAAAAAAGCTATGTTAACTGTTCTTATTTTTTTTTTTGGATCTTTCTTTTTCTTTTGACACTTTTTACTTGTATTTTTTCTTATTTTTCTTTTCTAAATTTTATTCTAAATTTCTGTTTTTGTTTTCATACGCCAAATTTTTTTCCTTTTCATATATTTTCTTTTTATATATTTTCTAAATTTTACTTTTGAAATTTTATTATTTTCTTTCATTTTAAACTATATTTTATTATGTTATTATACCTCACTCTAAATATTATTTTTCAATGATCTTTTTATCTATATTCGCAATAACCATTTTCCCATTTTTGTAAAACGGACGTACTTGTCAAGTTCAAATATAATGTAAAACTGTCTGTTTAATCACAATATTTATTATAAATTGTAATATTTTTAGACCTAAATAAAAGTTCGTTTGGTGGGATTGTAGACCTTGGGTGCCTCCTGAATGCAGGAGGTATCCTTTCCCGGCCGTGCAGATAGCTACTCTAAACCCAATATGTGAGTCGCACGGTTTGGGGTCTTCAGATCTCCGACATCTTTGCACTAACCTACAGGGTTGATTTGTTTCGGGCGCCATTGTAAAGAACCTTTCTGCACCAACCGGGAATCGAACCCTGGATTGCCGAACTGGCCAGCCGACGCTCTACCGCTAAGCTACTGGGACAAAATTGCAAGCTCTTATCGCCGAAATGGACAATGCACAATACTATATAAATCTTATCATTATCCGGAATTGATATTGCCATAGAATTTCGTCGATCCGACCTCTCAAATGGGACTCATAATTTCGGAAAACGTAGGGAAGGGGGGGGGGGGCGCTTACTCGGAATTTTCTGCTGAAAGAAACAGTTAGAATTCCGTAAATCTGTTCTCTTAAATGCGATGAAAAATCGCGGAGTACAGAACAAAGGAGGCTAATTTAGAATTTTCAATTTAAAAAAATAACAAAATGTATTTTTATCAATACATTTCTTTTAAACAACTACGACGAAATTTTTAATTTAAATAATTAATTTTTTTAATATAAAATGTAATTTTATCAATACATTTCTTTCAAACAACGACCACGAAATTTTTAATTTTCTATTTTGAAAATTTTCAGATGAGTGAGGGTGCTATTTTCCGGAATTTTTCAGAATTTGAAATTGAGACAAAAAGGTGGAAGGAGGGTGGGGGTGGGGGGTGGGGGGGTGCTATTTCACTTTGAGGACGGCGAATTGATGGAATTCTGCGATTTGCAGAACTGTCACGGGGAAATGAGGGTGTAGGCAGATTCCATTAAAAACAGTAGCATATACAGGGTGTCTCAAAAAGATTGCAACGCGCTTTAATTCTTTACCTGTTGGAGATAAGTGGGCAATGTAAATTGCAAAATTGTTGAAAGTAAGGTAGGAAATAAAACTACGTTAATGAAATAGTCCTCCCATTAATTTTCAAAAAGTTACACTTTTTAAAGTTTTATACGTTCCCCTTAAATAAATTTGGTCAATCAGAAATTTTTTATTTTTAATGCAACAAGGTCATTAAAAAAACCCCGCATATCTGTATCTTTAAAATTGAGCGAATTATATTTAATTGAAAATTGAACATTGTGAATGGGGACCCTGTATCAAATTACAAATGTAAATTTGTGACATATCACAAAAAAGTTAACAAGAAAGATCAATCATGCTTAAAGCATTGATTATGAAACACTTTCCAACTTCAATGCAATTTTATTTAAACAAGTCTAAAATGCAATACATTCCTCGGTAATATTTTGAAACTTATCACAATACTGCATAAATTTATTATATTTGAAAACTTAAACCTTCATCGAAAAAAATGAACTTCATTCAAATGACGGCATTGAAATATAAATTGCCTGGTTTAAACATCTCTAAAATGTTATACATTCCTCGGTAATAGTTTTAGAATTATCATAATACTACGATAATTTATTATATTTGAGAACTTCATCGAAAACAACTGAAATTAATTCAAATGACGTCATAGAAAAAATAACACGCCTGGATCTCTCTATAAAAACAGGATTTCTTTCATAACTTTCTCCCATTCATTTCATTCATCACAATACTATAATAATTTATTTTATTTAAACATTTTGTTTAAGACCATGGAGCTACAAAAAATTAAACTCTATGCTTGAAACTTCATCGAAAAAAAATCGTCCTTCTCTTTATGAAATCAATTAATATTTCATTCATATCAGCCATGCAGACTCCATGGACTAAATTATTTTGTGTTAAAAAAATACAGGAATTCTAATACAACTCATCTATATATTTTGCTGTTTACATTTTACATAGATGAAAAATAGGCTTAGTTGTAGAAATAATCAAATTTAGATGAGCATTTAAACTCAAATATATTGTCATTGCGTTGTTTCAGTATGTAGATGCACAGAATTTAAGCAAAAATAAAGTAGTTTTAGGACGGATACAACACTCAATATGAATTAAAAAGAACTTAAAAAAATCACGATTTTGAAACAAGATGGATGCCATATATCATTTTGAAGTGGGTCATGTGATCGTTTCATATCATGGTCACGTGATCGTTTCATATAAGAGGTGTAATTATTATTTTAATTTTTATTTAAAAAACTACTGAATATATTTCGCTGAATTCTTTTTTTATATATTTTATGGAACAATTTGAATATTACCTAAAATTTTCGAAGCAACTTGTGAATTTTAAGTCCGCTTCAAAAATGTTTGAGAAATTAGGTCCCATAGGGCTCAATGTATTTCATTTTTTCGACCCGGGTTCAATCCAAAACTAATTGGGTAATATTATTCATTTATATTCCCATAGGTTCTACAGACCGTCTGAACAACATACTAAAATTTCATTTTGATTAAGTCATTTTTACGGCAGTTATCGTGCTAACGGACAGACAGACAGACAGACAGAATGAACAAAGTCATAAACACTCTTCAACTTTGTTGTAAAGTGTTAAAATGGATGATAATACACAGGATACCCAACCGCGTAGTGAGTACCACTGCTTTATACAGGATGTATGATCTCTGTCTGTGTAATGCTTTATTTAGATGCATTTGTGATAAAAAAAACTAACGTATTTTTGATTTAAACAATTTCCATCGTCAATTTGTTTATGATCCCTAATTTCACTGATAGAACAGCCTTTCACATTGTACAGAAAAGTGGCATAAGTTAGATTTTTTCCTTTATCATAATTTAGTTGATTTCAAAGATACAGATATGCGGGTTTTCTAAATGATCCTGTTGCATTAAAAATAAAAATTTTCTGATTGACCCAATTTGTCTAAGGGGTTGTATAAAAATTTAAAAAATGTAACGTTTTAAAAATGAATGGGAGGATTATTTCATTAACGTAGTTTTATTTCCTACCTTACTTTCAACATTTTTGCAATTTACATTGCCCACTTATTTCCAACAGGTAAAGAATTAAAGCGTGTTTCAATCTTTTTGGGACATCCTGTATATCTTATCATTATCTAAAATTGATATTATGCAAAATCGTGAAGACCCTTTTGTTTACTTATCCCTTTATTTCTCTTTGACGATTTTGCATAATATCAATTTGGGATAATAAGATTTACATGGCATTGTTTTGAATTGAATCTGCCTACCCCCCCCCCCCCCCCGGCCACACAATAAGCTACCACAAGCCTTAGGATTGGTCGTGTGGTCTGGGTCTTCACCCCCCCCTCCCAATTAGGTTCAATTTCGTGTGTGATTAAAATTTATTTTCTAATTTTTCATACGCCATTGCTGTGTTGGTAAGGGAAGGCATTGAAAAGCAGGTTCTTTTCTTAAAATTTATTTCACACTACATTGTACTGTTGTGTTTTCTTGAAATTTTTTTAATACGAGATATTTACATTGAAGCATGTTTTAATAGATTCTGAATAAAACTTTTTTCAATGCGGGGGGGGGGGGGGGGTCAAACTAAAGGATAAGTCATACAGCATCGAGTAGCTAAAGAGGCTGTTTACATATTTTTAGAACGATTTATTTCAAAACTTAAAATCATTAAAAAAAATTCTGGCAACAGTTCAATTCATAAAAGCTAAATTATCGTCTGCTGCAGTTGAATTTTGCCTTATTTTAAAGATGGCGCATACAAACAAACTTTGGAAAGACGGATATTACTGTTTCCGAAGAGAAATACTCTTATTCTGCATTTAAAATACGCTGTGAAAACTATGAAATTCGCATTTTTAACATTTTTCAACGTAGTTGAAAAGTGTTTATGACTTACGGTCATACTGTCTTTCTGTCTATCCGTTCGCACGATAACTGCCGTAAAAATTACTTTATCAAAACGAAATTTCAGTATGTTGTTGAAACGGTCTGTGGGACATATGTGAATATAAATGAATAATACCACCCAATTAGTTTCGGATTTACTTCGGGTTGTTGTTGTTGTTGAAACCCAGACCGTCCGACCTACCAGAAAGGTGTAAGGTAACTGTTTGGACGGTCGGGAAGTGCCACCCAATTTAGACCGGAACCCAATGGGGGAGGCATCCACAGGGACCGTACCCTCCTTCCCCTACCACCAACCTCTCGGAAGGACTTTCGGACCCACATGTTTAACGTGATCGTACTCCGCATGAACACGGCGGCAGTTTTGGCAGTGGCTGGAATCGAACCCGGGCCTACCGAGTGCAACTCCAGCGCGCTAACCAATGGGCTACCGCGCCCTCGGATTTACTTCGGGTTGAAAAAATGAAATACATTGAACCCTATGGGACCTAATTTTTCAAACATCTTTTAAGCGCAGTTAAATTCACAAATTGCTTCGAAAATTTTAGGAAATATTCAGATTATCACATAAAATGTAGAAAAAAATTTCAGCAAAATATGTTAGGCAGTTTTTTAAATAAAAATTGAAATAATAATTACACCCATGAGATCACGTGATCCATTGCAAAATAAAATAGCCATTTTTTTTTCGTGTGTAAAGATCGTGATATTTAAGGATCTTTTAAATTTCCTGTTCTTCTTATATTTACTTTCATCCGTCTTTTATATTTACTATTCATCCGTCATAAACCGCTTTATTTTTGTGTATTATCTGTATATTTAAATTTTGTGCCTACACTATTACAACATTTTTTATTTTAAATGATCACTAAACTTTGATTATTTCTACAACGAAGCCTAATTTTAACGCACACAGAATGTAAACAAAATCCAGCGATTGTAAGGTGAGTTGTATAAGAATTGCTGATTTTTTTTTTTTTTTTTTCACGCAAAATTAATTATCTCTGGAATCTGGTATGTAAGTGATATGAATGAAATATTCATTGATTTTATAGAGAATATTTTATACATATATAATAAATTACTGCAGTCCTGTAATAATTTAAAAATATGAGTGCTGAATGTATGCATTTTAGAGATATTTAAATAAAATTGCATTTCAGTTGGAAAGTGTTTCATAATCAATGCTTATGCATGATTGATCTTTCTTGTTATATATAAAATAAGCAATATAATTAATAATAAAGACGTAATAAAAGCTATATTTCTTGAAAAAAAAATTGACAAAAGATGCAGATATTAAAGCTATATCTTTTGCTCATATTCTTTCAAAGTCCGCTAATGTGTGTCATCAATGGTTTACTGTGCTTTTGGATTGTTAAAAAGAAAAAACACAAGATTAAATAATTCTAAATGCAGTCGTAAAAAAATCTGATGTGGGCAACACATGACTTTCCTTATATAATGTAATGAATTTACTACTTTTGCAGTAAAAAAAATAGGTTTTTCTTATAGTAGATACTAATATTCTTTTCAAGATATTGCAGTTTCGACAATTAGTCGTCATTTTCATCGATTTAGCGTCATTTTTATCCATTTGCCGAGATTTTCGTTAATTTGGCAACATTTCAAAAAGTCGCCAAGTTGGCGACATTCCGCCAAATTCGTCGCCAAAATCTCGCCAAGCGTTATGGACGAAGAAATAAGTTATTCTTACAGCAGATAAATGACTATTGGCGTTCAAATACAAAAGTATTACTCAAAGTATCTTTTTTCATGAATGGCACGAGCTAGATCCACAAGAATGATGTCATCCAATTTATCGCATGATATTACATATGGCAAGTGAACATGTTTCTCAATAGGAATTATATTTTTTTTTATTTTATATGACTTTTTGATAATTTTTTTGAAAAATGTGCAATATCTCGAGAACGGTTCACGTTAGCGTTTTAAAATTTATGTCAATCGTTTTCTAATAAAAAATTACATGACAATATCTATTTGCGCAACTTTATTAGTAGTTTTAATTTTTTGACGATTTTTCAAAATTTCCCTCGAAAATTTAGGGTTGTTCTGAACATTGGATTGCGTATAAAAACAATAGGCTTCCAGTGTTTACGGATTGTGATCTTTGTACCAAATTTCGTTCGAATCGGTCCATTCGTTCGTCAGTTATCGTCTCCACAGACTCACTGACACACACACACACACACAGACATCACCTCAAAAATGTTTGATTCGTGATCAGGGATGCTTGAAACGTGCTCTTCCGTCGAAAACTCGAATTCGAATTTTCGACCCCGTCACAATACTTTCCTTATACATTATGTATATGAGGAAAGTAATAACAACTAGAATGACGCTTTTAAGTTTGCGGAGCGGTCGCTTCACAACGAGTAAGCGCCCTGTAAAGCCTTTACGTTTCATTTCCGACTCGGTAAACTACGGCGAAAAATGCTGGTTTGGTGTGTGCTACCACCTCGTAAAGTTTGGCCCATCTTTTTTGAATCACTCTGTATGTGTGCCTGGTTGTGTATGTCTTTGAGGTGTGGGCAAATTAAGTTATAACGAGGGCAAATATCGCTATGAAATTTTATGTGTAGATACATTATGTAAAACACTGGAACCAAGCAACATTCTTCATCATTCGCAGGATTTAAACACAAATTATCTTATGGATATCTCTTATGGAGAATCAATTAACCTCTGAACAATATTTGTAATAGTTATTATTCGTAAGAGTCTATTCTATGGGTGAAAATGACAGTTTGGATTAATATATGCATGTGAATGGTATTAAAATAATATGTAGCTGCACAAAATAAATAATATGTGTACATTTCAGAGTACTCACTGTTGCCAATTTAATTGAAAAATAAGTCCTAATAAAATAGCTGGTACGGAAACTAATAAAAAAAAAATCTAACGTGGGCAGCACATGACTTTCCTTATATAATGAAATGAATTTACTACTTTTATAGTTAAAAAAATGTTATTCTTATAGTAGATACTTATACTATTTCCAAGATATTGAATTTTCTTCAATTAGTAGTTCATTGATTTAGCGTCATTTTTAACCATTTGGCGAGATTTTCGTTAATTTGGCAACATTTAAAAAGTCGCCAAGTTGGCGACATTCCGCCAAATTCGTCGCCAAAATATCGTCAAGCGTTATGGACGGAGAAATATGTTATTCTTACAGCAGATAAATGACTCTTGACGTTCAAATACAAAAGTATTACTCAAAGTATCTTTTCTCGTAAATGGAACGAGTTAGATCCACGAGAATGATGTCGCTACATTTATCGCATGATATTACATATGAAAAGTGAACATGTTTCATAACAGTTATATTTCTTTCTAATTTATGGGATTTTTTGATAAATTTATTTAAAAAATGTGCAATATCTCCAGAACGGTTCATGCTAGCGTTCTAAAGTTTATGTTAATCGTTTTCTAAGGAAAAATTATATAAGAAATGTCTATTTGCGAAACTTTATTAAAGGTTTTGATTTTTTGATGATTTTTTCAAAATTTCACTCGAAAATTTAAGGGGGTTCTGAACATTCGACTATGTTTTAAAACAATAAGTTTCCAGCATTCACGAATTGTGATTTTTGTACCAAATTTTATTCGAATCGGTTCATTCATTCGTGAGATATCGTCTTCACACACACACACACGCAGACATCACTTCAAAAATGTTCGATTCGTGATCAGGGATGCTTGAAACGTGCTCTTCCGTCGGAAACTCGAATTCGAATTTTCGACCCCGTCACAATACTTTCCTTATACATTATGTATATAAGGAAAGTAATATATATTTTTAACGCTTTGCAACATAGTTGAAAAGTGTTTCACTTTAGTCATTTAGTTTAACACTTTCAAAATAGTTGAAAAGTGTTTATGACTTTGGTCATTGTGTTTAACACTTTCCAACATAGTTGAAAAGTGTTTATAACTCTGGTCATTCCGTCTGTCTGTCTGTTCGCATCATAACTTTCGTAAAAATGACTTTATCGAAATGGTATTTTAGTATGTTGTTGAGACGGTTTGTGGGATTGTTTGAGAATGAAAATGAATAATATCCCACAATTAGTTTCGGATTTAACCTGTGTTAAAAACATGAAATAAATTGAACCCTATAAGACTTTATTTTTCAAACATTTTTTAAACGAAATTGAAGTTCATAAATTGCTTCAAGAATTTTAGGTAAAATTTAAATTATCACATAAAATGTGTTAAAAAGAAACTCAGCAAAATATGTTGGATAGTTTTTAAAATAAAAATTAAAATGATAATTGCACCCATATTATATAAAAAGATCACGTGACTCATTGCAAAATTCAATATGGCATCCATTTTTTTTCCGCTGTGTGATTTTTCCGCAGATCGTTTAAATTTATATTTAGTATTGCATCCTTTATTAAACTGCTTTAATTTTGCATATTGTCTGTGTATCTAAATTCTGTGCCAATATAGTTACAATATTTTTTATTTTAAATGATAACTAAACTATATTTTTACAACGAAGCCTAATTTTAACGCTAAACTATAACATACAGAATGTAAACAAATCAAGCGATTGTAAGGCGAGTTGTATATAAGAATTGCTAATTTTTTTTTTATTTTCACACAAAATTACTTAGCTCTGGAGTCTGGAATATAAGTCATATGAGGGAAATATTCATTGATTTTACATAGAGAGGCAGACGATTTATAAAATGAAATTATTCGTCATAGTTACAACCATTTATAAGAACTAATTTAACACGCGATGAGCAAATATTATAGTTTCTATAATTATGAAATATCACAATTGTGACCTAACTGCAAAAGCATCGTAAACACTTTGCAAATTATACTTTCGCCATTTGTGTAACTAGCATTTTCTTTTCAGGTGAACTTTTAAGATTAATTTTGTCGATAGCAATTTTTGAAGCTGCTTAAAATGTTTATAAAATTGCATTTCATTTAGAAAGGGTTTTATAATCAATGCTTTATCCATGATTGATCTTTCTCGTATTCAGATAGATTCTTCTAAGGAACACCAGGATTATAATTAATCAAGGGAGCATCATTATTATATTAAATTCTTTTAAGGGAGCATCGGCATTATAATTTATATTTTAAAGGGGGTCAACATTATATTAATTTTTTTTCAGGGAACACCAGTATTATAATGAATTTTTCAGGGATAATCAGCTATATTAAATCTTTCAAAGAGTACTAGCATTATAAATTCTCTCAAAAAGCACCAGCATTATAATTAATTTTTTAAGGAGCATCAGCATTATAGTAATTGTTTTCAGGCAGCACCAGCATTAAAATTAATTATTTAAGGAGCATCATCACTAAACTAATTTTTTTCAGGCTGCACCGGCATTATAATTAATTTTTCAGGGAGAAACAGCTAAATTAAATTATTTCAAGGAGTACTAGCTTTATAAATTCTTTCATAACGCATTAATATTATAATTAATTTTTTCAGGGAACAAACAATAGCATTATATTAAATTCTGTCAAGGAGCAGCAGAATTATAATTTGTTTTTTCAGGGAGCATCATTATTATATTATTCAAGGAGCACCAGCATTATAAATTCTTCCAGGAAATTTTATTGAACACATTTTGTAAACCACTATATATACAGAATTTCCACATTAATTAAAATTTATATTTGAGTACCGCAGTCTTCAAAATAAGGCACTTAATTTACGTTTAAAAATTTAATTTTTACACAAATTTCTTGTAGGGCCAACGGCCGTACCGTGCTGAAAACACCGGTTCTCGTTAGATCACCGAAGTCAAGCAGCATCGGGCGCGGTTAGTACTTGGTGGGTGACCACCTCGGAACACCGCGTGCTGTTGGCCATCTCGGGTGCGGTATCCCCGTGGTTTGCGCACTAGATTTGCACGCTACCACAAAATGCCGCCGTGTTCATGCGGAGTACGATCACGTTAAACATGTGGGTCCGTAAGTCCTTCCGAGAGGTTGGTGGTAGGGGAAGGAGGGTACGGTCCCTGTGGATGCCTCCCCCACTGGGTTCAGGTCTAAATTGGGTGGCACTTCCCGGCCGTCCATACAGTTACCTTACACCTTTCTGGTAGGTCGGACGGTCTGGGTCTCAACAACAACAAATTTCTTGTAGTTAATATTCTTATAATATGCTAAATTTTGTGTATTGTATCTCATGTATAAACCTAAAATATATAGGATTTAGTCATAGTAAATTCTTAGCACAGTTTTTATAAAAGCTTGATAACATTATTATAAAATTTAGTATAAAAGTTTATGTCAACGTTATTCTACAAAATGTGTATAGTAGAATGGAGTGAAAAATGCGAAGTTTTGACTTTTTGATTCTCCTATAAGCGATATAGGTGCCCTGAAAGTGTGTAGAAATGTCTTCTAAAGGGTTTTGATCGCAAAGATTTCTTAAGGTGGCGCATAGTTATTTTTCTTCTTCTTCTTCGACTCAGACCGTCCGACTAACCCGGAAGTGTAATTTATCTGTTTGGACGGCCGGGAAGTGCCACCCAATATAGACCGGAACCCAGTGGGGGTGGCATCCACAGAGACCGTACCCTCCTTCCCCTTCCACTAACCTCTCGGAAGGACTTAGGAATTTACATATTTAACGTGGCCGTACTCAGCGTGAACAAGGGGACAGTTTGGGCAGACCGGGAATCGAACTCGGGTTGTCCGAGTCAGGCAGTCCTTCAGAACTTTTGGGACGAGGGGGGGGGGCGAATGAAAGTTTGGGGGGCAAGATTTCTATTTGCCCTATATAAATATATCAAAATGCTGTCACATAAATATAAATCAAGTCAATATAAAATGTCTCCGGGGGGACGAAGCCCCCCCGGATGTATACCTGAAAGAAACAGTGGTCCGAGTGCAATCCCCGCACGCTAACCACTGGGCTGTCCCACCCCTGGCGCATAATCCTTAAAGTTAGAGCATTTAGCATCCATAGAACGATCTCTGCACATAAATTATGGCAACCTCAAAGAACTGACCTCAAAATGGACATTACCAAATTAAAACAAGAAAGGTCAATCATGCATAAAGCATTGGTTATGAAACACTTTCCAACTGCAATGCAATTTTATTTAAACATCTCTAAAATGCGATACATTCAGTGGTGATATTTTTAAAATTATCACAATGCTGCAATAATTTATAAAATTCGAAAACTTCATGGAAAACAAATGAACTTTATTCAAATAACGTCATCGAAATATAAATCGCCTGGCTCTATATATAAAAGCAGTGAATATTTCATTCACAAACTTTTTTCCTTTCCTTTCATTCAGTGGCGATATTTTTAAAATTATCACAATACTACAATGATTTATTTTACTCAGAAACTTTAAACCATGGACGTAAAAATACTTTCTAATTCCATGCTTAAAACTTGATAAAAAAAAAAGCAATACTATATAGAATCGTCTGCTTTTCTATGTAAATTCAATGAATGTTTCATTCATATCAGCTATATTGCAGACTCCAGAGCTAAATAATTTTGCGCTAAAGAAATTTAGCAATTCTTATACAACTCATGCAGTTTGATGTGTTTACAATCTCCATACGTGAAAATTAGGCTTCGTTGTAGAAATAATCAAAGTTTGATGATCATTTAAACTCAAAAATATTGTAATTGCGTTGGCGCAGTATACAGATGCACAGAAAAAAACATTTAAAATAAAGCGGTTTTAGGACGGATGCAACACTAAATATAAATTAAAAAGAACTTTAAAAATCACGATTTCGACACAATATTTTAAGTTTTATTTAAAAAAGCTACCGAACATATTTTGCTGAAATTATTTTTATATATTTTATGGGATAATTTGAATATTTCTTAAAACTTTTGAAGCAATTTGTGAATTTTAAATTCGCTTAAAAAATGTTTGAAAAATTAGGTCCAATAGGCTTCAATGTATTTCATTTTTTCAACCCGGGTTCAATCCAAAACTAATTGGGTGATATTATTCATTTATATTCCCATAGGTCCCACAGACCGACTGAACAATATGCTAAAATTACAATATACATAACAGAAATAAAATATACATAACAGAATGAACAAAGTTATAAATACGTTTCAACTATGTTGTAAAGTGTTAAAAAATCATATTAGAGGTTTTCAAACTGATGGGAAGAAGGGATAATGATCGTTAACAAGGGAGTTAGATTGAGAAACATTTATAAACTAGATTGAGAACAACTTTCAACAAGTTTCAATTTGAAAATAGAATAAGGAGAAAAGATGATCTTGGTTTTCGAAAAATGTAAAACATTATTAAGACCCAATAATGTTCAGCAATTGAAGATTTGGATACCTTTTGTTTAGATCAATTTTAAATCGATGTTTAGAATTACAACTCCAACCGCCTACCAACAAGATAAGAACGTTTTGAATAATTATTTTTTGAATCTAGATAATTTGGGGGCACATGATTAGAGTCCTAAGAATGTTCAGCAATTGAAGGATTCGATAGCTTTTGTTTAGATCGATTTTAAATCGATTTTTAAAATTATGTCTATAACTGCCTACCAACAAAAATAATAACGCTTTAAATCATTCTTTTTTAAATCTAGATAATTTTGATGTCATATATCAAAATTGTGATCAATTTTTTATGAATTTACTAGCCATTACCGAAAATCTCTAGTGGTCATTAAATGTGACTCTTATACACTTAATGAAAGTTTTGATTTATCAAATTTATCAATTTAAGTTAAGGCATAAGGGGCAAATTGTATAGTTTTGCTACTACGGAAATTTCGGTATAAAAAACACTATATTCGATCTCTGCATGTTGGCTTATTTTCAATGTTTTTAGCCATTTTAATCCAAAAATCATTCCTTAATAATAAAAGTACGTTCAATAATTTGATCAGGAGAATATTCAGCAGACGATTTCAGTAATTGATGATTAACTCTGTTACTATGGTTACAAATGGAATAAATAACTTGGAATAAAAAATTGAATTATGAAATTTGAAAAAATAATAGTTTGCTATAAATATAAATTAAAATATTTCCGAAAAGGTTGGTTCTAGATCAATAGAGTTAATTATGAAACTTTAAGATATTTGTTCTGCGCATGATGAAATGAAAACAAATTTTGTGTGTATAACCGTTCTCGAACCTTAGGTGGAAGAATACTGGAACAAAATATTCCGAGATTTATAAATTTTCCAAACAAAATTCAAAGATAATGGATTTTTTTTCTTATAATTCCCACTTGTATGCAAAGTTTTAAGTTTCTTTTTTCAGTAGTTTATGGGATGTGTAATTCATAACTTAGTCACATCCAGCTGTATGATTTAGATTTTTGAATTCAGGTGATCATGTTTTGAATGAATTTGTATCCAAAGGATCATTTTCTAAATATTTTTTTTTTCTTTTGCAATTTTCTGTCCCAAACAACAAAAATTGTTTCATCTTACAACTCATTTCTAACATCAACAACGAACACCTTTTAAAAAACCAACATTAGTACCAAATGCACCTATTTTTCATCAATTAAACTCCAGTAATCGCCTCTCTACAGTTGCCACTACGCAATTCATTCATAAGTTTATCGAAAATAGTAACTGTGCGTTTTTCCTCTCTCTCTTCCATTGATAAGCTGCGCTCCGGCAACGGAAGCTCTTCCTGACTGCACGGAAGTCGCCAAGTGGCGGGAAACGTCAATGGCACGGGACAGGCATTTCTATCGAATTGTAGGCATATATTGGAATTATGAATCAGATTTTTTGAAAACTGTTCCGTGTATGCATTTGGTGGAGTTTCTTTTACAGTTATTTCAAGTCAAATGTTCTGAATTCTCTGTATGTTATGTTACACTGTCATAATTGATGTCTGAAGGAATTTATGTATAATAACAGGGGCGTACCGAAAGTTAAGCACCCCAAATGATTGCTTGGGGCTTCATGTTTGCAGAGGACATCAAAACATCATATTTTGCATTTTGAACACTTTACAACATAGTTGAAAAGTGTGTATGACTTTGTTCATGCTGTCTGTCTGTCCGTTCGCACGACAACTGCGGTAAAAATGAATTTATCGAAATGACATTTTAGTATGTTGTTCAGACGGTCTGTGGGACCTATGGTAATAAAAATGAATAATATCACCCAATTAGTTTTGGATTGGACCCGGGTTGAAAAATTGAAATACATTGAACCCTCTGTGGGACCTAATTTTCTAAACATTTTTTAAGCGAATTTAAAATTCACAAATTGCTTCGAAAGTTTTAGGAAATATTCAAATTATCCCATAAAATATATAAAAAAAATTTCAGCAAAATATATTCAGTAGTTCTTTAAATAAAAATTAAAATAATAATTGCACCCTTTATGTGAAGAGATCATGTGACTATTATATGAAGAAATCACGCGACCATTATAGGAAGAGATCACGTGACCCACTTTAAAATAAAATATGGCATCCATCTTGTTGAAGACCCAGACCGTCCGACTCATCCTAGGACGTGAGCAACTGTTTGGACGGATCTGGTGTCAAAATCGTGATTTTTAAAGTTCTTTTTAATTAATATTTAGTATTGCATCCGTCCTAAAACCGCTTTATTTTTGCTTAAATTCTGTGCATCTACATGCTGAAACAACGCAATTACAATATATTTTAGTTTAAATGATCATCAAACTTTGATTATTTATACAACGAAGCCTAATTTTTACCTATGGAAAATGTAAACACCAAAAGATGTAGAATGAGTTGTATAAGAATTGCTGCATTTCTTTAACGCACCATTATTTAGCTCATGGAGTCTGCAATATAGCTGATATGAATGAAACATTTATTGATTTTACACAGAGGACCGGAAGATTTTTTCGGTGAAGTTTTAAGCATAGAGTTAAATTACTTGTACCTCCATGGTTTTAAGTTTTTAAATAAAATAAATTATTATAGTATTGTGATGAATAAAAGGATTGGAAAAATGTTGATGAATGAAATGCTGCTTTTATAGAGAGAACCAAGCTCATTTTTTCGATGAAGTTTTAAGTTTTCAAATATAATAAATTAATGTAGTAAGTATTGTGATAATTTTAAAAATATTACCGCTGAATGTATCGCATTTTAGAGATGTTTAAACCAGGCAATTTATATTTCAATGACGTCATTTGAACAAAGCTCATTTTTTTCGATGAAATTTTAAGTTTTCAAATATAATAAATTATTGTAGTATTGTGATAATTTTAAAAATATTACCGCTGAATGTATCGCATTTTAGAGATGTTTAAACCAGGCAATTTATATTTCAATGCCGTCATTTGAATAAAGCTTATTTTTTTCGATGAAGTTTTAATTTTTCAAATATAATAAATTAATGTAGTATTGTGATAATTTTAAAAATATTACCGCTGAATGTATCGCCTTTTAGAGATGTTTAAACCAGGCAATTTATATTTCAATGACGTCATTTGAATAAAGCTCATTTTTTTCGATGAAGTTTTAAGTTTTCAAATATAACAAATTAATGTAGTATTGTGATAATTTTAAAAATATTGCCGCTGAATGTATCGCATTTTAGAGATGTTTAAATAAAATTGCATTGCAGTTGGAAAGTGTTTCATAATCAATGCTTTATGAATAATTGATCTCTCTTGTTCTTTTAAACGCAGTCTATTATAACTAGGACAGTAATTTTATCGCGCGAAGTTTGCTGTGTAACAAACCAATTTATCAAGTTTATTACTTCAAACGTCTATTTGCCTTGCTTAATATGTGAATTTGAAGATAAAGCTAAAAGAGAGTCTCTCTAACTCCATGGTTTAAATATTCATATTCCGAATTTTTACATTGGGATGACCTCTGAATATTAACTTTCCAATTTAGCTGAAGCATGAAGGTGGTCTCATCTTCAACTCCATGAGTTGAATACAGTTTTCGTTTTATTTCTTCAAGCAATAAAGTTTCATGACCATGGAATTGCATCATGTTGTGGCAACGCCTGAGATTATAAACACAAAAAGAGCAAGAAGAGCTAAAATTGGAGAGGCTATTTTTCCAGATCAGATGGTTAAATTGAAAAACAGATTTCAGATTTGGAATTGGCAAACATGCATTTTTTCAGCCCCCGGGGTTGCGTTGGGTGCTCTAACATACTGACACTGCGGTGTTAGAAAGATGATAGTATTTCATTCACTTCAATAAACGTCGTCTTTATCTCAATGGCCGATTTGGAACCCCATATAAAAGTTCCGTTATTGATACATACAGGAAACAGTGCTATGAAGATCATAAATTTCTAATAATTCATGTTCTAATCGTGCGAATTACAGAAAATTCGATCTAATTACTGTATTTCACATAATTCAACCGCACTTACAATTTCACAGAGATACACGCTTTCGTTTTTATTTAGTTATTGTGTACACACCTCAGACACACATGCACACACATCATGCATTCACACGTAAACGGAGATATTTCTGAAAGTGTTCCAAATGTACCTTGAAGCGTAATTTTCCCGTCAAAATATCGAGTTAATAATATTTTAGAGTTGATATTTTTTTTTTTTTAGAAGAAAATAAAAAATCAACCATTATACAGATTTGAATCAATTGAAGTGTGACTCCACTCGACTTTCACATACCAGAATCCTTCCAAGAGGTTGGTGGTAGGGGAAGGAGGGTACGGTCCCTGTGGATGCCTCCCCCACTGGGTTCGACCTAAATTGGGTGGCACTTCCCGGCCGTCCAAACAGTTACCTTACACCTTTCTGGTAGGTCGGACGGTCTGGGTCTCAACAACAACATACCAGAATCCACTTTTAGCAGCTTTTATTTATTTATTCATTTATTTTTAAATTTTACAAGAAAATTTTTGGAAAATCGGTATCATGGGTTTAAGTGATTACATTTATGGTGTGTTACGTTTCACTTTAGAGGGCTTGAAAAAAATCTTTCGATTGATACTATACTTGACAATGCACCCCATGGAGTGTGTGTGTGTGTGGGGGGGGGGGGGGCAATTGACGTCACGAACAAACAAAATTGTATCAATGCTATTTTTTACAACAATGATTGAAACTGTTAAGCCTCGTAATCATTGAACCATAAATAAACCCTTTTATTCATGATTATGTCAAATTTTATCCTATGCTGCCATGTTAAAAAATCTGATGTGGGCAACACATGACTTTCCTTATATAATGCAATGAATTTATTAATTTTACAGTACAAAAAAAGAAAAGGTTTTTCTTATAGTAGATACTTATATTCTTTCCAAGATATTGAATTTTCGACAATGAGTCGTCATTTTCATTGATTTAGCTTCATTTATATCCATTTGGCGAGATTTTCGTTAATTTGGCAATATTCTAAAAGTCGCCGAGTTAGCGATATTCCGCCAAATTTGTCGCCAAAATCTCGCCAAGCGCTATGGACGAAGAAGTAAGTTATTCTTACAGCAGATAAATTACTATTAACGTTCAAATACAAAAGTATTACTCAATCTTTTTTCATGAATGGAACGAGCTAGATCCACGAGAATGATGTCACCCAATTTATCGCATGGTATTACATATGAAATGTGAACATGTTTCTCAATAGAAAATATTTTTATTTATATTTTATATAATTTTTTTGAAAAATGTGCAATATCTCGAGAACAGTTCATATTAGCGTTCTAAAATTTATGTCAATCATTTTCTAAAAAAAATTACATAAGAAATGTCTATTTGCGTAACTTTATTAGTGGTTTTGATTTTTTGACGATTTTTTCAAAATTTCATTCGAAAATTTAGGGGGTTCTGAACATTCGATTTCGTATAAAAACAATAGGCGTCCAGTGTTTACGAATTGTGATTTTTGTACCGAATTTGGTTCGAATTGGTCCATTCGTTCGTCAGTTATCGTCTCCACAGGCTCACTGACACACACACACACACACACGCACGCACACACACACACGCACACACACACACACACACACACACACACATACATCACTTCAAAAATGTTTGATTCGTGATCAGGGATGCTTGAAACGTGCTCTCCCGTCGAAAACTCGAATTCGAATTTTCGACCCCGTCACTATACTTTCCTTATACATTATGTATATAAGGAAAGTAATAGGTTTTTCTTATAATAGATGTTTATATTCTTTCCAAGACATTGAATTTTCGTCAATTTTCATTAATTTAGTGTCATTTTTATCCATTTGGCGAGATTTTCTTTAACATTAAAAAGTCGCCAAGTTGGCGACATTCCGTCAAATTTGGCGCCAAAATCTCGCCAAGCGTTATGGACGGAGAAATAAGTTATTCTTATAGCAGATAAAAAAACTATTGGCGTTCAAATACAAAAGTATTACTCAAAGTATCTTTTCTCATGAATGGATCGATATAGATCCACGAGAATGATGTTACCAAATTTATCGTATGATATTACATATGAAAAATGAATATGTTTCTCAACAGTTAATATATATATTTTAAATTTATTGGATTTTTTGATAAATTTATTTAAAAGATGTGCAATATCTCGAGAACGATTCATGCTAGCGTTCTAAAGTTTATGTCAATCGTTTTCCAAGGAAAAATTACATAAGAAATGACTATTTGCGTAATTTTATTTAAGGCTGTGATTTTTTGATGATTTTTTCAAAATTTCACTCGAAAATTTAGGGGGTTTCTGAACATTCGATTACATTAAAAAACAATAGGCTTCTAGTATTCACGGATTGTGATTTTTGTACTAAATTTCATTTGAATCGCTCTATTTGTTCGTGAGATATCGTCTCCACAGACTCACTGACACACACACACACACACACACACACACACACACACACATACTTTCACACACACACACACACAGACATCACCTCAAAAATGTTTGATTCGTGATCAGAGATGCTTGAAACGTGCTTTCCCGTCGAAAACTTGAATTCGAAATTTCGACCCCATCACAATACTTTCCTTATACATTGTGTATATAAGGAAGGTAAAAACATAAAATTTCGAATTTTTCGCTCGAATTAAAAAAAAAAATCTCTCCAGTTCTAGATTTTTTGATAACAAAGCCGGATATAAAGTTTCGTGAAAATTCACTCATATTTGTAGCCGCTATCATATACACAAGAAATCGACCACAGACATCATTCCAGAAATAGTCAAAATTTCCAGGAGGACTTAAATATATATTCGCATCAAAATCTCGAATTCGAAAATTTTCGCTAAAACTATACTTTCTCAATACTACGTATGAGAAAGTAAAAATAAGAATACTGTTGTATTTCAAAATTAAAAACGGTTTAGATTTCCTTGAAAGCAATATTTTACAAAATAGTTTTAGCAATTTTCTAACAACATATTCTTTCATTTTCCGTAGGGTTGTAGCCAGAAATGAAATCAAAAAACGACTTGAGGAAATTCAAGGTGGGCTGAAGAGGACTCAGTAGTGCTACCTGCAAACTTTTATTTTGGAATAAATTCTACAGCGTTTATATAACTTATTCTAAATAAAATGGCTGTGTCTTCAGTCTGATGGAGTCGAAACAGTTTTGAGTGAATAGCATCTTGTAAAATAAAACTCCAAAAAAGTTCAATAAATTTATTCGTTGTTTTCAGTCTCATTTGTTATGTTTGTTCTCACATGTTGTTTTCAATCTCAGCTGCATCTTTTGTAACGCTTCGATTTCAGACGATTTAAAAAAAAATGTGCAAAATATTTTAATTATAAATATTTTTCATAATTTGTATAATTAGAAGGCACATTTTCAAAATCTAATGCATTGCTAATATGTTTACTTTCTCTACAATGCATGGCAATGCGTAGGGAAAGTATTAGAATCACTTCGAAAATTGCAATTCGAGTTTTTGACGAATATTCACGTTTTGAGCTCCCTAGAACACGGGACAACTATTTTTAGCGTGACGTGTGTGTGTGTCTGTGCAATTATCCACTCTAACTCAAAAACTAATTGACCAAATTTTATAAAACTTGGTAGATAAGCCACTTGTAGGTTACCCTGGTGTCAACTAGATTTTAGTACAATTCAGGAAAAGAAAAACCCCGCCTTTTTGAGAAATGATCAGTTCAGTAAAAATCGTATCTATCCTCTCTAGCTAAATAACTAATTGACCGAATCTCAGAAAATGTGATATTTAAGTCATTTGTGAATTACCCTGTTGTTGATTAGATTTTGGTACGATTCTATAAAAAAGAACTTGCATTTAAACAAATAAACTCAATGAATTATAAAAGAAAGAAGAGAAAATGAATTTGATTTTGTAGGAAAAGTCATGTGCTTCCTACATCAGAATTTTTTTTATGGGGGCCCCCTATTGTTATGAGTTGTTATGAGTCAAAGTTTACGTAATGAAAAGCCTTTTATCATTAGCATTTGTAAACTAATATAATTATTATATATTTCGAGTCATATAAATTATTATTATAAATTATTAACAAATAATTTATAGTATAACTAAATGTGCAAGCTAAAAGTTGACCATGAAAAACCATATAGGTAAAGAAAATTCCATAAAACTATATATGAATAATCATACATAATAATTAAAAGTGATGATAATATAACCGTAAAGCTCTTAATTAACATATAAAATTATAATAATTAATAGTTAACGTATAATATCAATTGTATAACTATTCATGAGTTGATTTTGACCCTATAGTGGTTCCCAAACTTTTACATTCAAGTATCCCTTAGTGATGTTAAATATTTTGCGAACTCCTTGATTTTGGATTTTACAAACATTTTCTTAATAAACAAGATTTAACGTAAATTTTATTAGTTATATGCATATTTGTGCTACTGACCCTCAAGCAAACCCTCTTAAAGTTTGTCACGGATCCCAGTTTGGGAACCGCTGGTGTGTATAATAGCAGATTCCACAATAATACAAAAGTATTCTATATACTATTGGCTTAATTTCATTTTTAAATTTTTAAATTAAATATGGAGAGAAAATGGAGATCACAGTAAAACCACAAATTTAGTAAACTAATTCTTATTTTTACTTTTTAGGTAATTTATAAAAAATTTTTTGCAAAAAGCAATTTTCATCTAAAATTTTGAATGAAATTTTATTTTATAAATTAAATAAATATGATTTTATACGTGATTAAACATTCGAAAAGAAAACAAATTTTCAAAAGGTTATTTCAAAATATTTACTAAATATTTAAATAAATATTTAAATAAATATTCATTTTATTCGCATCCTATCAATAGAAAACGAATGACACTCATTTTAGAACGCTGGCGTTTATTTACTCTCAAGATATTGCACGTTTTTCGAATAAATTTAATATAAACAAGAAAGATCAAACATTGATTATGGAACACTTTCCAACTGAAATACAATTTCATTTAAACATCTCTAAAATGTGATATATTAAGCGGTCTTATTTTAAAATTATCACAGTACTACAGTATTTTATTATACTTGAAAACTTTAAACTTCATCGAAATATAAATCGTGGTTCTCTATGTAATATCAATAATATTTAATTCATATCACTTAGATTAAAGACTCCAGTGCTAAATAACTTCAAGTGAAAAAAAAATTCAGCAATTCTTATACAACTTATCTTACAATCGCTTGATTTATTTACATTCTGCATACGTTAAAATTAGCCTTCGTAGTAGAAATAATCAAAGTTCAGTTATCATTTAAATTAAAAAGTATTGCAATTGCGTTGGCACAGATAATAAGCAAAAATAAAGCGGTTTTATGACGGATGCAACACTAAATATAAATTTAAATGATCTTTAAATATCTCGATCTTTACACAGAAAAAAATTGGTGCAAACATTTTTTTTTCACATTTTATGTGATAATTTGAATATTTCTTAAAATTTTCAAAGCAATTTGTGAATTTTAACTTTGATGTGTGAAAAAAAAAATTAAAATGTTTGAAAATGTTTGTCTTTTAAAATGTTTGAAAAATTAAGTCCCATATAGGGTTCAATGTATTTCATTTTTCAACCAGGGTTAAATCCGAAACTAATTGGGTGATATTATTTATTTTCATTCCCATATGTCCCACAGACCGTTTCAACAACATATTAAAATTTCATTTTGATAAAATTTTTAAGGTAGTTATCGTTTGAACGGACAGACAGACAGACAGAATGACTAAAGTCATAAACACTTTTAACTATGTTGTAAAGTGTTTTCAACTATGTTATAGAGTGTACAGCTTTAACTATCGCTAAAAGGCTTACCATTTCATATGGAATATTATAACATCATTCTGTTGGATCTATCACTTTCCATTAACGAGAAAAGAAAATATGATGTGGGCAGCACATGACTTTCCTTATACAATGCAATGAATTTACTACTTTACAGTTTAAAAAAATGTTATTCTTATAGTAGATACTTATATTCTTCCCTAGATATTGAATTTTCTTCAATTAGTCGTCATTTTCATTGATTTAGCGTCATTTTTATCCATTTGGTGAGATTTTCGTTAATTTGGCAACATTTAAAAATGTCGCCGAGTTGGCGACATTCCGCTAAATTCGTCGCCAAAATCTCGTCAAGCGTTATGGACGAAGAAATAAGCTATTCTTACAGCAGATAAATAACTATTGACGTTCAAATACAAAAGTATTACTCAAAGTACCTTTTCTCGTGAGTGGAACGAGTTAGATCCACGAGAATGATGTCACCAAATTTATTGCATGGTATTACATATGAAAAGTGAACAAACATGTTTCATAACAGTTAATATTTTTTTTCATTTATGGGTTTCTTTGATAAATTTATTTGAAAAATGTGCAATATTTCGAGAACGGTTCATGCTAGCTAGCATTCTAAAATTTATGTCAATCGTTTTCTAAGGAAAAATTACATAAGAAATGTTTATTTTCATAACTTTATTAAAGGTTTTGATTTTTGATCATTTTTTTAAAAGTTCACTCGAAAATTTAGGGGGTTCTGAACATTCGATTGTGTTTTAAGACAATAGGCTTCTAGTATTTACGGATTGTGATTTTTGTACCAAATTTCATTCGAATCGCTCCACTCGTTCGTGAGATATTGTCTCCACAGCTTCACTGACACACACACACACAGACACACACAGACATCACCTCAAAAATGTTCGATTCGTGATCAGGAATGCTTGAAGCGTGCTCTCCCGTCGAAAACTCGAATTCGAATTTTCGACCCCGTCACAATACTTTCCTTATACAATATGTATATAAGGAAAGTAATATGTTTTGCAGTAAACGCTTGTAGTAACTATGTGAGTCTGCGCAATAACACATGTAAATTAATGCGCAAATAAAATTTAAAATATGTATCACCTCGTTTGCGTATCAGTTTATGTTGTGGTTTCTTTATTTACCATTTTCGTAATACTTAATCTTTTCGACGCCAACAAATTCGTCGAATTTTATATATTTCACGTGATATTAATTAAATGCAAATAAATTTTTAATGGATTTTGCAATTGGATGAATAGATTCTTTTGTTTTGATCACAATAAATTCGCTCAAAATATTAAATTTGAATTAACACGGTACTAATTCTATGTGCACAATGTTGTGGAATGGACGCATATAGTTTGGGTTTTGAACATGGACAAACTTTTGTGTTTCTTTATTAATTTTATTAGACATAATTTCAATACTGTGCGTAGGGAAAGTCACGTGATTCTCACATCGAATTTTTGTTTAATAGAAATATCCAAGCATGTACATTAACATTATATATTTTTTTCGCAATAGAATCTAGACTTTAGAATACCGACATCAAATAAATTATCAAGAAAAGGAAATAAGGCATAAAAAACTAATATAAATACCATTTGTGTTCCAAACTCACTTCAACAACGATAATTTGGTCGAAAAAATTGTCCTACATCATTCGGCAAATGATGTAAAAGACAATAAAATACTGCACTCAATGCATAGTTTGTCATCTCTCTCTTTCTGTCGATCAATCTCTTTAAAACTACTATTAATTATGGTAATTTGTTCCGAGCCAGTGGCAACACGTTTCTCTTTAAACAAAATAACATCATTTGATCAGTTGAGAGAGAACTCGAGGACCAACCAATTAAATCTCTCGTAATATGACTCTCAGGCAGTTATTGAATGGAAGCAGACGATTTTATGTTTTGTAAGTTGTATGAAGGCAAGTCTGCACTAATCGACCATTTTGTTTCCTTTTAGTGATATCATATACTATACTAAGCATTAACGAAAAGGGTAGTGGTCATGGGCGTATTTAGGAGGGGCTCAGGGTGGTGCCAAATCACCCCCCTGGAAAATTGTTAGTTTTATTAAACGTCAATATGAGAGAAAAAAAATAAGAAAACTGTTTTTTGGAATTAGAACATTCAACCACAACTGTGTGTTTTCGCTCACGTCTATATTAATATAAAAATTTTAAACTTATAACTAAATGGAAAACTTAGGATTATTGCATTTGGTATGCTTATGAATGTTCCATTTGTTAGTTTAGTTGTTCTGTCTCCAGCAAAGTTAGAATTCTGTTATGAAAGGGGGGAAATTTTTTAAAGGTGGTACACATTAATTTATAAAAAATGGTGCATACTAATTGAGTGCTATATACACTAATTCTTAAAATGTGATGCTCATACCATCTATTCAAATTTACTTTGTAACAATACATATTTTAAGGTTAATAGTAATCTTTAAATTTTGAATGCAATCAATTTTAGCACCCTTCTGGAAAAAAAATCCTGCATACGCCCATGGAAGTGGTCGCTAAATGTGACACTTATACGCCTAATGGGAGTTGTGAATATCAAACACAGTTTCAAATTAATGCCTAAAAATGGCGCACATGTAAAAGTTCTGTTAACTTGGAAATGACTGTATGTAAAAAGATATTTCATCTCCGATTGTTGTACGTTGTTTTGTACGCAACGTTTTCAGATATTTTAATCCGAAAGTCAATCACTAATTAAAAAATATTTTCAATAATCTATATAAATAAAAATGAAAATCTGTCTGTCTGTCTGTCTGTCTGTCTGTCTGTCACACCATCACGGGAGAACGGCTGAACCGAATTTGATGAAATTTTGTGGGTAGCCCAGAAATAGCCCCACTTAAAATTATATCCGTGTTTTGAGTTTCTACGACCAGTGGTTCTCGAGATATTAGTAAAAAACGAAATTTTCGTTTGTCTCATCATCACGGAAAAACGGATGAACCGAATTTAATGAAATTTGGTGAATAGCCTTGAAATATCCCCCCATAAATTTTGTCCAAGTTTCGAGTTTCTAAGACCTGGGGTTGTCGAGATATTAATGAAAAACGGAACTTTTTCCTAGGAGTTCTACTCCCTAACTCCGTGGTTTATCCAAACGAAAAGCTTGAATATCGTTTGAAAGTGAATTAAAATTTAATCTCTGAGTTTGATGGGAGATTTTTTGCGTTAATTAGTCACTTTCTGAAGACATGAATTGTTTGAAACATGATTTAAAGGGGAAATCTATCTCCATGGTTCATGGTTTATTTAAAACAAGCTTTTACGGAACAATGAGAAGTATAGAGAAATCAAAATCGTTATTTAATTTCGCAGTTTATGTTATAAGACATGACATATTTAACATGTTATAAGATTCTATCTTATATGATGTTACTCAGAAACGCAATTAAATTAAATCTGTCTGTTAATTTTAATAATTATTTTTTCGATTTGAATAATAAATAAATGGATATAAAAATATATTTTAAAAAAGAACGATTTGATTTTTCTTATAGCATTTTTGACTGGATAATATCAATTACGGTCTTCAGGTTTAAAAATTATTATTATTTATATTTTCGGGGATTATTGATTCAAGGATTATTGATATTTTCAAGTTATTATGCAATTATTTTATTATGACAAAAATTGTTTAAACTCATATATTGTATGTTGTACGAATCTTCTACAAATACACGTGTATATCTTTTAATCTACGAGAATATAAGTAGTACAGGTATATTGACATATGTTTTGATATATATTGGCATATATTGGAATCAATTACGACCTTCTGGTATAAAGAGTGCGGATATTATTGATGTTTTCAATTTATTACGTCATCTCTTTTATTTTGGCAAATAACGGGTAATCGTCTACTAACACATTGGCATATTTTCTGATCTGCGACAATATAATTAGCACGGGGTTGCATATATTCATTCAATTCCTATTTTTTCTTCTGTAAATTTGCTTACAAAAGGGGGCAGGATGTTTTATTCTTCAGATCTGATCGTGAAGATAATTTTGCATAGTGAGAACATATATTCTTAAACTTCTCTTTAGGAGCAATAAATTTAATATTTTAACAGAATTTGCACATGATTGCGAACTTTAAGTTTCTTTAAATTATACACTCCGTACGAATAAGGGGTGTGCTGTTAGTGGTTGATAAATTTTAACATCTTAGGAGGATATATCATGTTGCTCGGCATCGCAATTAAATTAAATGTGTTTGTTAATGTTTTTATTATTTTTTTTCGATTTAAATAATAAATAAATGGATAAATGGATATAAAAGTATATCTTATGAATGGACGGTTTGATTTTTCTTTTAATTATATTAATTGCTGACTGCGTACATCAATTTCATTTATTTTGGCAAAGAGTTTTCAAGCTTATATCGTATTTAGCTACTAAACTCATATATTGTGTTTAGCCAATAAATTCATATAGCCGATTGTTGAAACAGAAAAAGAGTAGAGCGGGTATATCTTCTAATACAATTGTAGTGTTTTCATTTAGTATATTGAAACGGGATAAGAATGTTTCATTCAGATCTGCAAATTCAAAGCTACGAATTTGGAGGGATATCGCTAATTTGACAACTTTTCTTAAACTTTGCCAAATTGACGGAAATGTCGCCAAATTGATATAAACGACACACAAACAGCTGCCATAAACCTTCGGGTTGGTCGTGTGGCTTGGGTCTTCTACATATCAATGAATTTTTTTTTGTTTTATTAGAAGAGAGTACTGAAATGATGTTTGGTTAGCATTTATCTGTCAGACCAACCATCCTACTTAGTAATACATTTAGCGAATTTTTAAAATGTCACCAAATTGATAAAAATGTTTTCAAATCTATAAAAATATCTTGAAATTGATAAAATTGCGCTACATAAATGATATTAATTGTTTTTTGTTAGGGGATAGTATTGTGATGATATTTCGTCAATTTGTCGCAAAGTGGAACTGTCAGTTCTACAGTCCCACTTTGCGATAAATTTGGCGATTTTTTAAAATGTCGCTAACTTGACGAAACTGTCGCCAAATGTTCCATAGAAATATAACTATTTAGACGATATTTTTTCTACCAATTTATTTGAAGCAAATGATATCATGTCGCTTAGCAACGGATTTAAATCCAATGTGTTTATGCGGCAGACGATTCTTATTAAATCCTTTCCGATTTGAATAATGAAGATATGTATATAAAATAAATTTCATTGCCATTTCATTTTGGACTGGATAATATCAATTATACTCTTCAGGTTTAAACATTATTATTATTGATATTTTCCGGAATTATTGATTCAGGGATTATTGATATTTTTAAGTTATTACGCCATTGTTTTATTGCGGCAAAAATTGCTGACACACGCATATTGTACGTTGTGCGAGTAATCTTCTAGGAATGCACGGGTATATCTTCTAACCTACGAGAATATAAGTAGTACAGGTATATTGGCATATATTTTGACATATATTGGCATATATATTGGAATCAAGTACTGTCTTCTGGTATGAAGATTAAGGGGATTAATTATATATTCAATTTATTACGTCGTCTGTTGTATTTTACCAAAAAACATTTGTGACTCATATTGCAAAACGGGTAATCTTCTACTAATATTCGGACATTATAAGTAGTACGTGTATATCTTCCCATATAATTTTAGCACTTTAATTTTGACATATATTGGAATAAATGACTGTCTTCAGATTTAAAGATTACGGGTTTATTGGTATTTTCAATTTATACATGTAATCTACTAATACAGGTTATATTTTCTAATATTCGCGTATCTAATTAGTACGGGCCCCATACAATTTTAACGCTTTTATTTTGCATATATTGATTTAATTCCATATTTTTTTTTATATTTGCTTACATAAGGGGTCCAAGATGTTTTATTCTTCAGATATGTCCATGAAGATAATTTTATATAGCGAGAACAGAGATTCTTAAACTTCTTTTTAGGAGCATTATATTAAATATTTTAACAGAATATTTTGATTAAACATGTCATTTAGTATACTATAAGAATTTTGGCATGATTATGAATTTCAAGTTTCTTTATATTATATACTCCGTACGAAGAACGGGTATGCTGCTAGTCTATATAAATAAAAATGAAAATCTGTCTGTCTGTCTGTCTGTTTGTCACACCATCACGGGAGAACGGCTGAACCGAATTTGAAGAAATTTTGTGGGTAGCCCAGAAATAGCCCCACTTAAAATTATATCCGTGTTTTGAGTTTCTACGACCAGTGGTTCTCGAGATATTAGTAAAAAACGAAATTTTCGTTTGTCTCATCATCACGGAAAAACGGCTGAACCGAATTTAATGAAATTTGGTGAATAGCCTTGAAATATCCCCCCATAAATTTTGTCCAAGTTTCGAGTTTCTAAGACCTGGAGTTGTCGAGATATTAATGAAAAACGGAACTTTTTCCTAGGAGTTTTACTCCCTAACTCCGTGGTTTATCCAAACGAAAAGCTTGAAAATCGTTTGAAAGTGAATTAAAATTTAATCTCTGAGTTTGATGGGAGATTTTTTTCGTTAATTAGTCACTTTCTGAAAAAATGAATTGTTTGAAACATGATTTAAAGGGGAAATCTATCTCCATGGTTCATGGTTTATTTAAAACAAGCTTTTACGGAACAATGAGAAGTATAGAGAAATCAAAATCGTTATTTAATTTCGCAGTTTATGTTATAAGACATGACATATTTAGCATGTTATAAGATTCTATCTTATATCATGTTACTCAGAAACGCAATTAAATTAAATCTGTCTGTTAATTTTAATAATTATTTTTTCGATTTGAATAATAAATAAATGGATATAAAAATATATTTTAGAAAAGAACGATTTGATTTTTCTTATAGCATTTTTGACTGGATAATATCAATTACGGTCTTCAGGTTTAAAAATTATTATTATTTATATTTTCGGGGATTATTGATTAAAGGATTATTGATATTTTCAAGTTATTATGCAATTATTTTATTATGACAAAAATTGTTTAAACTCATATATTGTATGTTGTACGAATCTTATACAAATACACGTGTATATCTTTTAATCTACGAGAATATAAGTAGTACAGGTATATTGACATATGTTTTGATATATATTGGCATATATTGGAATCAATTACGTCCTTCTGGTATAAAGAGTACGGATATTATTGATGTTTTCAATTTATTACGTCATTTCTTTTATTTTGGCAAATATTTTTGAGACGCATATTGTAATACGGGTAATCTTCTACTAACACATTGGCATATTTTCTGATCTGCGACAATATAATTAGTACGGGGTTGCACATATTCATTCAATTCCTATTTTTTCTTCTGTAAATTTGCTTACAAAAGAGGGCAGGATGTTTTATTCTTCAGATCTGATCGTGAAGATAATTTTGCATAGTGAGAACATATATTCTTAAACTTCTCTTTAGGAGCAATAAATTTAATATTTTAACAGAATTTGCACATGATTGTGAACTATAAGTTTCTTTAAATTATACACTCCGTACGAATAACGGGTGTGCTGTTAGTGGTTAATAAATTTTAACATTTTAGGAGGATATATCATGTTGCTCGGCATCGCAATTAAATTAAATGTGTTTGTTAATGCTTTTATTATTTTTTTTCGATTTAAATAATAAATAAATGGATAAATGGATATAAAAGTATATCTTATGAATGGACGGTTTGATTTTTCTTTTAATTATATTAATTGCTGACTGCGTACATCAATTTCATTTATTTTGGCAAAGAGTTTTCAAGCTTATATCGTATTTAGCTACTAAACTCATATATTGTGTTTAGCCAATAAATTCATATAGCCGATTGTTGAAACAGAAAAAGAGTAGAGCGGGTATATCTTCTAATACAATTGTAGTGTTTTCATTTAGTATATTGAAACGGGATAAGAATGTTTCATTCAGATCTGCAAATTCAAAGCTACGAATTTGGAGGGATATCGCTAATTTGACAACTTTTCTTAAACTTTGCCAAATTGACGGAAATGTCGCCAAATTGATATAAACGACACACAAACAGCTGCCATAAACCTTCGGGTTGGTCGTGTGGCTTGGGTCTTCTACATATCAATGAAATTTTTTTTTGTTTTGTTAGAAGAGAGTACTGAAATGATGTTTGGTTAGCATTTATTTGTCAGACCAACCATCCTACTTAGTAATACATTTAGCGAATTTTTAAAATGTCACCAAATTGATAAAAATGTTTTCAAATCTATAAAAATATCTTGAGATCGGTCCATGTAGCGTCAATACCTGACGTGTGGGGACCCACGAATCAGATAGTATTGTGATGATATTTCGTCAATTTGTCGCAAAGTGGAACTGTCAGTTCTACAGTCCCACTTGGCGATAAATTTGGCGATTTTTTAAAATGTCGCTAATTTGACGAAACTGTCGCCAAATGTTCCATAGAAATATAACTATTTAGACGATATTTTTTCTACCAATTTATTTGAAGCAAATGATATCATATCGCTTAGCAACGGATTTAAATCCAATGTGTTTATGCGGCAGACGATTTTTATTAAATCCTTTCCGATTTGAATAATGAAGATATGTATATAAAATAAATTTCATTGCCATTTCATTTTGGACTGGATAATATCAATTATACTCTTCAGGTTTAAACATTATTATTATTGATATTTTCCGGAATTATTGATTCAGGGATTATTGATATTTTTAAGTTATTACGCCATTGTTTTATTGCGGCAAAAATTGCTGACACACGCATATTGTACGTTGTACGAGTAATCTTCTAGGAATGCACGGGTATATCTTCTAACCTACGAGAATATAAGTAGTACAGGTATATTGGCATATATTTTGACATATATTGGCATATATATTGGAATCAAGTACAGTCTTCTGGTATGAAGATTACGGGGATTAATTATATATTCAATTTATTACGTCGTCTGTTGTATTTTACCAAAAAACATTTGTGACTCATATTGCAAAACGGGTAATCTTCTACTAATAATCGGACATTATAAGTAGTACGTGTATATCTTCCCATATAATTTTAGCACTTTAATTTTGACATATATTGGAATAAATGACTGTCTTCAGATTTAAAGATTACGGGTTTATTGGTATTTTCAATTTATACATGTAATCTACTAATACAGGTTATATTTTCTAATATTCGCGTATATAATTAGTACGGGTCCCATACAATTTTAACGCTTTTATTTTGCATATATTGATTCAATTCCATATTTTTTTTTATATTTGCTTACATAAGGGGTCCAAGATGTTTTATTCTTCAGATATGTCCATGAAGATAATTTTATATAGCGAGAACAGAGATTCTTAAACTTCTTTTTAGGAGCATTATATTAAATATTTTAACAGAATATTTTGATTAAACATGTCATTTAGTATACTATAAGAATTTGGGCATGATTATGAATTTCAAGTTTCTTTATATTATATACTCCGTACGAAGAACGGGTATTCTGCTAGTCGATAATATAATCAAATCCATAATTAGAAGAATAGCTAGCAGACGATTTCGGCAAATGAAACATAACTCTGTTACTGTGGTTACAAATGGAATAAAAAACTATAAAAAATTGAATTTTAAAATAAAAAAAATCGTCTGCTATTACTATACATAAAAATATTTCAGCAATGGTTATTTGTGCATTAATATAGTTAGGATATTTTTACTGCGCACGATGGTATAAAAACGAATTTTACGTGTCCACCTGATCTCAAGTTACAGCTGGACGAATGTTGGAACAAAAAACGCCGAGATTTATAAATTTTTCAAACAAATCTTTAAGATTTTAGATTTTTCGCATTACTTATGGGTCAAGTCCCACATGTATGCACAGTTTCAAGTTTCTGCCATCATCAGTCAGTAAATATCACTTAACGCTGTATGAATATGATATTTCACTCTGATATTGATTGTGATACAGATGGAACTAAAATATGTGTATTATGAATGCATGAGAAAGTTATATATGGAGATTCACAGTTCAGGAATTTTCTGCAGTAATCTTTGCTCGACATAAATCAATATTTTGATTTCATGTACGACGTAACAACGAAACGGACTTCGTAATCTGAGAAAATCGGTCCCCCCCCTTCCCCCCCCCCCCCCCCCACACACACAGTCGGACCTCTCCTGAAGTGAAATACTATTTCATGTTTACAATAACATCTGGTTGCCACTGAGTAAGTAACCGATTCTGGAACGAGCAACCGTCTTGACGTCACTTCCTGAAAGAAAGTCGTCTTCTGTCGTTGTTGTTGTCAGACTAAATAACAGTTCAAGTTAGTAGGTTAGTAGGTTTTAGTGAAACCTTGATTATTTATATGCGAAATGATTATATCACTTCATTAGTATAATACAATAATTTGTTCCTGGGTCCACGAGCGACCTATAGAAATTGTGGGCACCCTACAAACATTTGTTATGCCCCCCCCCTCTACATTTAATTTTATTATTTTTTGTGAATTTTTCATATCTTCTCCAGACCCCAAAAGAAGTGTTTCTTTCAGGCATACCTCCGGGAGGGGGGCGAGATCCCCCAGAGGTGAGTATTTTATGCTAACCTGCTAGGAGATGGAGACATTTTATGTTACCCCCCCCCCCTAAAATGTCAGTTTTCCCTTGGCTAAAAAGTTCTAAAATTCGTCCCCTTTATGGGCTGCACGAACCACTATTAATTTCCTGAAAATGGAGAATTAAAAAGGGGGTGTATAATAAGGGGGGATAAAATATGGAGGAGGTCCGCTATAAATGTTTGTAGGGGGGGCGGCAAAGTTTGAACGTTTTGCCCTGCAGAGTTAGATTTAGGAGCCTTAATTCTTCTTGGGGGCGCCTACATCATATTCTGGATCATAAAGTATATTACTTTCCCTGCAATACATGGTAATGTATAGGGAAAGTATTGGAATCATGCCGAAAATCGCAACTCGAGTTTTCGACGGATCTACACATTTCGAAACCTCTAGAATACGAAAAAACTATTTTTCGCGTGACGGCTGTGTGTGTGTGTGTGTGTGTGTGTGTGTGTGTGTATGTGTGTCTGTGCAATGTATGTATCTCCTCTAACTCAAAAACTAATGGACCGAATTTCATAAGATTTGGTAGGTATGTCACTTGTGTGTGATCCTAGTGCTGATTAGTTTTTGGTACGATTCGAAAAAGAAGAACCTGCATTTTTTTATGAAATGGTCCACAAAAATTGTATATATCCACTCTAATCAACGAATCGACTAAATTTCATAAAATTTGGTAGGTAAGTCAGTTGGGTGTGATCCTGGTGTTGATTAGTTTTTGGTACGATTCGAAAAAAAAAATTCGTCTTTTTTTGTGAAATGGCCCGCAAAAATTGTGTGTATCCAATCTAGCTGACAAACTAATTGATCAAATTACACAGAATTTGGTAGATAAGTCACTTGTAGGATACAGCGATTCTGGTTAGATTTTGATACGATTCGAAAAAAAATAATCTGACTTTTTTTTTTGCGCAAATCTAATATATTCGATCTAAACTAAAATACTACATGTGCAAGATAGTAAAACTCTGAAATAAATGACTAAAATTGATGAAATATATTAATTAAGTACTTGTTCTACTTGTAAAATTTACACCTAAGCGAATAAATCTGACCCTATGACTGTAAGATAAACCGTTCTCGAGATATTGTAGTTTTAAGGACCTGAAGAATTTAAAGTGAATTACGTTGCCAAACGAAACAAAGATGCAATAAAAAAACGAATTGGATATGATATCAGAAAATTATCCCAATTACTTTCTGCAATTAAACTCAATTCAATGCATAATGAAATAAAAAATTACAAAATGAATTTGAATCTGCAGGGAAAGTTATGTGCTGCTCACATCAAATTTTTTTTAATTTTGAGTAAAGTTGCCGGCGCACAATGATATCACATATATTTTTATTAGGTAGTCTCCATAAGGAGAAGGTGTGTGTGTGTGTGTGGGGGGGGATGGGGTGGTGGTGAGGGGGGGGGAAATCTTATAGAACTTTGAGCGAAGGGGGATCTTTGTTTGGAAGCTTTTATCAATGTCGATATTATTATATCTCTTTTTATATGTACATGTTGCTAATTAACGATGCCAGTTTGAGCCCATTAAAATTAAGGCTGCTTTGGACCAGGGTACACTATAAGCCTTCTTAGGGACTTGAATTTTCTAGCTCTCAAATCCGTCACTGATTTTGACAGCTCAGTCTTACACGGCTGAAGTGACGGGCATGAACAGATGCTCTCACCTTCATTTTTTAATATTTTATTCTAAATTTTTCGAAAGGGTTTCTATTGACGCATTTCTGGGGTATTCCGAAATTGAAATTACTTTTTTAATATTTTTTATTTTATTTTATTAATATCGAAAATACATACAGAGGAATCACTTACATAACTAAATAAAAAATCTGTGATAATTTTAAATTGATAAATGCAGAATTTCCTGCACTGCCGCTTATTCAGTTTATAGGCAATTATTCACATAATTTGTCCACTATAAAAAAATATGATGTTTGCATAGCAAGTTTTCTTGCTGTCAATGCAGGTACTGGCATAATAAGCGTGAAGTTAGTGCACCGATTATGTCTATTATCTGCAATGGGAGCAAGATCCTTCCGGAAAGGAGGTGTTCGTCCTTCCGTCTCTCGCTCTCTCTCACTATCTCTTTCTCTCAATCTCACTCCCTCTCTCTTTACCTCGTTCTCTCTCTCACTATCTCTCTCTTTCGCTCTCTCTCCATCTCACCATCTCTCTCTTTCTCTCTCTCATCTCTTTCTCTCTCTCATCTCTTTCTCTCTCTCCACCTCTTTCTCTCTCTCTATCTATCTATCTCACTATCTCTTTCTATCTCTCTCTCTATCTATCTCTATCTCTTTCTCTCTCTTTTTATCTATTTCTCTCTCTATATATATCTTTCTCTTTCTCTCTCTCTCTTTCTATCTATCTATCTATCTATCTCACTATCTCTTTCTCTCTCTCTCTCTGTCTGTGTGTGAGTGTGTATATAATAATGCAAGCACGAGTGCTCTTATAGTTACAAAATTTATATGTAGATGTACAAAAAACTAGAACTAGATTGTAAGTAACTTTGCAGCTCCAACCGGGAGTCGAACCCCTGATCTTCGTACTGGCCAGTCGACGTTCTACCGTTGAGCTGCTGAGACGGAATTGCAAGCCCTTATTGTTAAAATGGACTCTGCATTCTCCACATTCTAATATCAGACTGACGTGCAACTGACAATATGACTGACCACTTCCTGCTATTTTTACTTCAGGTTAGCCGCCTGCTGCTACTTTTATCCTCCGGGTTAGGTTCTTGCGTTGTCGTTAACCTCCGGATTTGAAATCGGTGCTCAATATACCAGAATCCACTGAATCTGCGCTAGTCGTACTGAGGTCATTTTCAGACCTCCGACATTTTTACACTAACCTACAGGGTTGATTTGTTCGTACGGCATGATAAAGAAGTCTACTGTCATAACCGGAAAAATGAAAGAAAATACTCATTCGGACATATACTTTTGAAAAAGGGACATATACTTTATAAGTTTTTTCGAAAAAAAAAGTGCCCGATCCAAAATCTAATTATATTCAGCTATAGGGCATTCAAAGAGTTACAAGACGCACAGACAGACACACACAGGGAGACACATACACAGGCAGACGCCAAGCTAAAAACGTTTTTTTCGAGTTCTGGATCATTCGAAACATGCAGATTCGCCGAAAATCTGCGTTCCGATTTTCAAAACGAATCACATAGCATTTCCCCTATACATTATCATGTATTGTATGGAAAATATACACTTTGAAATTAATTTCCTTTCCACAAATGTTACCCGGCACGGTATTTGAAATTCTTATCATAATAATGTCCACGATTGATGCTTTTTTTCTTTCTTTTTTTTTTTCACTATCATAAAATGAGATTGCGATTGGAATCATTCCAAAAGGGAGCTGTCAGGGATTCGTCACGTGATCAGCCAATAATAGCCAGTCAAGTGAAGAAGAAGAAGAAAAAAAAAATGTTTTGATAAAAACTGTTGATCTCTGGATCTGATAAATATTTTAAAGTTAACCAAACGTGGATAGGCGATATCGTAAAATATTTTTCATTTGCATAACCGAGACATCGATATTAATATTTGGATTTTAAAATATTAACACTGTGGTGAAATTAAAAAATCTGATGTAGGCAACACATGACTTTCCTTATATAATGTAATGAATTTACTACTTTTACAGTAAAAAAAAAGGTTTTTCTTATAGTAGATACTAATATTCTTTCCAAGATATTGAGTTTTCGACAATTAGTCGTCATTTTCATTGATTTAGCGTCATTTTTATCCATTTGGCGAGATTTTCGTTAATTTGGCAACATTTCAAAAAAGTTGGCGACATTCCGCCAAATTCGTCGCCAAAATCTCGCCAAGTGTTATGGACGAAGAAATAAGTTGTTCTTACAGCAGATAAATGACGGCGTTCAAATACAAAAGTATTACTTAAAGTATCTTTTTTCATGAATGAAACGAGCTAGATCCACGAGAATGATGTCACCCAATTTATCGCATGATATTACATATGAAAAGTGAACATGTTTCTCAATAGGAAATATTTTTGTTTCATATTATATGACTTTTTAATAATTTATTTGAAAAATGTGCAATATCTCGAGAACGGTTTATGTTAGCGTTCTAAAATTTATGTCAATCGTTTTCTAATGAAAAATTACATAAGAAATGTCTATTTGCGTAACTTTATTAGTGGTTTTGATTTTTTGACGATTTTTTCAAAATTTTATTCTAAAATTTAGGGCGGTTCTGTACATTCGATTGCGTATAAAAACAATAGGCTTCCAGTGTTTACGGATTGCGATTTTTATACGAAATTTGGTTCGAATCGGTCCATTCGTTCGTCAGTTATCGTCTCCACAGACTCACTGACACACACAACACACACACACACACACACACACAGACATCCCTTCAAAAATGTTTGATTCGTGATCAGGGATGCTTGAAACGTGCTCTCCCGTCGAAAACTCGATTGTCAGCATGCATGTCAGCAGCACATGACTTTCGATGTCAGCAGCACATGACTCGATGTCAGCAGCACATGACTTTCCCTACGAGCGACTCGCATTCATTTTCTCTTTGTTTCATTAATAATTCGTTAAATTTAATTTAATAGCACAAAACAACAGTCATAATTAATTGAAATTGCACTGAATTTACACTTTAAATTCAGCTTTCGTTTTCATTTGGTAACTGGACTTATTCTCAAAACCGGCGTAGCAAAAATGTGAAAATACTGAAATATCTCGAGAACGGTTAGTCCTAGAGTAATGAGGTTGGTCTTATTCTTTTCAACATCAAAAATTATGTATAAAACAAGCATTTAATGCATGCATTTGAGCATACGTAGTCTTTTACTTTAGATTTTAAAAGATCCATTTTGATATATATTATAGCTTTTGACATATATTATAATTTTTGAGATCCATTTTGGAAAAAAAAAAATCAACTTCTCTACCGAATTTTGTGAAATTCGGTCCATTAGTTTTTCAGCTAGAGTGGATACAGGTCAATTAGTTTTTGAGTTAGAGTAAATACATACATTGCATAGACAGACACACACACACAGACGTCACGCTAAAAATAGTTTTCAGTATTCTAGAGGTCCCAAAACGTCTAGATTCGTCGAAAACGCCAGTTGTGATTTTCGACACGATTCCAATATTTTCTTTATACATTATCATACCGGGTGATTACCGGTTATAAAAAATATCTATGGGTCGGAGAGACATGTGGTTTGCAGATTAATATTCACCGTGGTGGGAGATTTTGTGTGGCATTAAAAAAAATTAGTTCAAACTCTCGACACTCGGGGGGCTACGGCAGATAAAGCCATGGAGATAACTTATGCATGGAGGTGATTGCACACATGACTGGCCTGCGAGATCTGGCCTCTCTGTGGGGATACCTAAAATCACCGGTGTGAGATCTGGGGATCTCGCAGGCCACTCATGTGTGCAATCACCTCCATGCATAAGTCAACTCCATGGTTTTATCTGCCGCAGCCCTCCGAGTGTCGAGAGTTTGAACTATTTTTTTTTCATGCTACACAAAATCCCCCACCACGGTGAATATTAATCTGCAAATCGCATGTCTCTCCGACACATAGATATTTTACTTTCCCTGCAATACATGGTAATGTATAGGGAAAGTATTGGAATCATGCCGAAAATCACAACTCGAGTTTTCGACGGATCTACACGTTTCAAGACCTCTAGAATACGAAAAAAACATTTTTAGCGTGACGTCTGTGTGTGTGTCTGTGTGTCTGTCTGTGTGTCTGTGTGTCTGTGTGTCTGTGTGTCTGTCTGTCTGTGCAGATATTGTATCCACTCTAACTAAAAAACTAATGGACCGAATTTCACAAAATTTTGTAGGTAAGTCACTTGTGGGCGGGGCTGGTGCTGATTAGTTTTGGGTACGATTCAGAATAAAAGAACCTGCCTTTTTTGTGAAATGGCCCGCAAAAGCTTGTATCCACTGTAGCTAAAAAACTAATGGACCGAATTTCACAAAATTCGGTAGATGAGTCACGTATAGGTCACCCTGGTGCTGATTAGATTTTGGTACGATTCAGAAAAAAATAACCTGCCTTTTTTTGCAGAATGGCCCGCAAAAATCGTCCAAATTTAAACTAAAGAACTACGTATGCTCAAATATATCCATTAAATGCTTGTTTAATACGTAATTTTTAGCGAAGAAAAGAATAAGACCAACCCGATTACATTAGGACTAGCCGTTCTCGAGATATTTTAGTTTTTCGTATTTTCTATACGCCACCTTTGAAAATAAGTCCGGTTACTGAATGAGAACGAAAATTGAATTAAAAGTGAAATAAATTTAATTAAAATAAAGAGAACATGGATATAAGTCTGCAGGGAAAGTCATGTGCTGCCCACATCAGATTTTTTTACTTTCCCTGCAATACATGGTAATGTATAGGGAAAGTATTGGAATCATGTCGAAAATCGCAACTCGAGTTTTCGACGGATCTACACGTTTCGAGACCTCTAGAATACGAAAAAACTATTTTTAGCGTGACGTCTGTGTGTGTGTCTGTCTGTCTGTGCAGATTTTGTATCCACTCTAACTAAAAAACTAATGGACCGAATTTCATAAAATTTGGTAGGTAAGTCATTTGTGGGCGAATCTGGTGCTGATTAGTTTTGGGTACGATTCGAGATAAAAGAATCCGCCCTTTTTTGTGAAATGGCCCACAAAAGATTGTATCCACTCTAGCTGAAAATCTAATGGACCGAATTTCACAAAATTTGGTAGATAAGTCGCTGGTGGGTCACCCTGGTGCTGATTAGATTTTGGTACGATTCGAAAAAAAAATAACCTGCCTTTTTGTGCAAAATGGCCCGCAAAAATCGACAAAATCTAAAATGAAAAACTATGTATGCTGAAATATATCCATTAAATTCTTGTTTTATATGTAATTTTTAACGAAGAAAAGAATAAAACCAACCCCATTACACTAGGACTAACCGTTCTCGAGATATTTTATTTTTTTCGCATTTTTTTCCACATCACCTTTGAAAATAAGTCCAGTTATCAAACGAGAATAAAAATTGAATTAAAAGTGAATTAAATTTAATTAAAATGAAGAGAACGTGAATATAAGTCTGCAGGGAAAGTCATGTGCTGCCCACATCAGATTTTTACTTTTGCTCTGAACTTTTGAATCACCCGGTATATTGCAAGGAAAGTAAAATACTAACTTGAAATATATGATGTGGGGGCAACACATGACTTTCTCTACATAATGCAATGACTTTATAATATGCAATGACAAAATAATTATGTACAAAAGTCAGGGCGCAATTATTTTGGAATTGAGTTAATTCCCTGTAAATTGAAATAGGGCGCTTTTGGCAACATTTTAGGCTAAAAACTGTGACCATGGAGGTGATGGCAAAGAGTTAAAACTCCATACTGAGAAAATGCCAATATCATCTGAGATAATGATTCAGGTGGCGCTGCGATAAGATAAGCGTCGTGCATTGTATTTATTCCTATGGTGAAAGGTTTGAAATATTTATTTAAAGTGTCAATTTTGTAGAAATAAATTAGTAGTGCGATACAAATCAAAACTCAAATAATAAGGAATATTCCTACGTATTCAAAATTATTTTACCTTTCAATTTATTTTTATCTCCCTATATTCTGAACTCTGTCCTACAACTAGGAAAAAATACTGATTAATTATGTTGCTAATTAGGGAATCTTAGTTTAAAAATGATCAGAAATATATATACTCAATACTATGCCTCACTATCCCTAACAGCATTTTTTTTTTCACAGTGACGTAAGATTTACGTCACACTGTGACTTTGGGACGTCACAGAACGTCGGAGTACGTCTCGGCAATGTCATATTGAGGTTACAGCGAAGTCATTTTGGTCATTTTTATGGTCGTTTGTGACGTCGCATATTAACTTGTTTGTGACGTCACATTGTAATTGCCATTGTAATGTCGTCACATTGTTACGTGTTAATTGAATTGTGGAAACGTCACAGAATATAGTCACAATGAAGTTACAAATTTACTAATACGTAACGTCGCATAGAAGTCACAAATATGATGTCACATTGTGACCCAGGTGTCACGTGACTACACCGTCACTGTCACACATGTGACGATCTTTCTGAGTATTGTGTTAAATGAAAACAAAGGGCGCCTTACTAATACTAACGACACACAGATAGAGCTACACCTACACGTTTCGTGCACTTTAGAAGTCGAACAACATTATTTTTAGAGTGACGTCTGTGTGTGTGTGTTAGATTCTATGTGCGTCTATGTGCCTGTCTGTCCAATGTATGTATTCACTCTAGCTGAGAAACTAATGGATCAATTTTCACTAAATTTGCTAGATAAGTCACTTGTGGGTGACCCAGGTGTTGATTAGATTTTGGTACGAATAGGAAAAATCTGATGTGGACAGCACATGACTTTCCCTGCAGACTTATATTCACGTTCTCTTTATTTTAATTAAATTTATTTCACTTTTAATTCAATTTTCGTTCTCATTCGGAAACCGGACTTATTTTCAAAGGTGGCGCAGAGAAAATAAGGAAAACAAAATATCTCGAGAACGGCTAGTCCTAGTGTAATGGGGTTGGTCTTATTATTTTTGTCGTTAAAAATTACGTATTAAACGAGCATTTAATGGATATATTTGAGTATACATAGTTCTTTAGTTTAGATTTTGACGAATTTTTGCTGGCCATTTTGCAGAAAAAGGCAGGTTATTTTTTTCCGAATCGTACCAAATTTTAATCAGCACCAGGATAACCCACAAGTGACTCATCTACCGAATTTTGTGAAATTCGGTCCATTAGTTTTTCAGTTAGAGTGGATACAAGCTTTTGCGGGCCATTTCGCAAAAAAAAAGGCGGGTTCTTTTATTCCAAATCGTTCCCAAAACTAATCAGCACCAGAATCGCCCACAAGTGACTTACCTACCAAATTTTGTGAAATTCGGTCGATTAGTTTTTTAGTTAGAGCGGATACAAAATCTGCACAGACAGACAGACACACAGACACACAGACACACAGACAGACACACAGACACACAGACAGACACACACACAGACGTCACGCTAAAAATGGTTTTTTCGTATTCTAGAGGTCTCGAAACGTGTAGATCCGTCGAAAACTCGAGTTGCGATTTTCGGCATGATTCCAATACTTTCCCTACACATTACCATGTATTGCAGGGAAAGTAAAAAAAAGAAGCTGCCCTTTTTAGCAAACTGGCCGGATTAAATCGTATATATCCGCACTAGCTGAAAAAGCTAATTGCTCAAATTTTTGATTAAGAAATCACTTGTATGTTACCTGGTGATGATTAAATTTTGGTACCATTCCGAAAAAGAACCTGCTTTTTACTTTCCCTGCAATACATGGTAAGGTATAGGGAATGTATTGGAATCATGCCGAAAATCGCAACTGAAGTTTTCGACGGATCTACATGTTTCGAGACCTCTAGAATACGAAAAACTATTTTTAGCGTGACGTCTGTGTATGTGTCTGTCTGTCTGTCTGTCTGTCTGTGTGTGTCTGTGTGTCTGTCTGTCGGTCTATCTGTGCAATGCATATATCCAATCTAACTCAAAAACTAAATGTACTGAATTTCATAAAATTTGGTAGGTAAGTCTCTTGGGTGTGAGCCCGGTGCTGATTAGTTTTTGGTACAATTCGTAGAAACAGAACCCGACTTTTTTTGCAAAATGGTCCGAAAAAATTTCATGTATCCACTCTAGTTAAAATACTAATTGATAAAATTTCACAAAATTTGGTAGATAAGTTACTTGGATATTCTGGTGCTGTTTAGATTTTGATACGATTCGGAAAAAGAACAACCTGCCTTTATTTACGAAATGGTCTGTAAAAATCTAAAAAAATAAAAAAAAGACTACGTATCCTCAAATGTATGAATTAAATTCTTGTTTTATACGCAATTTTTGACGAGGAAAAGAGTATAACAAACTCCATTACTTTAGGACTAACCGTTCTCAAGATATTTGAGATTTCTTGCATTTCTTTTACGCCGCTTTCGGAAAAATGTCCAATTACCAAATAAAAACAAAAATTGAATTAAAAATGTAATTTAGTGTTATTCTGTGCAATTAAACTTAATCTAATGAAATATTAAAGAAATAAAGAAAATATGAATTTGAGTCTGCTGGGAAAGTCATGTGCTGCCCACATCAGATTTTTTTTATTGTTGCGAAATGGACCGCAAAAATCGTGTTTTTGTTTTTTCACATTTTTGCCACATCGTCTTGGAAAATACGCCTAGCCGCTAAATTGAAAAAGAAAATTGCATTAACACTCAATCCAGTGACATTTCAGTGACATTCAAATATTCTCAATTCAGTGACATTTCAAATAATTATCCTTGTTATTTCATGTAATTAAACTCAATTTAATGAATTGTGAAAGAGGGAGAGAGAAAATGAATTTATGTGTGTTGGGAAAATCGTGTGCTGTTTGTTTACATCAGATTTTGTCGTTTCTAAAGTGGACAGCGTTCGAAAATGATTTAATTAAATTAACAAATGTCCCCTGGAAAATTTTTAATTTAATTAAATTCCTCACAGAACATTTTAATAACATTAAAAGTGAACTTTAATAGATAGTTTGAACACAATTTCGACAAAATCGATAAATTTTCACAATATTAAAATAATATGATCACAAAAAATTTAATATGAAATGCCATGAGAGAAGAAAATAAGGAAAATGCTTTTTGGAATTAGAAAATTCAGTCACAACTGCGTGTTTTTTTCCCCTTGTGTATATTAATAAAAAAATTAAAACGTATACCTAAATGGAAAACATAGAAGAATAATTGGTATGTTTATTAAACATTCATGTCGAATTTGCTAGTTTTCTTGCTCTGTCTCCAGGAGCACAGGATGTTATCAAACGGGAAATATTTTATAAAGGTGGTGCATACTAATTTTTAAAAATGTTATATACACTAATTTTTAAAATGTGATGCTTATACCGCAATGCAATCGACTTAAGCACTCCTTTGATAAAAATCCTGCATACGCTCATGCTTATATGTCAATGCATCCATATCCTTTTATATACAGAAATGCATTATGGACAGTTAATGAGAGTTCTGAAGTCTGCATTAATAAACTTTATGTCTGCTCTCAAATTGTACAGCTGGATTAAAACAGCTGCTTTTCTTACAGCAGCGTAGCTAGTTTTCGGCAATTTTATAGCCTTTGTGGGTAAAGCTTTTTCTTTTGTCTCTTTGTAAATATTAGGGGGGAAAATTTGTCCTAAATTCTGTAATAAATACAAACGGGCTTGGCTGATCCCCCCCCCCCTTTTTTTTTTCGAGGTGGCTTCGGACATAAAGCGAGAGATAATTCAGATAATTTCTTACGGCAGGAGTAGTGTAGCTAGTAGCACGTACGTGCGTAATTGAAGAGATCATGTTGAGATGAAATTTCCGATTCAATCTATAAGTGTTGTTTTAAGCTAAATCATATCTAATATTCATTAAGGTAAGACTTGAACAACGGAAGAATAAGGTAAGAACGTAGAATAAGGTAAGACTTAAACAACGTAATTTAAGCACAACCTAATTAATTTGTGTATAATTACGTTGTTTGAGTTTCACCTTAAGTCTAATACTCTACAAAATCACTCTCTACACTAGCTCTAATCCGTTATTCAAAATTGAGAATTTTAATGATATTCTTTGTTAAGGAGATAAAAATATGATAATTTGAAAATGGTAATGATCAATAAGTTAGGTTTATGGATAGAATCTGGGCCTCTTGATTCGCAATCAAGCATGCTACCAACTACACCACTCCAGCCATGTAAGGGATTTCTTACATTTATCTTTCATCATTTAATCTACATCCAACCAATTAAGCCCAAGAGTCAATTTTAATGCTGTCAGAAAAGTTCTCGGCATTAAAGAGTGAAAACTGTATTTTTCATTTGTAAGTTATAATTTGTTATATTTTTCTTTCTTTAAAGTTTTTCTCGAATTATCATCGAATAGATGTATTAAACTATTCTGTGGTCATATATAATATTTTAATACTCTTCCCGGGCATAGCGTCGTTATCTCCGACATTATCTTTTTACCTTCCCTGCAATACATGGTAATGTATGGGGAAAGTATTGGAGTCATGTCGAAAATCAAGTTTTCGACGGATCTACACGTTTTGACATCTCTAAAATTCGAAAAAAACCATTTTTTGCTTGACGTCTGTGTGTGCATCTGTCTGTCTGTGCAATGTATGTATCCACTCTAAATAAAAAACTAATCCACCGAATTTCATAAAATTTGGTAGGTAAGTAAGTCCCTTGTGAGAAACCCTGGCGCTGATTAGATTTTGGTACGATTCGGGATAAAAGAACCGGCTTTTTTTGGGACATGGCTCGCAAAAATTGCATGTATTCACTCTAGTTGAAAAACTGATTGACCAAATTTTGCAAAATTTGGTAGATATGTCAATTGTGGGTCACCCTGGTGCTGATTAGATTTTGGTATGACTTGGAAAAAATAACCTGTATTTTCTTGCGAAATGGTCCGCAAAAATTGTCAAAATTTAGAATAAAGGAGGGAATAAGTACATTGCACTCACAAACAGACAGATACATAAACACACACGGACACACACAGACGTCACGCAAAAAATAGTTTGTTCGTGTTCCTGGAAGTTTAAATCGTGTAAATCCGTCGAAAACTCGACTTGTGACTTTCGACACGATTCTATACATTACCATGTATATTCCCTATTATACATTCATATACATATTTATATACATATTCTTCATATATATTCCCTATTACATATTACCATGTATTGTAGGGAAAGTAAAAATGTTATCAAAATCTTGGATTTCGAAAATTTGCATTCTAATTATACAAATTACGAAAGTTATTTCTAATTCAAACGTTCTGAACGATTTTTTTAAATGTAAAATTTCAGGGAGATACGTTCGTTAATTCTCGAGTTATCTTGCATCTTCCCCACATAGACATACACACAGACGAACTTTATTAAAAAAATCTGATGTGGGCAGCACATGACTTTCCTTATATAATGCAATGGATTTACTATTATAGTAAAAAAAAATAGGTTATTCTTATAGTAGATACTTATATTCCGTCCAAAATATTGAATTTTCGTCAATTAGTCGTCATTTTCATTGATTTAGCGTCATTTTTATCCATTTAGCAAGATTTTCGTTAATTTGGAAACATTTAAAAATGTCGCCAAATTCGTCGCCAAAATCTCGCGAAGCATTATGGACGGAGAAATAAGTTATTCCTATAGCAGATAAATGACTATTGGCGTTCAAATACAAAAGTATTACTGAAAGTATCTTTTCTCATGAATGAAACGAGCTAGATCCACGAGGATGATGTAACCCAATTTATCGCATAATATTACATATGAAAAGTGAACATGTTTCTCAACAGTTAATATTTTTTTTAATTTATGGGACCTTCTGATAAATTTATTTGAAAAATGTGCAATATCTCGAGAACGGTTTATGCTAGTTTTCTAAAGTTTATATCAATCGTTTTCTAAGGAAAAATTACATAAGAAATGTCTATTTGCGTAACTTTTTTAAAGGTTTAGATTTTTTGATGAATTTTTCAAAATTTCAGTCGAAAATGTAGGAGGTTCTGAACATTCGATTGCGTATGAAAACAATAGGCTTCCAGTATTCATAGATTGTAATTTTTGTACCAAATTTTATTTGAATCACTCCCATCGTTCGTGAGGTTTCGTCTCCACAGACTCACTGACACACACACGCACACACACACATCACCCCAAAAATGTTCGATTCGTGATCAGGGATGCTTTAAACGTGCTCTCTCGTCGAAAACTTGAATTCGAATTTTCGACCCCGTCACAATACTTTCCTTATATATTATACTATGTATGTAAGGAAAGTAAAAACATTCCAAATATTTTTAGGGAGCATCAGTAGCGTAGAGTGAGATTTTTAACACTTTACAACAAAGTTGTTGAAAAGTGTTTATGACTTTGTTCATTCTGTCTGTCTGTCTGTCCGTTAGCACGATAACTGCCGTAAAAATGACTTAATCGAAATGAAATTTTAGTATGTTGTTCAGACGGTCTGTAGGACCTATGGGAATATAAATGAATAATATCACCCAATTAGTTTTGGATTGAACCCGGGTCGAAAAAATGAAATACATTGAGCCCTATGGGACCTAATTTTTCAAACATTTTTTAAGCGGATTTAAAATTCACAAATTGCTTCGAAAATTTTAGGTAATATTCAAATTGTTCCATAAAATATATAAAAAAAATTCAGCGAAATATATTCAGCAGTTTTTTAAATAAAAATTAAAAAAATAATTACACCTCTTATATGAAGCGATGACGTGACCATGATATGAAACGATCACATGACCCACTTCAAAATGATATGTGGCATCCATCTTGTTTCAAAATCGTGATTTTTTTAAGTTCTTTTTAATTCATATTGAGTGTTGTATCCGTCCTAAAACTACTTTATTTTTGCTTAAATTCTGTGCATATACATACTGAAACAACGCAATGACAATATATTTGAGTTTAGATGCTCATCTAAATTTGATTATTTCTACAACTAAGCCTATTTTTCACCTATGTAAAATGTAAACAGCAAAATATATAGAATGAGTTGTATTAGAATTCCTGTATTTTTTTAACACAAAATAATTTAGTCCATGGAGTCTGCATGGCTGATATGAATGAAATATTAATTGATTTCATAAAGAGAAAGACGATTTTTTTCGATGAAGTTTCAAGCATAGAGTTTAATTTTTTGTAGCTCCATGGTCTTAAACAAAATGTTTAAATAAAATAAATTATTATAGTATTGTGATGAATGAAATGAATGGGAGAAAGTTATGAATGAAATCCTGTTTTTATAGAGAGATCCAGGCGTGTTATTTTTTCTATGACGTCATTTGAATTAATTTCAGATGTTTTCGATGAAGTTTTCAAATATAATAAATTATCGTAGTATTATGATAGTTTTAAAAATATTACCGTGGAATGTATCGCATTTTAAAGATATTTAAACCAGGCAATTTATATTTCAATGCCGTTATTTGAATGAAGTTCATTTTTTTCAATGAAGGTTTAAGTTTTCAAATATAATAAATTAATGTGGTATTGTGATAAGTTTTAAAATATTTCCGAGGAATGTATTGCATTTTCGACTTTTTTAAATAAAATTGCATTGAAGTTGGAAAGTGTTTCATAATCAATGCTTTAAGCATGATTGATCTTTCTTGTTTTTTGACTGGCGAGGCTAAGAATTTGGCAAAAAATTTGGCATTACAAATGAAATTTATATTGAAATTCGCATTTTCAATAAGTTTTATTTATTGGTGAAAAAAAGTTTTATTTCAATAAGTTTTATTTATTGGTGAACAAAATAAAACAATTTTACATAAAAATGCAAAGAGTGGATAAAATGCACGAGATTTTAAAATGTTACCTATGTAAGATGGATACATACAAAATATAATATTTTAAATGTTTTCTTATTTCTAAATTAGATATGAGTTTTTACAATCATTTTATTAAATATGAAATCATGGTCATTTTATTAAATATGAAGTCATGGGGAGGTAAGGGGGTGGGGGGTCATTCCTTCTGGACATTCAATATAACAAAGTCGAGCATCAAGTCAGTCGATGTTGTACATCACGTGCTTGAGTGCTCCCCCCCTCCCTCCGGGAAAAGTTTTACAGGCGCCTATGAAATAGAAATATATTAGAACATTATTAGCAAGTGATAGAAAAATATATCAGTTTTGTAAATATAAACAGCTAGAACTAACAAAATAAAGCAATTCAAAGGAGTGCACTGAAAATGGGTGAGAAATATATTTGGAACATAAGTTTAGTTGAAAATCACTGTAGACAATAATGTTCTTAAACAGATTTGTATGTTAATTATTTACAAATACTATACTTTGAAAATTTAAAAATATTTTAGCCACAATATGCTAAAAATCTTGCAGAAAATTATCAATGGCTTTTGTTTAACTGAGATTCTTCTATAACGTGATTTTTAAAGGGAAACTAAGATTTATTCTTTCTAAAACTCCCAAATACGCAAACGGATTCTTCGCCATATTGTTGCTGTGACTAAGTCTACTTCACAAACTACTTAAGTTTAATGGTAGTCATTATTTATGTGTTTCTTCGTCTTGATATTGCTTAAATTTAGATGAATATAATGTTATTCGTGGAAAATGCCTCATATATTTTATATTACGACTTTTTTCTGCGAAGATTAATTAATGGAACCATGTTTGATCCAAAATGGCGGACCCATTAGACTTGACCAAGAAATTTTCATTCATGAAACGTCAGGTCCCATATCCAATCATTGTCTTAAATTGCGCTGTATATAAAGGTTGAAAATGGGGGAAGAAATAGCCACACCTTTCGGGAAGCTAGCTTATAGTTCTAGCTTATCAGTTTATAAAAAATTCTAGATTATAAAAAATTTGGAAGGAGAACTATTTTCCATGTGCTCACTAATATACGAAAGTAAAAATATCAAAGAAATTCCAAAAGTTTTTCCTACCTTTCAAGAAATTCTAACCTACGCACATACCTCTTTTGCTCCATTTAAATTCGAGTATCAAAATTTTCCGTATTCGAACCAAATGAGTGAAAATTATACGTCATTCAGAATCTGCCTTTATTCAGTTATTGATACCTTTCGGGTGAAAATGAAATCACTTCCAGTAAAAAAAATAAATAAATAAATAAATAAATAAATAAATAATAAGGAAGATCAATCATGCATAAGGATTGATTATAAAACACTTTTCAATATTTTACTTAAACATCTCTAAAATGTAATGCATTCAGCGGTGATATTTTTTAAATTATCACATGCTACTACAGTAATTTATAATACTTGAAAACTTAAAACTTCATCGAAATATAAATCGTCTGCTTCTCTATGTAAAATCAATGAATATTTCATTCATATCATTTATATTCCAGACTCCAGAGCTAAATAATTTTGTTTGAAAAAAGTTCAGTAATTCTTATACAATTTATCTTACAATCGAGTGATTTGTTTGCATTCTGCATAGGTGAAAATTAGGCTTCGTTGTGGATATAATCAAAATTTAGTGATCATTTAAAATAAAAATTATTGTAATTGCGTAAGCACGAAATTTAGATATACAGATAAGGTTTTAGGACGGATGCAACAGTAAATATAAATTTAAAAGATTCTTAAATATCACGATCTTTACACACGAAAAAAAAATGGATGCCATATTACTTTCCCTGCAATACATGGTAATGTATAGGGAGGGAAAGTATTGGAATCATGCCGAAAATCGCAACTCGAGTTTTCGACGGATCTACACGTTTCGAGACCTCTAGAATACGAAAAAACCATTTTTAGCGTGACGTCTGTGTGTGTGTCTGTATGTCTGTCTGTGTGTCTGTGTGTCTGTCTGTCTGTCTGTTCAGATTTTGTATCCGCTCTAACTAAAAAATTAATCGACCGAATTTCACAAAATTTGGTAGGTAAGTCACTTGCAGGCGAGTCTGGTGCTGATTAGTTTTGGGTACGATTTGGAATAAAAGAACCCGCCTTTTTTTGCAAAATGGCCCGCAAAAATCGTCAAAATCTAAACTAAAGAACTAGGTATACTCAAATTTATCCACTAAATGCTCGTTTAATACGTAATTTCTAACGACGAAAATAATAAGACCAACCCCATTACACTAGGACTAGCCGTTCTCGAGATATTTTAGTTTTCCGTATTTTCTCTACGTCACCTTTGAAAATATGTCCGGTTACCGTATGAGAACGAAAATTGAATTACAAGTGAAATAAATTTAATTAAAATAAAGAGAACTTCAATATAAGTCTGCAGGGAAAGCCATGTGCTGCCCACATCAGATTTTTTTAATTTGCAATGAGTCACATAATTTCTTCATAGATAATGAGTGTAATTATTATTTCAATTTTTATTTAAAAAACTACCTAACATATTTTGCTGAAATTTAATTTCCACATTTTATTCAATAATTTGATTATTTCTTAAAATTTTCGAATCAATTTGTGAATTTTACCTTCGCTTAAATGTTTAAAAAATTAGGTCCCATAGGGTTCAATGTGTTTCATTTTTTCAACTCGGGTTCAATCCAAAACTAATTGGGTGATATTATTCATTTACATTCCCATATGTCCCACAGATTGTCTCAATAACATACTAAAATTTTATTTTGATAAAGTCATTTTTACCGTAGTTATCGTGCGAACGGACAAACAGACAGACAGGCAGAGAGAATGACCAAAGTCATAAACATTTTTACTTTCCCTGCAATACATGGTAATGTATAGGGAAAGTATTGGAATCATGTCGAAAATCGCAACTCGAGTTTTCGACGGATCTACACGTTTAGGGACCTCTAGAATGCGAAAAAACTATTATTAGCGTGACGTCTGTGTGTGTGTCTGTCTGTCCGTCTGTGCAGATTTTGTATCCCCTCTAACTAAAAAACTAGTTGACCGAATTTCATAAAATTTGGTAAGTCACTTGTAAGCGAATCTGGTGCTGCTTAGTTTTGGGTACGATTCGGGATAAATGAACCCGCCTTTTTTTGCGAAATGACCCACAAAAGTCTGTATCCACTCTAGCTAAAAAACTAATAGACCGAATTTCGCAAAATTCGGTAAATAAGTCGCTTGTGGGTTACTCTGGTGCTGATTAGATTTTGGTACGCTTCGGAAAAAAAAATAACCTGTCTTTTTTTGAGAAATGACCAGCAAAAATCGTCAAAATCTAAAGTAAAAACTACGTATGCTTAAATATATCTATTAAATGCTTGTTTTATACATAATTTTTAACGAAGAAAAGAATAAAACCAACCCCATTGCACTAGAACTAGCCGTTCTCGAGATATTTTAGTTTTTTCTTATTTTCTCTATGCTACCTTTGAAAATAAGTCCAGTTACCAAACGAGAACGGAAATTGAATTAAAAGTGAATTAAATTTAATTAAAATAAAGTGAACGTGGATATAAGTCTGCAGGGAAAGTCAAGTGCTGCCCACATCAGATTTTTTGATGTTGGAAGTGTTAAAAAAGCTATAATTGGTTATTCACTATCACATGATATACGCGCATGCTCCTGACAATTACACCTAACTTAAACTTTTTTTTAAAACGAAAATATGAGTCGTATTCCATACTGCAATCATTAAAGTTTTTGTATTAAACGTTAAATGTAGCTTAAAAGTCGTGGAGTTATAGAAGGAGATAAAACTCCTATGGATGAAATGCTTGGAAATGCCGTAATCTTTTGAGAATTATATTTAGGTGTCGTTAGTTTTAGTAAAATAGCTGCTATTGTTAGTTGAGAGCGTAGTATTTAGTATAGGCGTAGTATTTAAAAGGCGTAATATTTAGTATATGTATTATTGATTATTTTTAAATTAAGGGTTCCCTAATTCTGAGTACAATTAACCAGTATTTTTACTTTCCCTGCAATACATGGTAATGTATAGGGAAAGTATTGGAATCATGCCGAAAATCGCAACTCGAGTTTTCGACGGATCTACACTTTTCGAGACCTCTAGAATACAGAAATACTATTTTTAGCGTGCCGTCTGTGTGCCTGTCTGTGTGTCTGTCTGTCTGTGCAGATTTTGTATCCACTCTAACTAAAAAACTAATGGACCAAATGTCATAAAATTTGGTATGTAGGTCACTTGTGGGCGAATCTGGTGATGACTAGTTTTGGATACGATTCGGGATAAAAGAATCCGCCTTTTTTTTTTGCGAAATGGCCCGCAAAAGCCTGTATCCAATCTAGCTGAATAACTAGTGGACCGAATTTCACAAAATTCGGTAGATAAGTCGTTTGTGTAAACATAAATTATTAGAGTAATTCAAAGTAGAACTGGAACAATAAAAATATTCCTAAGCATTCAAAATGCTTTTACCTTTCGATTTATTTTTTTCTCCATACATTCTCTATATTCTATCCTTCAACTATGAAAAATCTGATGTGGGCAGCAGATGACTTTCCCTGCAGACTTATATCCACGTTCTCTTTATTTTTTAATATATCTTTTAATATAAAATATCTTGAGAACGGCTAGTCCTAGTATGATGGTGTTGGTCTTATTCTTTTCTTCACTAAAAATTACGTATAAAACCAAGCATTTAATGGATATATTTGAGCACACGTAGTTTTTATTTTAGATTTTGCCGATTTTTGCCGACCATTTTGTAAAAAAAGGCAGGTTATTCTTTTCCGAATTGTACCAAAATCTGATCAGCACCAGGGTCTCCCACAAGTGCACCAGTCTCCCACATCAGCACCAGGGTCTTCCACACATACCTACCAAATTTTATGAAATTCTGTCCATTGTGTTTTCAATTAGAGTGGATACATACAATGCACAGACAGACAGACACACAAACGTCATGCTAAAAATGATTTTTTCTTAATTTAGAAGTGTCAAAACGTGCAGATTAGATTCGTCGAAAACTGGAATTACGATTTTCGACATGATTCCAATACTTTCCCTGTACATCACCATTTATATATTTGAGCATACGTAGTCTTTTATTTTTAGATTTAACCATTTTGCGAGGTATTTTCCAAGTAAAGGCAGGTTCCTTTTTTCCGAATTGTATCAAAATCTAATCAGCACCAGGATCACCCACAAGGGATTTACCTGCCAAATGTTATGAAATTCGGTCAATTAGTTTTTCAGTTAGAGTGGGTAAATACATTGGACGGACAGATACACACACAGTCACACGTACACTCAGACGTCACGCTAAAAATAGTTTTTTCATGTTCTGGATATCACAAAACGTGTAGATCCTTTTAAAAGCCGAATTGCGATTTTTGGTATTATTCCAATATTTTCCCTATATATTACCTATACATTTTCCATTTTCCCCTATACTTTACCATGTATTGAAGGGAAAGTAAAAATCTGATGTGGCAGCACATGACTTTCTCTGCAGATTCAAATTCTTTATCTATTTATTTTAGTACTTCATTAAATTGAGTTTATTTGAATTTAATAACACACATAATTAATTGAAATTACACTGAATTTACACTTTTAATCCAGCTTTCGTTTTCATTTGGTAACTGGACTTATTCTCAAAAACGGTATATCAAAAATGTGAAAAAACTAAAATATCTCGAGAACGGCTAGTCCTAGAGTAATGGGGCTGGTCTAATTCTTTTTATCGTTAAAAATTACATATAAAACAAGCATTTAATTAATGCGTTTGGGCATACATAGTCTTTCATTTTAGATTTTAACAATTGATTTGGCCATTTTGCAATAAAAGTAGGTTCTTTTTTACCTGATCGTACCAAAATCTGATCAGCACCAGAGTCATCCACAATCACCTACCATATTTTATGAAATTCAATCCATTAGATTTTGAGCTAGAGTGGATACATACATCGCACAGACATACAGACAGACAGACAGACATACACACACAGACGTCACGCTAAAAATTGTTTTTTCGTATTCTAGAGGTCCCAAAACGTGTAGATCCGTCGAAGATGGATATATGTGAACGTGTAGATGGATATATTTGAAGCATTTAATGGATATATTTGAAATTGATATATTTGAAACTAATCAGCACCAGGGTCACATCCAAGTGACTTACCTGCCAAATTTTATGAAATTCTGTCCATTAGTTTTCGAGTTAGAGTGGATACATATATTGCACAGACAAACAGACACACACACAGACGTCAATACCAATTTTACTCAAAGTATAAGCAGTACAAGCAGTACTGAATATAAAGTACAAGCAGTATTCAATACAAAGTACAGGCAGTACTCAATACAAAGTACAAGCAGTACTCAATACCAATTTTACTCAAAGTACAAGCAGTACAAGCAGTACTCAATATAAAATACAAGCAGTACTCAATACAAAGTACAAGCAGTACTCAATACAAAGTACAAGCAGTACTCAATACCAATTTTTACGTATTTTTCCTACCTAGATTGAGGCCGGTCTTGGCCACGTCCAATATTCCAATTTAATTCGGGCTTGGTCTGGATCAAAGTTTTTTAATTTAATCCGAATTCAAGCCGAGGAGGTCTTTATTTTAAAATATAATCCAAGCTCGAACTTGGCCGGGTTTATTTTTTAAATGTGATTCGGGCCAGGCCTCAAAATTTTGTTCTAGACCCAAACCCGAACCGTGTCACCGTGTCGTTCCAGGTTCAAACCAGGCACAAATCGATACTTCGACTCATTCAGACCTCTAATCAACACATGAAATTTCACTGCTGTACGTCCATTCATTCTTGAGCTATTGTATCCACATCTCTCTCTCTCACACACACTGGCATTTTTCCAAAAATGTTCGAAATCTGTTCAGAAAGTTTGAAAACGTGCTTTTCAATCAAATTAGAAAATTCAATCATTTTCATAAAACAAATAATGTATACAATAGCCTATATACTTTCTCTATACAATAACAGAAGAAAAGTGAAATTTTATTGCGCAACAATATGAATTTAAAATTACTTTCATTTCAACAAGAAAATTTTTTATCAGTTTGCTATCATACAACTTGTTAGTATTCTAGTCGAGCACCATGCCTAATAAGATTTATTATTTAAGATCTCACGATAGCAACATCTAAATTGATATACTACATAAAAATTAAAAATGGCAATTTTAGTTTCATTAATGAACCTTAACCTTGAAATTCTTCGGACAACAATACCGCTGTCCTTGAGACGTAGAATATGATCTACGGCAACATGTCTTCTAATTACTGCAGAACATTATCGTCTGCTAATTGTACTGATAATAACGATGACTCATATCAAGCGATCCACCTGCATCGTTGTCTCTTTGAGTCACAATGGAGTACCTGAACTTGAATAAAATGGACTCTGGAAGTTTTTCACTGCATTTCACTTTCCTGTAGAGATGGGCGAATATCACTTTTCTTAAATTCGAGTATCGAGTTCGAATATTAACCAGATCTCGAATATTCGAATACCCAGAATAGTTATTTCAAATTTATTTCCAATTAATTATCAATAAATGTATTTATAAAGTGAAATGATAAAGTAAAAAGTGCCATAAAACCATATTAATTTAGAAAATGAAACATTTTATTGAAAATTTTTATTATTTTGCAGTAGTTTTTACTTTTATTACACACATAGCATAATGCATAAAGTATTGTGACGAAGTCGAAATTCGAATTCGAGTTTTCGACGGAAGAACGCGTTTCAAGTATACCTAAACTCAAATCGAACATTTCTGTTGTGATGTCCGTGTGTATGTGCGTAAGTGTATGTGTGTGTGTGACTATGTGCATATGTGTGTCTCTGAACGTGTGTGTCCGTGAGTCCCGGGATGCGATATCTCACGAACAAATAGAGTGTTTTGAACGTAATTTGGTACGATTATTGCGATCCGTGAATACTGCAATTTTATTGATTTTAAACGCGATCGAACATTCGGTAAATCAAAAATTTTCAAATTAATTTTTTAAAAAATCATAAAAGATTCAAGACATTCAACAATGTTAAATAAATATCTATATTATACATCATTACTTTTCTTATATACATAATATATAAGGAAAGTATTGTGACGGGAGTCAAAAATTCGAATTCGAGTTTTCGACGGGAAAGCACTTTTCAAGCATCCGTGATCACGAATCAAACATTTTTTCTGTTTCTTCTTCTGAATCCATTGCAATGTTAAACAAGAAAGATCAATCACGCATAAAGCATTGATTATGAAATACTTTCCAACTTTAATGCAATTTTATATAAACATCTCTAAAATGCGATACATTCCTCGGTAATATTTTTAAAATTATCACAATACTACATTAATTTATATTTGAAACTTGAAACTTCATCGAAAATAAATGAGCTTCATTCAAATGACGGCATTGAAATATAAATTGCCTGGTTTAAACATCTCTAAAATGCGATACATTCTTCAGTAATATTTTTAAAATTATCATAATACTACTATAGTTTATTATATTTGAAAACTTCATCGGAAACAAATGAACTTTATTCAAATGACGCTATCGAAATATAAATCGTCTCTATATAAAAGCAGCATTTCATTCATAAACATTTTTCCAATCCTTTTATTCATCACAATACTGTAATAATTTATTTTATTTAAAAACTTAAAACCATGTAGGTACAGGTAATTTAACTCTATGCTTAAAACTTCATCGAAAAAATCGTCTGGGTTCTCTGTGTAAAATCAATGAATGTTTCATTCATATCAGCTATATTGCAGACTCCACGAGCTAAATAATTTTGCGTTAAAAAAATGCAGCAATTCTTATACAACTCATTCTACATCTTTTGGTGTTTACATTTTCCATAAGTGAAAATTAGCCTCCGTTGTAGAAATAATCAAAGTTTGATAATCATTTAAACTCAAATATATTGTAATTGCGTTGTTTCAGCATGTAGATGCACAGAATTAAAAAAAAAATAAAGCGGTTTTAGGACGGATACACCACTAAATATGAAATAAAAAGAACTTTAAATATCACGATTTTGAGACAAGATGGATGCCATATTTTATTTTGAAGTGGGTCACGTGATCGCTTCATATAAAGGGTATAATTATTATTTCAATTTTTATTTAAAATACTACTGAATATATTTTGCTGAAATTTTTTTATATATTTTATGGGATAATTTGAATATTTCCTAAAACTTTTGAAGTAAATTTTAAATTCGCTTAAAAAATTAGGTCCAATACGGTTCGATGTATTTCATTTTTACAACCCGGGTTCAATCCAAAACTAATTGGGTGATATTATACATTTATATATTACCATAGGTTCCACAGACTGTCTGAACAACATACTAAAATTTCATTTTGATAAAGTCATTTTTACGGCAGTTATCGTGCTAACGGACAGACAGGCAAACAGACAGAATGAGCAAAGTCATAAACACTTTTCAACTATGTTGTAAAGTCTTAAAAACCTGATCAACGCATTTAAGCACAAATAAAATAATAATGCAGTATATCCAGAAAAATTCTAGTAATATATTTAATGACTTGTCTAGTACTCTGTTTTTGTCCGTGGTCTGGTAGAGTGCCCTATACAAATTTTCCACGTTATTTTGTTTCCATTTCTTAACTTTTGAGGTTCTTAAGTGCCGTTTTAATTAATTTTTGTCTTGTTGGGTCTAAATTATTCTTGTTAAGATCTGACTCGTCTAGTCGGAATATTACCGTTATCTGTTGGCGCACACCAATTCTGCGTGTTACTTTTGGTTTCGGATTGATTTGACTGTTCATTCTGCTTTCTGATTGGCTCTTTCAGGTGAACTCTTAATCCAGGTCTTAGGTATACTATAAACCCTTCTGTTTCTTCTGATGTAGAAGTTGAGTTCTCTTAAAGAGGTTTCTGGTCGGAAATAAACATCTCCAATAGGAAACTTCCAAGAGAGGAAATTAACAAACTACACCCCATTAAGTTCAGTTTTCTCGACTTTTGATGCCATTTTATAGTACATAAATTTCCGGAAAAATATTTATATCTGTATTTGTGCTCATTTCGTTTTTTAAACTTTTGGCTTGTCTCTAGCACTGACGAAGAGGACCCTGTGCTTACGTACACTTAACAGTTGTATATCGCATTATCATCCCATTTGTGTTCACGTTGCGTAAGTTTCCCTTATCCATTGCACAAAGTAATTTGGGCTTATTGATATTTATATCCGTGCTTTTCTTTTCCTGGTGAATTAATTCATTTGCTGTTTTGCGAATGAATTAATTCATTTGCTATTTTGCGAATGAATTAATTCATTTGCTGTTTTGCGAATGAATTAATTCATTTGCTGTTTTGCGAATGAAAATAATTCATTTGGTGTTTTGCAAATGAATTAATTCATTTGCCCATTTCGTCTTTTTGACTTCGTTTTTGTTGTTTATCTTGCACTGACGAAGGGGTTCCTGCGTATCCCCCAAAAACAGCTGCATGCTGCAGTATTATCTTACTTGTGCTTAAATACCTTGATAAAGTTTTTTTTATATCCTTTGCGTAAAGTATGTTTAACCTATTCATTATAATGTTATTTGTTTTTTTTGTATCTTCTAACAAAGGACTTTATCCATAAACTCCAGCCTGTAGTTACTCAGCACTTTTATAATGTAATGCAGTCTTCTCTTCTGTGGTCTGTCCCACCAACTTTCTCTTGGTGATGCCAAGTTCGGGGGAAAATGAGCATAAAGCCTTTCCACGTGTATTCCTCGACAAGCGCAGGTGTAAGATGACGTGTGATGATATGCGAACTTTCCATCGAGTTCAAAATTTCGTGTGTCCTTAACCTTGCTTTCGGTTGGTTCTAAATGGAGCATTTTATTCTTGGCTCCTTTAACTGTAACCGTTATAATTACGTATAGTGGTACGCTAGCTCCTTCTCAGATAAAATCGGTCTAATTCAGACCTCTAGTTGATTGGCCTCTTGTTCCTTGCCTCAAATGAACTATTTTTACTTATTTGTAGAATTTAGTTGGAAACAGTGTCGGTTGTCGCCAGAAAAATATTTTTAGGGAAAGGGGGTTAGCAACTGGGAAAAACAAACAAACAAAAAAAAAAACATACTTTCCGTTTCTTTGAATATCATTTCCCCAAATTCCAGCTGTCTTACGAGGAACTTTTAAGCCTTTACAGTTTAATTTAAAAAGAAATATATATATATATATATATATATATATATATATATATATATATATATATATATATATATATATATATATATATAAATTCCCAAATAGGACAAGCAGCAATGTACTCCTAAAATTTCTAGATAAGTGACGTAAGTATCGGTCGGGGGGAGTTGCGACCCCCAACACTCCGGTTAAAGTCTTTTTCCGCCATGGCAAACGCTCCCGGTAGCCGATACTCCCTACACTATTTTCTCCATGACTCTTATAAAACCGTAAAAAATTATATACACACATATACACTTTCAATAACTTGTATAAATCCAAATGTTTACTATAATACGCTAAAACAATCCAAAAAGGACACCCTGTAAAAATATAACAATTAATTTAAAATACTAATGTATGAAATCACTTTTTTAGCTTTTTAATCAATTCACTCAAAATTGTAGCATTTTTTCAAGTTTTATATTGTATATATATATATATATATATATATATATATATATATATTATATTTATATATTTCGAAACTTACAAAATCCGAGACTGTTACTGCAAAATAAAAGTATCTATCTCTGGATGACTGAACGGGCGCCAATTTGGCTACATTGGGGACAAATTCGGAGCAATATATAGCCAGCTTGATAATCTTTCAATATCTCCGAAAACTCAAAATTGCAGCTTTTATGTAATTGCAACTTTTGTGTAATTTCAAAAATAATTTTTTATTTTATGCTTATTTTGTGCAGTAAAATTGACTTTAATGCAGATAAAAACGAAATAAATGATTAATTAATTTGAGCACGTAGGAAAAGTCACGTGCTATCAAGCTAGATTTTTAACACTTTCCAACATAGTTATAAAGTGTTTATGACTTTGTTCATTCATTCGGTGTGTAAAAAAATATTTCAGCAAAATCTGTTAGGTAGTTTTTTTAAATACAAATTGAAATAATAATTAAACCCACATTATATAAAGAGATCACGTGACTCGTTTCAAAATAAAATATAGCATCCATTTTTTTTACCCTGTGTAAAAATCGTGATCTTTAAACATCGTTTAAATTTATAGTGTTGCATCCGTCATAAAACCGTTTTAATTTTACATATTATCTGTATCTAAATTCTGTGCCTACGCAATTTCAATATTCAATTTGTGATTTTAAGGATCACTAAATTTTGATTATTTCAACAACGAAGCCTAATTTTAAGGTATACAAAATGTAAACAAAACAAGCGATTGTAAGATGAGCTGGATAAGAATTACTGAATTTTTTAGTTAAAATTATTTAGCTCTGGAGTCTGGAATATAAGTGATATGAATGAAATGTTCATTATAGAGAAGCAGACGATTTTATAGCATTGCCTTTTTTGATGCAAGTTTGAAGTTTAAAAGTAAAATAAATTATTGTACTGTGATAATTTAAAAAATATCAGTTCTGAATGTATCGCATTTTAGAGATGTTTAAATAAAATTGCATTTCAGTTGGAAAGTGTTTCATAATCAATGGCTTTTGCATGATTGAGCTTTCTTGTTTACTTTTGTACCGAATTTCATATTATTTCAAACCATCCTACACAACACAAGTAGTGATGAGCAATGCACGTGTTAAATACTTATTTTTACTTTCTTATACTGTATAATATATCATTGAGAAAGTATTGTTATCAAGAAAGATTCTAATTTCGAGATTTTAATGACAAGACCAACTTGAACATGTTTCAATTTGAATATACGATAGCTACCACAAATATTAATGAATTTTTACCAAATATTTTATCTGGCTTAGTTAATGAAACATCGGGAATTAGGTAGAAGTTTTTGAAATTTGAGCCAAAACTTTTGAGCAAAATTTATTCGAAATTATATATTTTTTTAACATGGAAGCATATAGGACAATGCTTGACATAATTATACATATAGGTTATTTATGGCTTAATGATCTCAAAACTTAACAATTTCAATCATTGTAGTGAAAAATAGCCACGATGCGATTCTTGTCTTCGTGACGTCATTAGCCTCCTCTAGGGGGGTGGGGTGGGGGTGTTACTCAGGGATACATTGCCAAACTTGGTATCAATCGAAATATATTTCAAGTTCTTTTAATTAAAAGGGTACATGCTATAATTTGGATCATTTGGGCCAACAGTACAGATTACAGACAAATTCCAGTTAATTTAATGAAGCAGTGAAAACCTAGGTATACTGACCACCTGGCTAAAGTGAACGCTTTTCCCAAAGTTAACCATTGTCATATAGTAACCACCGCCGTCCATGGACGCCAATGCCTGCAAAGGGGGATCGAACTGTTTGGGATAGGGTATGTCAAGTACCTGCCTTTTTGAGAGGTTCTTCGTTTGAGATTGATTCTGTTAGATAATTTTTTTATGAATCTATATTGAAAGTGTTCTTCAAAATGCAGTTGTTTTCGGAACATACATCATTTACAGCGTTTTTAGAAAAGGCTGTAAGTTTTTCAAAACCGAATTTCATTAATATAATCTGAGAAATCGCGGTATCCTTGTAACAAAATCATCTATACAATAATAATTTTCAAAAGTTCAGGTACGTGAGTGTTTTCCCAGAGCATAGATTTTTAAATTTTTTTTTTAAACCCTCCAGAAGCACCCCTCCCTCTCGGTGATACAGAAGGTTGAATCTTTGCACACTTATAATATCGAACACGGAACAGACTGTAACAGAGATGGATTTTTGATTTCTCCTCTGGTGGTGGGCAAAATGGGGGAAATCTTTCCAGACCCTCTAAAAGCCTCCTCCCTATCCCGGTGACCTAGAAGGCTGAAACTATACGCACTTATAAATCAGATCACGGAATAGAATCAACTGAGCCAGTATTCCGTAAAGGTCATCATTTCTGATGCTAAGAGACTTTTAAAAAGTTTATCACACATTTTAGTGTCTCTGAAGGCATATATACACATATACACTCACACACACGCACACACACATGCACATATATATGTATATATATATATGTAATATTGGCTGAAATAATCCAGGGAAGAGACATTTTACTTACCAGAATCTACCATATTACATGACACTTGAAACAGAGGTAGTTACATAGGCTAGCCGAGCTCCCGATCGTCGACCTGAGGGGGGGGGGGGGGGGGGTAAAGGGATATAGCGGTATGGGGAAAATGCTGCCTTAGCGTTCTTTAGGCTTTAAAAAAATGTGATTGAGAAACAGTTTCATATGAGAAGGTTTACGTAGAGGTTAAGATTAGTGACCATATATGGTATGGTCAAGGAAAAGAAGAAGTGCTGACAGACTTTGTTAATATTCGTGGCGTGGAATAGAATTTAATATAGTTGCAATACGTACTGGATATGAAATAAGAATTTGGAATAATAATTATAAAAGAAAAGGTTGCGTTATTGGGGAAAGGCTTAAAATTTCTGTATTATATATATATATATATATATATATAAACAATAAAATAAATTATAATTATTTATTAATTATATAAATAAATAAAAATGAAAAATTAGAAAAATCAAAAACATCTGAAAATAAGATACATTAATATTAATGTTTTCAATTATATTTTCGCTAAAAAATTGCGACTTCAGCCAGTTTGAAACTACGATTTGAGCGCCCTTATAATGGTGTATAGTTTAATCTCGTTTATCCATTTCTTCTATAAATCTCTTGCTTAGTAAGAATTTTCATCTTTGCTTCATGTTCATATTCTATTTTGCTTATACGGGTAATAGTCCTGCATTCTGCTCTGACTCATTGGATGGTTCTGGGAGTGGCGCTGAGAACGTTCGGACTGCCTCCTAGGTTGTATTTCGTCATATTCATTCCGGTACTTCTAGATATTTATTATACTGTTGAGGTTGGTCGCATATACACGTGGTGAAAGAAGAAGGGTTCCTGCCGCATGGTAATACAAATTTTCCTAATCTTTCTTATCTTCATTTTTTCATCTTTTGGTGGCTGTAGTCTGAGTTTGGACATTTATAGTAATGTACTATTGTCCGATCTGAAACAGGCATTTGTTTTGGTTAAATAGAATTAAATACTCAGGCCTAAAGATGAATTTAATTCCTTTTAATCATCGATTTTAGGCCGGTGCTGATCTTTTCTATTATCGGCATTATGGCAGTGGTTTTGCTTTTACGACGATGTTAATATTTCACGAATATTTGAGTTAATTATTTTTATTATTACTAATATATATATATATATATATATATATATATATATATATATATACAGGGGCGGCATTTCAGCATTCCATTTGGGGGTGCGAGATTTGTATGTATGAAAATCCACAATATGGAATAAATAAAATGTTTGTTAACTGGGGCGGGGGAGGAGAGGGATCCCGAAATTGAATTGATGTTGAGAAAAATAATTGTTGTTAACATAATTTTTGTACATAATTGTGTTAACATAATTTTTGTACGTAATTGTGTTAACATAATTGTTGTTACCATAATTTTTCTAAATACAAATATCTATATTTATTTACCTTTTATTGAAGTTTTAAACGCCGATTCTTAGAGTCTGGAAGAAGAGAACATTTTATTACAATATCATCATAACCCAGTACTATTTCCTGTTCTATAGTTAAAAGAGCTAAAGATGACAGTCTTTCTTGTCTCATTGTACTCCGAAAATAATTTTTCAGCCTCCTAAGACACTAAAAAGAACTTTCACAACTGGCTGAGCTGATTGGCACAGTCAAAAACAATTTAACTAATAATGTTATGACACGAAACACATTTTTTTAAATTCCGCTCTTTAAAATAATCCAGGCGACTTTTAAAATTGGAATGGTCTATGTTTTCATTTTTCACCATTGAATAAAACAGTCGCAATTCACACAGCAATTCCTCTTCCTGGAAGTCATATACTTTGCATATGGTTGAAACATTTTCTTTTTCTTTTTGGACATCTGATCCGGATAATACTGAACTAAAAGGCAAGCAAAACAGATATATTGTTCTCATTAAATCTTGTCTCAATTTCATTAGATACTGAATCTATAATTTCATATTGAATATTGATTCTGTGATATGATTTAACATCATCATGGGATTTTTTTCACTGCCTTCGAATTCGCTTGGAATTTTTTTACGCTTTTTCAGTTTTGGTCCAGAATAAGAATGTTTTTCGCAAAGTTCTGTCACAAAACTCCACACTTGATTGAAATATGCATCAGTACGAAAAGAACTAACAGTTTCAATACAGCTTTATAGCCAAAGCTTGCACAGCCTGAAAATTAAGATCAGATGACTGAAGATGCTTTAAGAGAGTATTGCATGGATCAAAAACACTGTTCAATACAAACAAAGTGAACAAAAATTCGAAGGATGTCATGCATGTTAAAAGGGCTTTGGCTCTTCCACCATTGAGAGAATCGTTTTCAGATAATTCTTCCAGTATTAAAATCACCACTTCAAAATTATCAAGTAGTGCTTTTCCGGTTTTAACTATTCGTATCATTTAGTGACTGTAGAGTTGAAGAGCCTCTAGAAAAAGTTTTTGTTGATGAGCGAATCTTTTCGAAAATAGCATGTCTTTTATAGGATGTTTCTATGAAAGAATATAATGCATTGAGCTGCTGAAATGCATTTCTCGCGGAAGGAATGAATGAACATGAGCTAACTACACATAAATTTAATCGGACACTTAAAATTTTCAAGTGAAAAGGATAACATCACCCCAATCTTTTCAAGTTGAAAAGGATTCGTTCCAGCCGGAAGTGGAAACTTCACTGTGAAGGTTGGCGCTTTTGAAGCTCCATAGCGTGAGAAAACTGACCAGTGGACGGCCGATAAAAAAGGAAGAAGCCGATAGACGACGAGGAAAAATTTCTCGCGCCCCCTATTTGCCGCCCCTATATATATATATATATATATATATATATATATATATATATATATATATATATATATATATATATATATATATATATATATATATATATATATATATATATATATATATATATCTTACATTAAAAAAATCTTCAAAATGAAAATAGGAACATGTTGATACGTTAACAAATTGTTAAAATTTCTTGAATTATTTGTAAAATTTTAATTTTAATTTTTCTAAATGTAGACATCTTCAGTTAAATCTCACGATGTGATTTAATAGCAGCCATCTTATGCGACGAAAAATTACGTTCTATTCGTGCTACTGATTCGTCCTCATTAGAGCTCAAAGTCATTTGCAGTTCTCGTCAGGTGACAAGCAGTCTTGGTCTTCAAGTTTTTTTTTCTTTTTTCTTTATTCCCAGAAATTCCCAGGTTGTTGTCATTTAAAAATATTTGCTTTGTCACCGCAAATATCTTGGCAGGATTTCAGAAAGTAAGGATTCGCAGATGGGTCTCGAAAGGAAGCATGCAAAAATCCGGTGACGATTTTTTTTTTTTTATTTTGGGATCGCACAGGTGAATCGTTCATTTGATTAAGTAATGGAAGGGTTTGAAAGAAACGGCGCTTTTTTTAACTGAACTTGTGAAGATCTTTTGTAAGGTTTCTCTTTTTTCAAATTCATTTTTCTCTCAGAGGAACCAGTGGTTTCAATTTTTAGTTAAGAAATACATGGATTCTTCACTATTTTTTATCGTCATGCCTTTTTACTTTCCCTGCAATACATGGTAATGTACAGGGAAAGTATTGGAATCATGCCGAAAATCGCAACTCGAGTTTTCGACGGATCTACACGTTTCGAGACCTCTAGAATACGAAAAAACCATTTCTAGCGTGACGTCTGTGTGTGTGTCTGTGTGTCTGTCTGTCTGTCTGTCTGTGTGTCTGTCTGTCTGTCTGTCTGTCTGTCTGTGCAGATTTTGTATCCACTCTAACTAAAAAACTAATGGACCGAATTTCACAACATTTTGTAGGTAAGTCACTTGTGGGCGGGGCTGGTGCTGATTAGTTTTGGGTACGATTCGGAATAAAAGAACCCGCCTTTTTTTGCGAAATGGCCCGCAAAAGCTTGTATCCACTTTAGCTGAAAAACTAATGGACCGAATTTCACAAAATTCGGTAGATGAGTCACGTATAGGTCACCCTGGTGCTGATTAGATTTTAGTACGATTCAGAAAAAAATAACCTGCCTTTTTTTTGCAGAATGGCCCTCAAAAATTGTCAAAATCTAAACTAAAAAGCTACGTATGCTCAAATATATCCATTAAATGCTTGTTTAATGCGTAATTTTTAACGAAGAAAAGAATAAGACCAACCCCATTACACTAGGACTAGCCGTTCTCGAGATATATTAGTTTTTTTCGTATTTTTCCACGCCACCTTTGAAAATAAGTCCAGTTATCAAATAAGAACGAAAATTGAATTAAAAGTGAATTACATTTAATTGAAATAAATAGAACACGTGGATATAAGTTTGCAGGGAAAGTCATGTGCTGCCCACATCAGATTTTTACTTTCCCTGCAATACATGGTAATGTACAGGGAAAGTATTGGAATCATGCCAAAAATCGCAACTTGAGTTTTCGACGTTTCGACACCTCTAGAATACGATAAAACCATTTTTAGCGTAACGTCTGTGTGTGTGTCTGTCTGTCTGTCTGCCTGTGCAGATTTTGTATCCACTCTAACTCAAAAACTAATGGAGCGAATTTCATAAAATTTGGAAGGTAGTCACTTGGGTGTGATCCTGGTGCAGATTAGCTTTTGGTACGATTCGGGATAAAAGAACCCGCCTTTTTTTGCGAAATGGCGCTCAAAATTTGCCTGTATTCACAGTGGTTGAAAAACTGATGGATCAAATTTTACAAAATTTGGTATATAAGTCACCCTGGTGCTGATTAGATCTTGGTACGATTCGGGAAAAAAAACCTGCCGTTTTTTTGCGAAATGGCCCGCAAAAATCGTCAAAATCTAAAATAAAATACTATGTATGCTCAAATATATCAATTAAATGCTTGTTTTATACATAATTTTCAACAATGAAAAGAATAAGACCAACTACATTACACTAGGACTCACCGTTGTGTAAGCCGTTCTCGAAATATTTTGGTTTTTTCGTATTTTTACCATGGCGATTTTGAGTCCATCATTTATGTGTGTTATTTAGCGCAATTAAAAATTAAATTTAATGAATTATTGATGAAATAAAGAGATACGATGAATTTGTTTCTGCAGGGAAAGTCATGTGCTGCCCACATCAGGTTTTTACTTTCCTGACATACATAGTATAATGTATTGTGACGGGCTCGAAAATTCGAATTCGAATTTTGAACGGAAGAGCATATTTCAAGCATCTCTGAACTCGAATCGAACGTTTTTGGTAGTGGTGTGTGTATGAATCGCAACTCCAGTTTTCGACGGATCAATCTATACCTTTTGAGATCTTTAGAACACGAAAAATCTATTTTTAGCGTGATGTCTGTGTGTGTGTGTGTGTCCACTCTACCACAAAAACTAATGGACCAAATTTCATAAAATTTTGTAGGTAAGTAACTTGTGTGTGGCCCTGGTGTTGATTGGATTTTGGTACGATTCAGGATAAAAAAAAATATACCTTTTTTTTACGAAATGACCCGCAAAAAAATTGCCAAATCTAAAATGAAAGACTACGTATGCTGAAATGTATCAATCAAATTCTTGTTTTACACGTATTTTTTTACGAGGGAAAGAATAAGACCAACCCCATTACTGTAGGATAAACAGTTTTCGAGATATTTTAGTTTATTCGCATTCTATTACGCCGGGGCGCGATAGCCCATTGGTTAGCGCGCTGGAGTTGCACTCGGTAGGCCCGGGTTCGATTCCAGCCGCTGCCAAAGAACTGCCGCCGTGTTCATGCGGAGTACGATCACGTTAAACATGTGGGTCCGAAAGTCCCTCCGAGAGGTTGGTGGTAGGGGAAGGAGGGTACGGTCCCTGTGGATGCCTCCCCCACTGGGTTCCGGTCTAAATTGGGTGGCACTTCCCGACCGTCCAAACAGTTACCTTACACCTTTCTGGTAGGTCGGACGGTCTGGGTTTCATCAACAACAGCATTCTATTACGCCAGCTTTGAAAAAATGCCTAGTTTCCAAATAAAAACAATAATTGAATTAAACGTGCAAATTCAGTGTTATTTCATGCAACTAAACTCAATTAAATAAATTATTAAAGAAATAAAGAAAAAAGAAATTTGAGTCTGTAGGGAAGGTTATGTGCTGCCCACATCAGATTTCCTTGCTTTTGTAGGCGCAACATTATTATATAGTACAATATACAGATACTGTGTGAATTTTCAACTCCATTATCTCTCTATATTAAAACAAGAAAGATCGATCATGCTTAAAGCATTGATTATGAAACACTTTCCAACTTCAATGCAATTTTATTTTAACATCTCTAAAATGCAATGCACTCCTCGATTATATTAAAAAACTTATCACAATACTACATTAATTTATTGTATTTGAAAACTTAAACCTTCATCGAAAAAAATGAACTTCATTCAAATGACGACATTGAAATATGAATTGCCTGGTTTAAACATCTCTAAAATGCGATACATTCCTCGGTAATATATTTAAAATTGTCATAATACTACAATAATTTATTATATTTGTAAACTTCATCGAAAACAACTGACATTCATTCAAATGACGTCATAGAAAAAATAATAAGCCTGGCTCTCTCTATAAAAGCAGCATTTCATTTATAACATTTTCCCATTCATTTCATTCATCACAGTACTAAAATAATTTATTTTATTTAAATCTTAAGACCATGGAGCTACAAAGTAATTAAACTCTATGCTTAAAACTTCATCGAAAAATATCGTCCTTCTCTCTGTAAAATCAATGAATATTTCATTCATATCAGCTATGCAAACTCCATGAGCTAAATTATTTTGTGTTAAAGAAATACAGCAATTCTTATACAACTCATCCTACATATTTTGCTGTTTACATTTTACATAAGTGAAAAATAGCCTTCATTGTAGAAATAATCAAATTTGGATGATCATTTAAAGTCAAATATAGTGTAATTCCGTTGTTTCAGTATGTAGATGCACAGAATTTAAGCAAAAATAAAGCGGTTTTAGGACGGATACAACACTCAATATGAATTAAAAAGAACTTAAAAATCGCGATTTTGAGACAAATTGATGCCATATTTCATTTTGAAGTGGGCCACGTGATCTTCTCATATCATGATCACGTGATCGCTTCATATAAGAGGTGTAATTATTATTTTAATTTTTATTTAAGAAAACTACTGAATATATATTGCTGAAATTTTTTTTATATATTTTATGGAATAAATTGAACATTGCCTAAAATTTTCGAAGCAATTTGTGAATTTTAAATCCGCTTAAAAAATGTTTGAAAAATTAAGTCCCATAGGGTTCAATGTATTTCATTTTTTCAACCCGGGTTCAATCCAAAACTAATTGGGCGATATTATTCATTTATATTCCCATAGGTCTTACAGACCGTCTGAACAACATACTAAAATTTCATTAAGTCATTTTTAAGGCAGTTATCGTGCTAACGGACAGACAGACAGAAAGAAAGAACAAAGTCATAAACACTTTTCAACTTTGTTGTAAAGTGTTAAAAAATCTGATGTGGGCAACACATGACTTTCTTTATATAATGTAATGAATTTTATACTTTTACAGTAAAAAAATAGATTTGTCTTTAGATACTAATATTCTTACCTAGATATTGAATTTTCGACAATTAGTCGTCATTTTCATTGATTTAGCGTCATATTTATCCATTTGGCGAGATTTCCGTTAATTTGGCAACATTTCAAAAATGTCGCCAAGTTGGCGACATTCCGCCAAATTCGTCGCCAAAATCTCGCCAAGCGTTATGCGCTAAGAAATAAGTTATTCTTACAGCAGATGAATGACTATTGGCATTCAAATACAAAAGTATTATTCAAAGTATCTTTTTTCATGAATGGAACGAGCTAGATCCACAAGAATGATGTCACTCAATTTATCGCATTACATATGAAAAGTGAACATGTTTCTCAATAGGAAATATTTTTTTTTTATTTTATATGACTTTTTGATAATTTTTTTGAAAAATGTACAATATCTCGAGAACGGTTCATGTTAGCGTTCTAAAATTTATGTCAATCGTTTTCTTATCAGAAATTGCATAAGAAATGTCTATTTGCGTAACTTTATTAGTGGTTTTGATTTTTTGACGATTTTTTCAAAACTTCATTCGAAAATTTAGTGGGGTTCTGAACATTCGATTGCGTATAAAAATAATAGGCTTCCAGTGTTTACGGATTGTGATTTTTTTACTAAATTTGATTCGAATCGGTCCATTCGTTCGTCAGTTATCGTCTCCACAGTCTCACTGACACACACACACACATACTTTCACACACACACACACACAGACATCACTTCAAAAATGTTTGATTCGTGACCAGGGATTCTTGAAACGTGCTTTCCCGTCGAAAACTCGATTTCGAATTTTCGACCCCGTCACTATTACTTTCCTTATACATTATGTATATAAGGAAAGTAAAAAGGAGGTGCCGCTGCCGCTGTTTGACAAATTTCGCTTTTCTCAATTTTGTATGTGACGTACCGCAAAATCTATAGCATATAAAATTATGAAAGTTAGTATATTTGTAGAGAAATATTAGGGGAATATACTGATATAAACTGTTTTTCGATTTAAAATTTAGTTTAAAAAATACTTAATGGCAAAATCAAAGGAAGAGTTTTTGAGCTGCGAGTTCGCGTCCTGGATAGACTAACAATAGAAGGACCTCTAATTTCTGTTGACATGTACCTACATATTTGAATTTTTGCAGGACGGTGCCCTTTTTTTAAATTTCGGTTTACTTAATGAGTTATTTAATTTTTTATGCACTTCTGAAGTGAAAATTTTCCTTCTCTACGGACGAAGATTTAATTGGCCGAGACGATTGCTAGCTTCTTTCTGATTGGTTTTGGCAGAAGCGTTACAAAATGGGCGAGGACTAAGTTATTGAAGCATTAAAAACTTTAAAAATATAGATCTTCATTTCTAAACATCACTACAACGTTGGCAGAAAAATGTGAAATGTTGATAATTATATGACTTACCGTTTATTCCGACAAACAGAGCGTTTCGCAACCATTGTTGTCGTTAATATCTGGATGTCATTGTTGCATTGCACAACAATGAAACGTTTTATTGTTGTAAATATCTCTATACTGAAAGCGTAACACATATCATGAAACTGTATTAAGAACAAGCAGCAAATCCTACAGTTGGGAAATTTTGCCGTTTATTCCTAATACAGTTAGCTATCGTTCTTAATAGCATGCGGCAAGAAAGGTTTCGTGATGCAGGTTGAGCGAGCGCAAGGGAGTAGAAGACGAAGCCTTCCAACTCACGAAGCGATAGTCTTAGTTGGCAAGCATAGCGATTTGGGGGCTGAGCTTGGTGACATTGTTCGCGAAGTTAAGGGAGTTGATGAGCGTCAACTAATAATGAGACGAAGCCCCTACGTGCACATCACACCTGCGGCGAGTTGCGATTAATGAGTGGCAGTCAATGGAGGGCGGAGTCCTGGGATTCTGCAAGCGTCAGTGAGCGTCAGCGATTTGGAGACGAAGCCTCTCGACTCGTGAATCGAGATACGGATTTGATGAGCGGTAGCCAGCGGCAGCCAATGGAGGATGGATCCCTGAGGTTCTGCGAGCGTTAGTGAGCGTCAGTGATTTGGAGGCGAAGCCTTCCGACTCGTGAATCGAGTTAAATGGTTAATGACCGGCAGCCAATGGTAGGCGGGGCCCTGGGATTCTGAGAGAGTCATAGAGCATGGAACACGTAGACGGTCGTATGCGCCGCCCAGATTGGAAGAGAGCGTTTCCAGGGCTTTGATTCGAAGCGAGTTCTAGGGCTGGTGAATGTCAGTTAACAAGGACGGTACACATTTGCGTGTTACGGCTGCTTAGCAGGCGGCACGGAAGCTCAGCGAGCGTAGCTAGTATGGGGCGGAACCCCCTAGTCTTATAAAAATAATAAAAAAAAATGTAAAATTTACTTTTAGGTATTTTTACCAATGATAAAAATGTCAATAAATTTCTTTTTAAATCATTTCTGAGTTAAAGTCTCGTATTTAGAATACAATAAACAGTCTGAGGGGCAAATTGCTATACACGAGACTTTATATATAGTAAACAGGAAATGAATAATGGAAAACTAGGGGAATTAATAACAAAAACCGATATTTGTGCGCACATACGCACATTTTCCACCCTAAATGCGCACAGGAATATTAGGGGTTGGAGGAACCCACAACAAGATTATTAAGGGTTCCAAAAATGTCCGGAAAGGCGCTGCTGACATAAGCGATAAAGGGGGAAAAGAAAATCAGCGAGACAGAGAAGGTATCAAAGGGTTAAAAAATAAATATAAAGAGGCAAAAAATGCAGGGTCGTAAGCAGAGACGAAATTGAAGAGGGGCTGAAGGGAAATTCAAGGGGGGCTTAACAGTCTTAAAGGAGGGGCTCACCAAAAAACAGAATTAATCATTAGCATTTATAAACCATAATAGTTACTATTATATCTTCCAATTCATATAAATTCATATATTTCAATTCATTCTTAACAAATAATTGCATCTTTATATTTGCAAGCTAAGAGCTGATTATTAATATCCATATCAGTAAAATTGTATATTGATATCCATATCATCAATTAATATCCATATCATCAATATTTAATATATAATAATCACAATTGATTTTAATGTAAGCATTAACCAGTAATAAAGCTGTTAATATAGTATGGAAACATTCTAAAAGTTAATACAAATTAATGCTTAATATTAACTCTTATCTACTTATCAGTTGATTTTGATTCTATAATTGTCGCGAACGTTTTGGTATACTCGACAGAGAAGACAAAGTTTTGAAATCAAACACATTTATTAAACATGAAATAACAAGGCAGTTGATCGAAAACAGTGGAGTACAAGCATTTCTCGCAATAACTCAGAGTTACACTCGGTAGGGTGACCATTAAGAACACCCCTGGAGGAAGAGGAACCAAGAGAATACACATATTTTCTGATACATAAAATAAACACAATATTCCTCATATTATACTTGACATTTATATATCACATTTGTATACTTTGAACATATACGACATTTTCATATAACATCATCAATGACTTGATACTCACGAGGATTTGACAATTAACACTCCATTCGTTAGGTGGAAGACTAAATATATATAAAACTTTACCTCGTCTCTTTTAAATATAACATTTACAATTCTGTACCATGGGAAAGGATATCAGGATGGACTCTCGGCATAAACTCATCGAGATTCTTGCGCAGAACAAAATCCATAATGGTCGGGAAACTTGACTACACAACATCATGCTGGCGGAATTCGACATCTTGGTTGGTTACGGAGATTGGTTGATTCGTACCTTAGGACACAAGGAGGAGTCAGGCAAATACAAATCGCTGTAAAATGAGCTTTCCCTCTAGCCCTATTAGCGATTCAAGCCGACCAGTGAAAGAACCATTTTCTCTTTTCACAAGACTCATTATTCCATTACTACCAGGCTGATTCATTTAAAAACACGAGTGACTCATCTCTGAACCGAGCCAAACGACTCTACGCACAACTTGTCGAACTATGTTACATATTTTAATCACATCCTTCCACTTTCAAAATTAATCCACCTTTTCTTAAAATTCGCGATCATACGCGAATCAAACACACACGTCTACATTTTTCCACGACTCCTTCCACACTGCCTCCAAAATCCTTTTTCAAACGCGCGCGTGCGCAAAACCTGCAAGTTCCCAACTAGCGACTGAGAAGCGAAAATACAAAACTATTACTATTTTTCTGGAACATAAACACTTTTGCGATTTTAGAGTTCACTTCCCTTAAAAGTCAATGTAATTGAAAACATGTAGAAAAGACATTTACATTTCGAAATTGACACTTTCAATCACACAGAAATAAAACAATACTTTAATATACAATTTTAACACAGAGGTGTGAAAGCCTTATCACACTCCTTCGGGGCCCGGGAGAAAAATTTCCTGCAAAGCGGGGAATTTTTCCACACAATACTAGGAAAATACCTGCATTAAGTTCCCAATGACATATGTTCCATTGAGAGGAATTTAGTGTAAATTTTGAGCGATGTACATGTACATCAAAGAAAAAAACAAAAACAAACAAGATCATGACCAGCATAATAACCAAAATCCAAGAGTGGCCTAAAGTTTGACTCGTGAGTCAAAAAAAAATAAGTCTCAATACAAGCATAGACCTTTACAAGACAACACCAAATTAACAAGACACAAATGATGAAATTGCCCCTTTTAAAATTTAAACACTAATACATTTTCTGGTGAGTACCACAGAGACATGAAAATTTAATTTACTCAACTCACAAAAAGTTTAACTAAACAAAAAGTTTTCTTTCTTCAAAAATTTTACAATTAAAATTCTATAAATTTACTTTTCACAGAAATCAATTTATTAACTATTATCCAACCTTGCCAACAAATTACTTTAAAAGACATTTAAAAAAATTACTAATTTAGAAAATGAGACAAATTTTCAAACCAAGAATGTTGATCAGGCACCCAGGCAAGAAACAAGTCCATTAGAAAGTTGCAAACCTAGAGGTGGCGGTACCCCCAACCAATAAGTCAACAAACACCAAATGACAAAAAAAAATTTCTAAAATTTACTAGACCTTTAAATTAAAAAAAATCATTCACACATTCATAAAATAAAACAGAGATAAAAATTATCAGTTATCCTTAAAAATCCTTACCAAAACTCTAATCCATCAAGTACTTAATTATCTTAAAATTACTTTAAAACATTACTGCTTATCATTAAAGTAAAGCAAAAAAAATTATTATTTAAGTATTTAGAATTTTAAAACACTACTTCAACCTGATTAACATGGCACTCACATTCAGAAAGCTGCACTGGCACAGAACTTGCAGTACAGAACATTCAGCTGACTGACACATAAAGCAAATTACACAGAAGTTCAGAAATATTGGATCCATTTTAACATAGCATACAGTTTTGCAAAACATTTTGTGAAACAATTGAAAATATAATATTATGAAACATAATTGTCCATCTCACAACAATATCAGTCTTTTTTTTTTTTTTTTTTTTTTTTGAAAATGTGAGAATTTCATAATCTAAACATTTTACTTTACTTTTGAGCCAATTGCTCTCTTGACATATTGCCTTAATTGACAAGTAACTTTAATGAATAAATTGGCCTCTTGGGCGCAAGTCATACTTGTGTGAATTAGGAACATTTTGAGTTTTAACCCTATTTTGATGGTTTAGAAAATATCTACTTTTAAATTGTCTTGTTTCTTGAGTTGAAGAATTATCAATGTTATCATTATATGTGCTAGAAATCAATTCACTACGTCTAGGAGGTAAAGGAGTTAATCTATTAACGTGGACCAATTGCTGATTACATGGATTGTTTTTGTGTTGAATGACAAAGTTAACTTCAGTTGTTTGCTTGATAACTTCAAAAGGACCATGATTTAAAGAACTGAGTTTTTTTGATTGGCCTGGCCGAATATGAGGTGTGTAAAGATAGACCAAGTCACCAACTTTAATCTTAGGCATTTTAGCAGATTTATGTTGTTGAAGTTGTTGTGATTCCTGAGCTTCCTCAAGGTTTTTCTTAACAGTTACAAAGGTCTTTTTTAAGCGAACCTGTAAGTCATCTGAATAATCATGAGTAGATTTGTAAACTGGATATTTTACACCTGTTAAAAGAGCATCAGGTAGCACAGGGTCTCGACCAAAGACAAGATGTGCTGGGGACTCGCCTGTTGAGGCATGGACTGACGTTCTATGAGCCATTAAAGCAAATTGAATCATCCGATCCCAGTCGCCCTTATCAGAATAGACCAGATTCTTTAAGGATCTAACTAACGTACCGTTCAGTCTTTCGACTAGCCCGTCTGACTGGGGATGGTACGCTGAAGTATTATGTTTTTTTATGCCTAATTTCTTGTATAGATTGTTGGCAGCTTCAGAAATGAAGTTACTACCTTGATCCGTAATTAAGTGAGCAGGAATTCCATGAATACTTATAAATCTCTCTAAACAAGCGAGAATATCCTCAGTTTTAACTGTAGCAAGTGGATAAGCCTCTGGCCATCTAGTGAAGTAATCTGTAATGACAAGAATGTACTTCATCCCAGAATTCGAGATAGGTAGTGGGCCGACTACATCCATAGCCACACGTTCAAAAGGATAAGTTGTAATAGGAAATTTCTGTATTGGAGCCTTGTTGTTACGAAAACCTCTGTTTTTTACACAAGTTGTGCACGACTTCACATAATTTTCAGTCTGAGCATGCATGTCTGGCCAATAATAGTTAACTGAAATTTTTGCCAGAGTTCTTTGAAAACCACAATGTGCAGCAACAGGAGAATCATGGCAAAGCCATAGAATTTCTGAGACTAAGTCTTGAGGAATAACTACTCTCTCATTATATTGCTGTCTCTGCTTTGGATTTTTGTGTATGCAATGTAACATACCATTTTTCATGAAAAATGAAAGTTTTTGTGGGTATGGTTTTACACCTTTTTCCAGAAGATTTTTGATTTTTATACATCTAGGATCTTTCAATTGACCAATAGCTATCCTAGTTACCAGAGAAGCTTCCACAGTAGTCTGTACTTGATCTTGAGAATTTTCAACGATTGCATTTATGTTTTCACTACTATCAATATTCTGTACCACTACTTTTCCAGAAATTTTCGTAGGGACAGATTCTACAATACTTTTAGGAACAGTTTGTTTCTGAGTGTTTTGAGATTTCTTTGAAGAAGACTCATCAATACATCTCGAAAAATAGTCAGCTACAACATTATGTTTCCCCGGTTTATGAATGATTTCATAATCAAAAGCCTGCAATGAAACGATCCAGCGAGCTATGCGCGAAGTAGGATCTCTTAATTTGAAAATGAACGATAAGGATGCTTGATCACAGTAAATTTTGAAATGTTTGCCTAAGAGATAGTGCTTAAATTGCTGGGTAGCCCAAACCACAGCCAAAGCTTCTTTCTCGACTACACTGTAATTCACTTCAGCACCTTGTAATTTTCGACTAGCAAAGGAAACTGGGTGAGATAACCCATTTTCATCCAATTGCGAAAGAACTGATCCCAAAGCGTAATTAGAGGCATCTGTATGCAAAGTAAAGGGCAAATTAAAATTTGGTAATTTTAAAATTGGTTCTTGAATAAGCTTGTTCTTAAGTATTTCGAAAGCTTCCTGAGCCTCCTGACTCCACACAAACTTTTTCTGCTTTGATTTTAAAAGATTAGTTAGTGGAAGAGTAATCTTTGCATAATCTGGTACAAACTTCCTATAAAAGCCTGTCAAACCCAAAAATTGTCTGATATTCTTGACACAGGTGGGTACTTTAAATTTTTGCACTAAATCAATGTTATGAGGGTCTGGCTGAACTTTTCCCTCAGACACTCTGAAACCTAAGTACTTTATTGTCTTTCTGAAAAAGAAGCATTTTGATGGCTTTAACCTAAGACCATGTTGAGATAATTTAATAAAAACTTCTTCTAATTTCATCATGTGTTCTTCAAAAGTTTTTGATGAGATGATAACATCATCTATGTATATTCCTGATAACCCTGCCAGTACAAGAGACATTAATCTCTGAAAAGACGCTGGTGCGTTTTTTAGACCAAAAGGGGTCCTACACCATTCGTAGTGACCGGTGGGCGTGGAAAAAGCTGTTTTGTGTGAATCCTGTGGATTCAAATGCAATTGGTAGAATCCTGAAGTTAAGTCCAAAGTTGAGAAAAATGTAGCACCTGCTAAATTATCAATCAATTCACTAATGTTAGGAATTGGAAAATTTTCTGTAATAGTAAGTTTGTTTAACTTGCGAAAATCACAACATAATCTATAAGAACCATCCGGTTTCCTTACAAACAGTACTGGCGTATTGTAAGGTGAAAAACTAGGTTTAATTATTTTAGCTTCTAATAATTCTGTGACTTGTCTATTGAGTTCCCCTTGTAAATGATGTGGAACTTTGTATGGTTTCTGATAAACAGGAACAGATGTTTCCAAATTTATCTCATGTAATATGGTTTTACAACCAGACAACTCAGCAACATTCTTTGCAAAAACTTGTCTATATTTATTCAACAAAGTTGATAATTTATGTTTTTGATCTTTTTGGAGATGACTCAGGTCAAAATCTCCTCCCCAACTTTCAAAAGGCTCCAAAGGTTCACTGGAGTCCAACTCTCCCTCACTCACTACATTAACTTCAACCTCCTCAGACACCTGAATTTCCTGAACATGAGCCACTTTTCTACCCTTATTCAAATGATAAGGTTTTTCCTCTGGGTTAGCAACACGAACCCAAATAATTCCATCCTTAGGAGCTCTATATACAGCTCTAGCAATGAAGATGTGGTCATTTTTCTCTGATTCCAGAAGCAAGGTGGAATTTTCCGGAAACCCTTCTGAAAGTTTGATTTTAATAAATGATTCAGATAAAGGAGGAATTATACATTTTTGTGAATTTTTCACAATAATTGGCTCTTTAATTTTTGTATTTAGAGTTTCTTTTACTCTACATAAGTTATTAACAGTTTTAATGTTTAAGTTCTTATGCTGTGCCACTTCTTCAGTACCACCTCTAACATGATTTTGCTTTTCCCCCATATGCAAAGTAACATTCTGTGCATTTACTACCAAATCTCTAAAAGATTTGCTTCCATTTTCCAAATCGTTAATATGTACCTCTTCACTACCCAAATGTGGCACTACATTATTTTCCGAAAAATTTCTGCTCACATACTCTTCCCGAATGACCTGAGACTCATTCACTACCGGTGCCAGATCTGCTTTGCATTTGGCACATGCATTCGTATGGAACTCTTTCGGTTTACAGTCCTCTACCACACGAACATTTTTTCCACTACTCATCTGCGAGTCAGGCACAGCAATACGCTTTGCGACACTACTTAGGTTTGAGTCTGCACTTTCCGACTCATTTGCCGGTTCATGATTTGAAATCGAAAGTAAATTATTCGTACATTGATAACCAACAAAAGGAATGGAAGAGTTTGAAAACTTAAAACAGAAGTGATTATAATCTATAATAGCATTATGTTTATGTAAAAACTTGTTACCAAGGATTACATTATATGAAATAGGAGCTGGTGATTTTAACACAAAAAATTCGGTAGGGAATCTTTCTTTTCCCAAATTTAGTGAAATAGTGGCTAAACATTCAACTTTAGTATCTTGTGAACTAAAGCTACGCAAAATTGTTGGTTTGTATGTTAGCAACATATGTGCAATGGGTACAGTATTTAAAGCTTCCTCATACACTAAATTAATTGAACTACCCGTATCAATCAATATTGACACTTCACTGCTCACTAATTTTCCTTTTATAATAGAAGAAGATGACAAAGAATTTGTAATATTATGACAAATATTATTTTCCTCAAAATGTGATGTTTGCCTATCAAAAGTTTTTCTATTATTATAATTGTGCATGGGATATCTACTCTGATTCCCAAAAGAATGATTTTTGGAATTTTGCAAAGATTTATATGACTCCTTATTTTTATAATTTTGCGTTCCTTGCTTTCTATACTTCCACTCATTTGCAGACATTTGCCCTCTGTGTCTTTCACCCTGGTGATACCTAGTTCCAGGACTGGTATAAATTTTCCTACATTTTATACCGTACACATCTCTTTTTTGAAAAACCTTTTTCCAACACTGTTCTTGAACGTGACCTAATTTACCACATTTGTCACACTTTGGACGCGGTGAACGCTTTTCGTTAACTTTATCTGAATTAAACTTAAATTTTTCTATTTTACCCCTAAGAAATTCAATGTCCCTTTCCTGTTCTAACACTTTTCTTTTTAAATCTGACATACTTTCACTTTGATCTGGTGTGAGAACATATTTTTCTGGTGTGAGAACACCTTTTCTTGTAAGTACCGGATTAGTCAAGTACATAGCATTATTTTCATTTAAAATAGATTCCTCAAGAATTGCAAGTTTTCTAGCCGAATAAAAATCTCTAGGGTTTTGTGACACCACCAATCTTTTTAGTTCCGGATATAAACCATTAATAAATGAAGTTTTCAAAAGTGTTTGCCTGATTTTATTCTCACTTTCGGAATCTACATCTTCCGGAACAACCTTAAATGAAGCAGCTTCGATTCTCATCGAAAACTGTTTAACCGACTCATTTGGTCTCTGTGTAAAGTTCACGAGTGAAATTATGTTTTTAGTGACATTTTCGGTCACTTCAAAATGATCTTTCAAAATGTGAATAATTTCCTGCAAATTTTTACAATTTCTGTGCTTTGGATTCTCTTCAATCAATCTATTTGCTTCCCCCTCTAAATTCAATCTCAAACAAACTAATTTGTCACACTCACTCCAGTTTGCATGAGTGGCTACTAAATTTAACTTTTCCAAAAACTGTGACAACGAAAGCTCTGAATTTCCCGAGAATTTTGGAATATGATGTGCGAACTTAGGTGTGAAAATATGGAATGATTTTAACATGTTATCATTTACCGATGAAGCACTGTTTTGATTTGGCAAAGTGCCAGAAGAAGAATTCAGACATACCGGCGATTTATCTGATATATTTTCCTCATTAGATTTAGCTTTGTGGCTAACACTTTTAACTTTACCTCTAGAATTAACAGTATCCGACTCAGTAGCAATATCAAGCGACAAATTCAAGGAGGAATTTAATTTTTTACTTGAATTTTTACTCATCTTACCGACATTTAGTTTTTTGTTTCTAGTAATTGGAGCCATTTTGCATAACAATCAAATATACTCGTATAGTTTAACACAATATGCAATTGCAAAGTTCTTAAACAGTATTTACAATAAAACCAGTTTTTATCAAATCAAATGACATAAATATGCAAACAAATCAATTTTTTTTATCAAATGGCACATATCAAATTCCAAGAACACTCGTTTTTGAGAATACCGAAAACAGAACATGGGAACTCTGTTTACTTAAGAAAACACTCATTTTAGCACAACGGTAATTTTTAACCTTCAAAATTTCAATTCTTAAGAAAATTTTTAAAAATTTTAATTCTCTCAGCTCTTCCCCACTCACCGAGAAAAGTAACGGCACCAATTCTGTCGCGAACGTTTTGGTATACTCGACAGAGAAGACAAAGTTTTGAAATCAAACACATTTATTAAACATGAAATAACAAGGCAGTTGATCGAAAACAGTGGAGTACAAGCATTTCTCGCAATAACTCAGAGTTACACTCGGTAGGGTGACCATTAAGAACACCCCTGGAGGAAGAGGAACCAAGAGAATACACATATTTTCTGATACATAAAATAAACACAATATTCCTCATATTATACTTGACATTTATATATCACATTTGTATACTTTGAACATATACGACATTTTCATATAACATCATCAATGACTTGATACTCACGAGGATTTGACAATTAACACTCCATTCGTTAGGTGGAAGACTAAATATATATAAAACTTTACCTCGTCTCTTTTAAATATAACATTTACAATTCTGTACCATGGGAAAGGATATCAGGATGGACTCTCGGCATAAACTCATCGAGATTCTTGCGCAGAACAAAATCCATAATGGTCGGGAAACTTGACTACACAACATCATGCTGGCGGAATTCGACATCTTGGTTGGTTACGGAGATTGGTTGATTCGTACCTTAGGACACAAGGAGGAGTCAGGCAAATACAAATCGCTGTAAAATGAGCTTTCCCTCTAGCCCTATTAGCGATTCAAGCCGACCAGTGAAAGAACCATTTTCTCTTTTCACAAGACTCATTATTCCATTACTACCAGGCTGATTCATTTAAAAACACGAGTGACTCATCTCTGAACCGAGCCAAACGACTCTACGCACAACTTGTCGAACTATGTTACATATTTTAATCACATCCTTCCACTTTCAAAATTAATCCACCTTTTCTTAAAATTCGCGATCATACGCGAATCAAACACACACGTCTACATTTTTCCACGACTCCTTCCACACTGCCTCCAAAATCCTTTTTCAAACGCGCGCGTGCGCAAAACCTGCAAGTTCCCAACTAGCGACTGAGAAGCGAAAATACAAAACTATTACTATTTTTCTGGAACATAAACACTTTTGCGATTTTAGAGTTCACTTCCCTTAAAAGTCAATGTAATTGAAAACATGTAGAAAAGACATTTACATTTCGAAATTGACACTTTCAATCACACAGAAATAAAACAATACTTTAATATACAATTTTAACACAGAGGTGTGAAAGCCTTATCACATAATGCATAACAGCGAACTCCAAAATGATAAAAGTATCCTAAATACTATTGTCATAATTTTTAAATATTTTTAAATTAAATATGTAAATAAATGGATCATTAGTATAATCACCAATTAAGCTACATTAAAAAAATTTTAAAACGAATTAATTTATAAAAAAAAATCTCAAATAAATTGTTTATGCAAAATTTGAACGACATTTTATATGAAATTTTGTGAGGATATTTCTAAATACGTTGTGGGAGTATCCGAGGTATCATTTTTAGGTCGTCTCATAAATTCTAAAGGCACTAAACCCTTGCCCGATAAAGTACAAGCGATACTGGATGTCAAGCAACCTGAAACAATTAAGGATTTACGTGCATTTCTCGGCATGATGAATTTTTACCGGAGACACCTACCCCATGCAGCTCATACGCAAAAGCCCCTCAATGAGTACCTAAAGGGGGCACGACAGAACGATAAGAGAAAAGTTAATTGGACTAATGAGGCTCCGGACGCATTTGTAGCATGTAAAAATCAATTAGCTCAGACAACTCTACTCGTACACCCTGCTAAAGATGCGAATTTAATTTTTTACGTCGATGCATCAGATTTCTCAATGGGTGGTTCTTTGAATCACGTTCTTGATACGGGTATCGTACCCTGGCCTCCTTCTCGCGGAAATTATTCCCGGCAGAAATAAGATACAGTACTTATCGACAGGGAACTTTTAACTGCGTATTCGGCTAGCAAGTACTTCAGGCATATGCTGGAAGCGCGAAATTTCACCCTGCTTACCGACCACAAGCCGCTAACGTTCGCATTTCAACAAAGATTGGACAAATGCTCGCCTGGGCAAAATGGGCAACTCGCATTTACGTAGGTGGTTCAAAAAGTAAGGTTGTTGCTGTTGTTGAGACCAGACCGTCCGACCTACCAGAAAGGTGTAAGGTAACTGTTTGGACGGCCGGGAAGTGTCACCCAATTTAGACCGGAACCCAGTGGGGGAGGCATCCACAGGGACCGTACCCTCCTTCCCCTACCACCAACCTCTCGGAAGGACTTACGGACACACATGTTTAACGTGATCGTACTCCGCATGAACACGGCGGCAGTTGTGGCAGCGTACAAATCCAGCGCGCAAACCACCGGGCTACCGCGCCCGAAATGTGCCAATAGCACGCGGTGTTCCCAGGTGATCACCCACCCAAGTACTAACCGCGCCCGATGCTGCTTAACTTCGGTGATCTAACGAGAACCGGTGTTTTCAGCACGGTACGGCCGTTGGCTCTAAAAAAATGTAAGGTAACAAGAGCTCTCACGGGTGCACAAATTCGGCATGGGAATTAAATTCCAAGTCTAGATAGTCGAAAGGTGTTGTTGCACGACAACGCCCGACCGCATATGGCCTCGGTTACACGTGATTTGGTACAGCGTTTCCGAAGGAATATACTGGAACACCCACCCTACAGCCCTCATCTCGCACCAAGCGATTTTCATCTCTTTGGACGGTTGAAGAAGCACTTGGCAGGTCGCCATTTCACAACCGATACCGAAGTTCAGGAAGCCGTCGTCGAGTGGCTCCGCGACTTGGACCCTGATTTCTTCTATGTCGGTTTCTATAGATTGGTTTACCGATGGAACAAATGCTTTGACAACCATGGTGATTATGTGGAAAAATAATATGTACCAGTGCCTTGCTAACTTTATGTATATCTTTGATTTCGTGAATAAACCTTTTCTCTCACAGGACTTGTTACCTTACTTTTTGAACCACCCTCGTATATCGGCATTCACTACTGATATACGTCATACAGAAGGTACTAATAACATCCCGGCCGACGTAATGTGTCCCGCATAAATATGATTACGGTACCTCGTCCAATTGATTATGAAGAACTTGCAGATTTACAAAACAACGATCCGGAACTTCTAGATATTTTAAAAGGAACGTCTTCGATCTCCACATGTGTCGGCTAAATTATTTTGTGACGTATCCACGGGTACGGCGCATCCTTATGTACCGCATATAATAAGATTCAATGTTTATTCAAACTTACATAATTTAGTCCACCCAAGCATAAGGTAAACCTCGAAGTTAGTCCGCGATCGTTTTGTCTGGCCAAGTATGATTAAAGATATTCACGATTGGGCGCGAAAATGCAACTCTTGTCAAAAGAGTAAAAAATCTGATGTGGGCAGCACATGACTTTCCTTATATAATATAATGAATTTACTACTTTTACAGTAAAAAATATAGGTTTTTCTTATAGTAGATACTAATATTTTTTCCAAGATATTGAAGTTTCGACAATTAGTCGTCATTTTCATTGATTTAGCGTCATTTTTAACCATTTGGCGAGATTTTCGTTTAATTATCAACATTTCAAAAAGTCGCCAAGTTGGCGACATTCCCCCAAATCCGTCGCCAAAAATCTCGCTAAGCGTTATGCACTAAGAAATAAATTATTCTTGCAGCAGATAAATGACTATTGGCGTTCAAATACAAAAGTATTACTCAAAGTATCTTTTTTCATGAAAGGAACGAGCTAGATACACGAGAATGATGTCACCCAATTTATCGCATGGTATTGCATATGAAAAGTGAACATGTTTCTCAATAGGAATTTTTTTTTCATTTTATATGATTTTTTGATAATTTTTCTGAAAAATGTGCAATATCTCGAGAATGGTTCATGTTAGCGTTCTAAAATTTATGTCAATCGTTTTCAAATGAAAAATTACATAAGAAATGTCCATTTGTGTAACTTTATTAGTAGTTTTGATTTTTTGACGATTTTTTCAAAATTTTATTCGAAAATTTAGGGGGGTTCAGAACATTCGATTATGTATAAAAACAATAGGCTTCCAGTGTTTACGGATTGTGATTTTTACCAAATTTCATTCGAATCGGTCCATTCGTTCGTCAGTTATCGTCTCCACAGACTCACTGACACACACACACACATACTTTCACACACACACACACACACACACAGACATCACTTCAAAAATGTTTGATTCGTGATCAGAGATGCTTGAAACGTGCTCTCCCGTCGAAAACTCGAATTCGAATTTTCGATCCCGTCACAATACTTTCCTTATACATTATGTATATAAGGAAAGTAATAAATGTGTGTGTTATTCTGTACAAATAAACTTAATTTAATGAATTTTTAATGGAATGAAAAGGAAAGGTATTTGAGTCTGTAGGGATAGTCATATGCTGCCTATATCAGATTTTTTACTTTCCTTATATACATAATGTATAACGAAAGTATTGTGACGGGGTCGAAAATTCGAATTCGAGTTTTCGACGGGAGAACACGCTTCAAGCATCCCTGATCACGAATCAATTACTTTTCAGGTGATGTCTGTCTGCCTCTCTCTCTCTCTCTCTCTCTCTCTGTGTGTGTGTGTGTGTGTGTGTGTGTGTCAGTGAGTCTGTGGAGACGATATATCACGAACGAATGGAGCGATTTGAATGAAATTTGATACAAAAATCACAATCCGTGAATACTGGAAGCCCATTGTTTTTAACCGCAATCCAATGTTCAGAACTCCCCTAAATTTTCGAGTGAAATTTTGAAAAAATCCTCAAAAATGCAAAACCTTTAATATATTTACGTAAATTGACATTTCTTATGAAATTTTTCCTTAGAAAACGATTAGCATAAATTTCAGAACGCTAGCATGAACCGTTCTCGAGATATTGCACATTTTTCAAATAAATTTATCTAAAACCCCATAAATTAAAAAAATATATATTAACTGTTGCGGAATATGTTCACTTTTCATATGTAATATCATGCGATAAATTTGGTGACATCATTTTCGTGGATCTAGCTCGTTCCGTTCATGAGAAAAGATACTTTGAGTAATACTTTTGTATTTGTACGCCAGTAGTCATTTATCTGCTATAAGAATAACTTATTTCTCCTTCCCTAACGTTTGGCGAGATTTTGGCGTCAAATTTGGCGGAATGTCGCCAACTTGGCGACTTTTTTAAATGTTGCCAAATTAACGAAAATCTCGCCAAATGGTTAAAAATGACGCTAAATCAATGAAAACGACGACTAATTGATGAAAATTCAATACCTTGAAAAGAATATACGTATCTGCTATAAGAACAAGCTATTTTTTTGCTGTAAAAGTAGTAAATTCATAGCATTATATAAGGAAAGCCATGTGCTGCCTACATCAGGTTTTTTTTCAATGCATCAATTTGTGTGTATGTGTTGGACTGTGTGTGATTTCTGTAAGACAGTTTCAGAAGATTATTCACTTTATGCCAGACTGTTGCAAGGTTGTAATTGTAGCTCGGGGTTGATCAAGATATGTTGTGGGCTTATTTTGCTTATTTATACAGGGTTGCCAGGAATGCCCTTAAACACCCATAAAACTTTGTATTATAAAGTCAATGAGTACAGGCTTTAGTTCTATTCATAGTAAAGTGACTATGGTTGATCGAACGAAAACGATTGTAACGCTTCTCGAGGAGAATTTTGAAAGCTGGGATTATGACAACAAAGCAAGATAGGGAAAAATGTTAATTACAAAGTTGTGGAGGATTATCTAATTCAGTTATACGAAGCCTGGGGTTCCGCAAGATTGTGCCAGGGGTTCCGCGAGAAATTTGTAAAGGCTTGCTTAAAAGAGTGCAATTTGCATTGTTTTTGTAACTAAGTAAAAAAAAAAAATTAAATTATTATGTTTTTAATGTGATCAATTAATAAAACATTGGAGCATTTTGAAAATTATAATTGATTAGATATTCGTGTGATAATTAAAATTCAAGCAGCGATAGTTTTATTTTGTAAGAGAATTTTTTTTTTTTTTTTTTTGAAAAGGAGAAGTTTTGCAGCGGCAGGAAATTCAGTTGGCAGTAATTAACATCACCGGCGCTACCGCCAACTATTCAGAGGTTTGCCAAATGCAAATTAGAAGAAAAAAAAATTCAATATTAGAAAAATTCCAAACTAGTTAAAATGTATTTTTCTAAATCACATCACGTTAAGCTGTGAATGTATCATATAAAACAATAAAATGTATATAGATTTTTATCAGCAATTTTAAGAAAAACTATTTTATTAACACAAAATCATTACAATATATATATATATATATATATATATAAAATATTTTTTTTCTAATGGCCAGGCAATTGATATTTCATCATTCGCCTATACTCCGGCCGCCAGAACCGTGACCCTGTTAGCCGTCACATGACGTTGCCCCAGTGCACCAGTGGGGGTCGCCCAACGACACAACATCCATGCCTGAAGGTGGAACTCGAACCCACAACCCGGCAGCCGAACGATCGCTAGGAAACGCTTGCCTTGACCGTTTGACCACCTCGTCGGCATATATATAATGTTTGTTTGTAGTTTTTAAGCTAGATGGAAAGTGAAAAATGGTTATCATTTTTGCATTCTCATACTATAGAATGTAGTATTAAGAAAGTATTGTTTTCACGAAAATTTTCGATTTCAATATTTTGATGTCAATATTTGTTTTATCACCTCCTGAACACGTTTTGACTATTTTTATAGGGATGTCTGTCTGTCTGTCTGCCGTCTGTTTGTGGTTGATTTTTTGTGTACACTATAGCTGACACGCATATTCATGGATTTTTACGAAACTTTTTATTCAACTTTGTTATCGAAAAATCTAGAACTCGATACAGTTTTTGAAATTCGAGCGAAAACTTCGAATCTATTTGAAATTTTTATATTTCCTTAACATGGCAGCATCGGACAAAATTTGACATAATTATGCATAAAAAGGATTGTTTATGTCTCAATGATCACGAAACTACCATTGTAGTGAAAAATAGCCGCGATACAATTTTTATATTCATGACGTTATAAGTCCCAACCTTTGGGGGGGGGGGGGCAATTTACCCCACGAGGAGATACATTCTCAAACATGGCATCGATCGATATATTTTTTCAAGCCATTTAAATGAAGGGTAACACATTATAATTGTGATCATTTGGAGCAACAATACAGATTTTTCAAAATGTTTCTTTTAAAATTTGAAAAAAAGTAATACAATCTACTTAAAAATGGTAATGTATAGAGAAAGTATTGGAATCATGTCGAAAATCGCAACTCGAGTTTTCAACGGATCTAACATGTTTCGAGACCTCTAGAATACGAAAAAACTATTTTTAGCATGACGTCTGTGTGTGTGTCTGTGTGTCTGTGTGTCTGTGTCTGTCTGTCTGTGTGTCTGTCTGTGCAGATTTTGTATCCACTCTAACTAAAACAATAATTGACCGAATTTCATAAAATTTGGTAGGTAAATCACGTGTGGGCGAGTCTGGAGCTGATTAGTTTTGGATACGATTCGGGATAAAAGAACCCGTCATTTTTGCGAAATGGCCCGCAAAAGCTTGTATCCACTCTAGCTGTAAAACTAATGGACCGAATTTCACAAAATTTGGTAGATAAGTCACTTGAGGGTCACCCTGGTGCTAATTAGATTTTGGTAGGATTCAGAAAAAAATAATCTGCCCTTTTTTGCAAAATGACCCGCAAAAATCGGCAAAATCTAAAATAAAAAACTACGTATAATCAAATATATCCATTAAATGCTTGTTTAATATGTAATTTTTAACGAAGAAAAGAATAAGATCAACCCCATTACACTAAGACTAGCCATTCTCGAGATATTTTAGTTTTTTTGTATTTTCTCTACGGCACCTTTGAAAATAAGTCCAGTTATCAAATGAGAACGAAAATTGAATTAAAAGTGAATTAAATTTAATTAAAATAAAGAGAACGTCGATATAAGTCTGCAGGGAAATTCATGTGCTGCCCACATCAAATTTTTACATCTACGTCTGATGAAGAGCGTATTAACTCTCGAAAGCGCTCTGGCTTTTTTCTATTTTGTACGTCTTATAAGAAGTGTAATAAAGACCTTCTATCAAAGTTGTGTGCTTGATCTTATTTGTTTGTAATCAGACGTGATACCAACTTATTTATTCAAACAATTAAAAAGCAAGAAATTTATAAAGAAACCTTCATATGTGACAAATAGTTTGTGTACACTTCATTTTTGACAGAATTATAAAGCATTTCAATTCTCATTTGCATACATATTTAGTACAGTCATATAAATTTTCAGAAAAACCGGAGTTAACATCTCCAAAACTCTTAAATGAAAACCCTTAGTGCAGTGTTTTTCAAAGCGTGTTCCGCGGAACCCTTGAGCTTCCCCGTCCGTATCCCAGGGGTTCCGCGACGTGATAGTTTCGTGTAAATTTTCTTCAAAATAAAATATCTGATGTGGACAGCACATGACTTTCCCTGCAGACTCAAATTCATATTTTCTTTATTTCTTTAATAATTCATTAGATTGAGTTTAATTGACCCAAATAACACTGAATTTGCATTTTAAATTCAATTTTTGTTTTTATTTGGTATTTGGCCATTTTTCCGAAATCGCCGAAATAAAAATGCAAGAAATCTCAAATATCTCGAGAACGGTTAGTCCTAGAGTAATAGTGTTGTTCTTATTATTTTCTTCGTCAAAAATTACGTATATAAAACAAGCATTTAATTGATATATTTCAACATACGTAGCTTTTTTTTAGATTTTGGCGATTTTTGAGGGCCATTTCGTAAAAAAAGTCAGGTTGTTCTTTTCCGATTAATACCAAAATCTAATCAGCATTAGAGTATCGTACAAGTAACTTATCTACCAAATTTTGTGAAATTTGGTCTATTAGTATTTTAGCTAGAGTGGATCCATGACATTTTTACGGGCCATTTTGCAAAAAAAAAAGGCGGGCTCTGTTTTTACGAATCGTACCAAAAACTAATCGGCACCAGGGTCATACCCAAGTGACTTACCAAATTTTATGAAATTTGGTCCATAAGTTTTTGAGTTAGAGTGGATACATACATTGCACAGACACACAGACAGACACACACACAGACGCCACGCTAAGAATTGTTTTTTCGTATTCTAGAGGTCTCGAAACGTGTAGATCCGTCGAAAACTCGAGTTGCGATTTTCGACATGATTCCAATACTTTCCCTATACATTACCATGTATTGCAGGGAAAGTAAAAAACGAGTAACATTTAAATGCATAATTTGGACCATAAAGGGCTTATCTCATTTTGGGGTTCTGCCATAAAATTAAATTTCAAAAGTATTTCTCTACCAGAAAAGTTTAAAAACACTGCCTTAACGAATCCTGTTATTATCTCTAGAATTCGCCTCTGAATCTATATCAGCTATATCATCTAAGTTCTATGTATAGCCAATTTTAAAAAATAAGTTTCAATTTTTGTTATGAATTTTTTTTAACCAGAAATGGAAAAAAGACTGTAGGTGGAAATCCTTACTAACTCCGGATTTGCTCCAGAATTTTATGTTGAATCCAAATCAGTCATTATCTCTATCTACATTCAATTCTGATAAATAGATGTTGTAAGGAAACTTTTTAATCCAGAAGTGGAAAAGAAACCAGAAATTTTTCGTTACTAATTCGCCTGTAGTGAAGGGGCGCCTACGCACAACGTCCACAAGACACCCCCCCCCCCCCCAGGGTATCCCATGGCGAAGGGGAGAAGAATTGCAGCTTCACTTTTATAGAGGCTCCCCGAAGGGCGGAAGTCTGACTTGGCCTCGACATGACAACATCCATGCCATCTGGCGGGATTCGAACCCGCAACCCGGCAATCCAGCGATCAGACGGAAACGCATGCCCCTGACCGCTCGACCACCGGATCGGCAGAAACCAGAAGTAAAAGTTCTTAGTGAACCACACTACTTCCTCTAGAATCGGATGCGGAATCCATATCATCAGTTATCATCTAAGCTCTATCTAATAGTGAAATATAAACGCGTCAAGTAAAGTGACAATTTTTGAATCGGAAATGAGAAAGAACCTGAAGTATAAATCCATAGTGAACTCCAACCTCTCAGAAATCTGACGCTAACTTCAATCTATAGCAGATATAGCTTCTGTAGCAGATCCCAAGAAATATATGTTTCAAGAAAATATTTTTCTGGAAAAGTATAGTATGGTAAATGTTTGAACAATATAACTCATAATATAGCGTAACCTCGATTAAACGAATGCCAAGGGGCTAACATAAATACTTGTCAAATCGAGGTATTATTGCATAAAACTAAAATCTTACCTTTAGATGCGTTTAAAAATTTTTGTGGCTTCAAAAGTCCCATTTATAACGATATATTTTGGTTTCCATAATTGGCATTCCGCCTTATTTTTCCATTATTATCAATAGATATTACTTTAACACATTTTCCATCTAATGCTGCACACCGTGTACATCACAATCCATTAATTATCTAAATACATTTGCATAACGAGTATCTACCATCTTTTCTGATGTCTTTGCAATAACTAACTGCATTGTATCTTCTTAATTTACTTAAAATATAATAATGCACAGCAGAACTCGAATTGCCTACGTTACTGTTTTCACAAAGAATGCAACATTAAGTTTGTCCCTTTTCTTTAAATACATAAACAGGAAAGAGCTATCTTCCAAATATCATTATATAAATCCAATCTGAACGTAAAGTTTATAACAGAAACTATATTTTTCAAAGGCTGCTACAGTCCACTGATTCTAAACACCCACTCATTAACATTTTATAGCTGATAAGCGCCAGGTTGAAAAAATATATTTAGATTAACTCCTATACACGAAATCAATGACTAGGCAAAATACAGATTAGCCGGTATCTCTTTTGAGAATTGTTCGTCTGCGGTTTAAACACGACAGTTGGAAATCTAAAAAAATGTATTTTGAGTATCTTGAAAATACAAAATACTCTGAAAATGTATTTTCGATACATTACCAAACTACTTTACTTTTTTTAGTTTAAAATACAAAATACAAATTACAAATGTATTTTGAAAATGTATTGCAAATACATGTATTTTCAATACTGCCCAACTCTGTTCCATAGTTATAATTGTATCATAATTTTTATCAGAATGACAAAAATGTGTTATCTTTTTCAAATTTAGTACTCAAGTTATACTTTTTAAATATTTATAAATAATTGTCTAACATGTTTTTGTCTTTCCAGATCCTATAGAAGCCATCCGGAGAGCTAATGGACTAAAACTTTACGTACTTAAATTATTGAACGCTGGAAAGAACCAAAAAGAGCTGAATTTTTTATTTCCTCCCAAAGAAAAGATAATTTTTCTTTCAAAAAGGTATTCAATACACTCTAGAAGTCCCCATACCTTAGAATGCAGAATCTTTGTACACACACAGTATCGACCATTAGACAGAACCTTACGGGACTAGATTTTCGACGCTAATCACCATATATTGTTAAAGAAAATGAAATTTATTAAAAAAAAGTTGTAACGATATTTGAGAGTATTCATTTTCCTGTCTTTGACATGCTTAAATCGAACCAATTTCGTATGAATTTTTTATAAGTTTCTTTTCACGATGGCAACAGCTAAGTAACGCCGATAATCATTATTTCCCACAGAAAATAATACTACGATAGTTTTAAAATTCGAATAATTTGAGTTTTAATCATGAGAGTGACTAAATATTCTAAGTTCTAATTCTTCACATAATGTATCTACACATAAAATTTATAGCGGTAGTATATAGCTAACATTCGTTCTTAAGTTTCCGTGTCCACACACACACACACACAGACGGATATATTTCCAAAAGTGTTCAAACTGTGCAATACTTTTTCTATACAACAGCGTGAGAAATTAATAAACTAATAACGACGCATTTAAATCTCGTTATGTTGAATTCAGTATTAATGATGCGTTATTCTATGAAACTTCAATCTTCCACGTCAACCAGGAATTACCTGCGTTCGTAGTAATGTTAGAGGAGAAGGTTTGGCTCCAGAACCATGAACTTCTAACTTAATTCACTCCATCCTGAAACCCTGGCAGTTGTCCAACAGTTCTCGGAAAAAGCTGAATTGTTCTCTAAAGCATAGAAAAGTAAAAGAGGGAAGTAGATAGAGAGAGAGGAAAACGAAAAATAATGAATATATTCTAAATATCAGTGAAATCACGTATTAGAATATTGTCTTATGAAGAGTGTTTGTTCAATTGAATTTCGCTTATTATTTTGATGTTCCGATGGAATATAGTAGTTATAATGGAATATGGTAGTAGTTATAAAAGGCCGGTTCACCGGCGGATCGGGGAGGCGGCACAGTGCGGCACAGGAGGAGAGGCCCTCTTTGAGCCGCCTCCCCTCTTTGAGAGGATCCTCTTTGGGAGGATGCCTCTTTGGAGTGTCTTCCCTCTTTTGAGAGGAAGCTCCTCTCAGAGGGTCTTGAGACCCCCAGGAGGGAGGATGCCCCCCTCCCCTCTTTTGGAAGTTTGGTGAGGCGGCACAACACCGGATGCCTCTTTCCTAGTATTGCGAAAGATGTCAAGAGGGCAATTGCGAAAGTCTTTCACGGAGTGAGTTTCACTCTTGAGAGGGAATGTCACAATCGCTGACTGACCCTTGACCCGAGGAAGAAGTTTCAAGGGATGTCGCAATCGGCGACTGACCCTTGACCTGAGGAAGAAGTTTCAAGGGATGTCGCAATCGATGACTGAGCATCACACAATCTGGAAATGACGTGTCGCGATTGATAACCTTAGAAGTGACCTTTGACAAGAGCTCCTTAGCACACGTCCTCCCTCTCTGCTGGTCAGCGACAGAGTGAAAGATCTTATCAGCAGGATGTAGTTAAAGCGCCCTCTGGCGAATTTTGATGAAGTGCTGCCATCTATCGGCATTTTTTTTTTTTTTTTTTTTTTTTTCCAAAAGAAATTAATGTTTCACTTGTCAGGAGCTGGATTCGATCTTGGGTCCAACTGATTAGAAGTCGCGCGTCTTACCATCGTGCCAAAGCACCCGTGCTTTATAGGCAGTTAACTTCGAAGTGTACCTTATCAGTGGAAGTTAGATTATTTTTCAAAGTTCATTCGAATAGCGATGCAAGGGTGCGTTTTAAAACAGAATGTTACGGAGTGAATATAAATATGTATATTATAACATTATGATTTTTTTTTTAAAACAAATGTATACACAAACTTTAAAAACACGAATGTAATAATTAGCTAAAATTGTATTCAGTGGATTTTTTTTTTAAATAAATCAATACGATTTTTATAATAATAACGAAATGATTTCGAATGTTTAAAAACAAATTGATTACGGATTTCCAATGAACACACAAATTGTGTTCAATGAATACGATTCGACCATTTTAAGTGTTGTGTATCTAAAAACAAATGTATACACAAACTTTAAAAACATGAATGTAATACATAGCTGAAATTATGTTCAGTGGACATGAAACTTGTGTTCAGTGAATAGGATTCGACCATTTTAAGTGTTGTGTATCTAAAAACAAATGTATACACAAACTTTAAAAACACGAATGTAATAATTAGCTAAAATTGTATTCAGTGGATTTTTTTTTTTTTTTAAATAAATCTAACTATCAATATAATTTTTTTTTAAAAATGATTTGAATACACCCAAGTATAGTTACGCATTTTCAAAATGGTGTTAAGTGAATAGCATTCGACCATTCTGAGTGTTGTGTATCTAAAAACAAATGTATACACAAACTTTAAAAACATGAATGTAATACATAGCTGAAATTATGTTTTGTGAACAGGATTCGACCCTTTCAAGTGTTGTGTATCTAAAAACAAATGTATACACAAACTTTAAAAACATGAATGTAATACATAGCTGAAATTATGTTTTGTGAACAGGATTCGACCATTCTAAGTGTGTGTGTGTGTGATTTTTGAAAAATAAATCTAACAGTATATAAAAATAATAATAATGAAAATTAGAACTCACAGAACGACGTCTTCACTACCCGCTGGTCAAACTTCAAATGAGTGATACACTCTCATTACGCTATTAAAAATTAGATATTATCTATAATGACGTCAGCAGTATGAGGTGTTGCCACCTATTTTTTTCTAATAATATATTTTAATAGTTGGATACTTCAAGGGTCTGATTTGGTACACGTAATCTGAAATACATCATTTTAATGATATTACGCATTGAATATGATTCGGCCATTTTTAAAATGGTGGATGTAATTGAAATATCGAAGTTTAGAATTTAACAAACTAACGAATTTTCACCCCCAAAAATTTTAGCATTCAGTTTAAATAAAACCCAATGAATATGATATCACCATTTTAACATCGTAATTTTACTACCATTATAGAACTTAGAAGTGAGTGTACATTATTTTTTTTCAGGACACCAACACCTTTTAAAATCTATTGAATAGGAATAGACCATTTTGCACATACATGTACCTAGATTTCAACCCCCGGTATTAAAACCTGCTAAACATGAAACGAGTAAGTATTGTGTGAGATTTTATCACACTAACTTTCAAACTTTTTAAATTTTTAAAAATGTCCGAAATAGTTGTATTTCATCGGTAGACATAAATTGTATGGAACACATTTTTATGAAAAAAAATATCTGTTTCGACAGCTTTTAAAAATAGATTTCTACAGTTGTACACTACGGTTCTAGAATTTTCTAAATACGAATCGACTGTTTGAACTACCAATGGTGATTTTACCAATGCAAATATTTACAGGACAAATATTTCAATGAAACCGAACTTAGTTGAAGCTTCTAAGTTTGAATATTTAGAATCATTTCATATAATTTTTATATTCACATTGAAAATAGTTAACAAAATTGGAACTCACGGAGCGACAACTTACTGTCCACACTCCAAATGAGTGATACACTCTTATTACATTATTAAAAATTAGATCTTATCTATAATGATGTCATTATGTTGCCGTATTACCACCACACAATTATTCTTTCCAAATTATGCATTTTTTTTTTCTTTTTTCTTTTTAATAACTTGCTACTGTCTTATGCTATCCATTTTTTTTTTTTTTTCATATAAGCAGATATTCCATATACCTTCTAAATGTTAAGTTGTAATTTAAAAAAAAAAAAGCATTAGAGGTGTATTTTACGTCTGAATTCGTCCAAGTGAAAATCCGACAATTGCAAATGCATGATTGCATCCTCACATTTCAATAGACACTACTAAAATGTGTGGATCTTATTTTGAAAAAGCTGCTCTCAGAAAGAATATGTATATGAATACATATTTTCCATAAATATACCCCCTCCCCCCCTCAATACACACAACATGCAGGCCAAAGACTCACCCAAAATACATTCCAAATCGGCTCTATAGCTTATCGCGCTTATCAGTGTAACAGATAGTAACCCAAAGTTCATGTTCGCAAAGCGAGTTAATTGCAATGTTATTGTTTTAAGCAGTTCCCATATTTAAATGAAAAATTTATCAAATTATACAATACATACAAGAGCTGGAAGATCATAGCATTTCAATATTATAGAATACTCACGAATGTTTTTTTTTCCCCATTTAAAATTATCAAATTTTAATGCATTTTGACAAAAATTGCACAATACTTAGTGTATGACTATCAAATAAGAGCTAGGTTTTATTGTTACAACAACGTTTAAGATCATTAAACGAGTATATATATATATTTTTTTTTTTAAAGAAGAATAGTATATAACTTACTGTTTTTAAGGATAGGTGATTGTTAACATTGAATTTAAATGAAAGAGTGACCCTCTGAGACAAGTACAGTACATTGCAATAACATTAAAAAATATGAAAGATATGCAATTAACACCTTAAAAGAAACATGTAATGAGTTTTGATATCTTAATAGGAGACATTATTGACATGCACATAGAAATGTCACAATTTTGTGGCTGTAGGTGCTCCATAAGACCCCTCTGCTCTTAATAAATGATCTCATTTGAATGTACATATTTAACAACATACAGAAAATGACAGGACTACAACAAAATTTTACACCTATTACAGAATAACTCCCAACTTCGTAGATTTTTAAGAAACTACAGTCGAATTTTCACCGATTCTTAGAGATTGAAACACAGCATTGTTTATGAATCTTCATACTTTAGAGAATGGAACATAACTTACCATTTATTTTGAATGAATTCAGAATTTTGACATTGATTATAAATTTATGATTTAAACTCTGTAAAGTGTAAATATCCTTTGTTATGAAACTCACACTGTAGACATTTGATATGATTCGAATAAATCTATTTTTAATTTTTTATATTTTATTTTAAAAAGTGAGATTAGTAAACATGTTACACTTGAATGTATAGATACATAACTCATAACCATATAACATTTCTTAAATGGAACATGCTTAAAAAAAAAAAAATTAGCTAATGAGTATAAATAAGAAATTCAATTTGAGAGATAAAAACCATTTAATGAATCTATTATTCATGAAATACACATTAACCATTATCAGTTGTACATTTAAACAAATAAGTTAAAATGATTTCCTTATTGCACATTCATAGTCCTCTGATTTGAATGACTCGAAAAAATTTCTATCATAGCAGTAAAAGACTTCTTCACCACGCAACAAAACTTTCTTAGCAATGTTATTAATGTCAAGATTTAGAAGCACTTGTTCAGACACTCTGTCATACATTTGTAATGGAGTGCTGTAAAGACATTCATGGTAACTTAAATCTTCAACCTGAGCAACACAGCCGACACATTTGAAAAGTTTTCTTACATGACACATGATGTTGTCATGAATACAAGAGATTAATTGTTCGAATGCAAAATTTTTGTCACAAATAAGTGATGGTAGAAAGGTTATAGTGTTCTTTATTTTTAATATTTGAGCAGGAAGCCACTCTATAAACATACTTTCTCGAAGATGTATACTAATGTTGTTAACACTATTCTGTAAACATGCTATTTGATTTTTATCTAAGGTAATATGACACTGTGTTAGACAAAATTTTGAATCATATAATTGAATTATTTTCTGCAAATGCAATTTTCCGTTGTCATTGAAACAGAACAACTCATTGCGACTGACGAAAGAGGTATCTGCATATAGAATATTGAACGACCACAATTTTTGAGAAAATTCACTCCACGTAGCCGGTGACAGTGTAACACCTTCACGCGTAGGCTGTAATTCATTTCGATCGTTAGAGAGATATTTCCATATATACACTTTTAACTTCCCATGACGAAGTTTTAAATATACATACACATTAGATCCTAAATGCCAACGACGGAGTGCATCTTGCATAAAATCTGAAGAAGTAGATTCAGTCGAAACTGATTCTGTAGTGGAAGATAACACTCCGCTATGTGTTAGAGCACAAGAAAGTAGATCTTGAGTTGAGTTTTCAACCTCGGTGAGAACTTGTGAATTGACAACGGTAGATGTTTCTGCTGGGGTTTTGGAAGACATAAGATAGGTCTCTAACCAATCCTCAGCAAATTTTTGTGAGGGCGAATTAATCACATCTGAGACAATGTCCACAGATTTTGTTTCTTCTAGGGTAGGAACAGTCAACTCCGCACTATTTACACTAGAAATTATTTGCTCGAGTGATGGCATACTTTGAATTTTAGGCATTCTTTTTAGATAGTAACATCCAACTACGACATTCACAGTATAAGATTTATTTTTAAAACACTAACATCTTGAAACATTATAATTTTGTCGCAGCTATGAACGAACCAAACCTATCCACACAACGCCCAAAGTTGAAATGACTTATCAAACAACTTCATAAGTATAATCACATAACCTAAATCGAGTGTCGTGTGCAAACAGATCACATAAGATATGAAGTGATTAGAACTTATAATTTTTAATGAATCGTACAACATTAGATTGTGGTAAATACAATTGTTATCTACATGAGAAAATTTCTATATTATTTCATTCAGTTTCGAAATCATAGAGTGAAAATATGTACCAAACTTACTTAAAGTTCCTAATTTTAAATCACATTAACATTATATACTTAGAAAAATTTTATATATATTTTTATAACTTTAGGTGATATGTATCACGCGGAATACACAAGAATAGCTACCAAAAACACGAAAATAACTAACAGTATGAGGCCTTCACAAGTCGACATCCAAACTAGAAATGAACGATAAACACACTAATTACAACAATTAGATGAGAGCTTATCAGTTCTTATCTTATCTAAGATTTCACATAAAATGACGTCATCACTCCAAAGTTCACAAGATGACGTCATTGGTCCAAGGTTCGCAAGATAGCCGTTTAGCCTTTTAAAATTAAGAAGTAATTAAAATTTTTATAATTGTGAATAAGTGATTTAAAATTAAGAAGTAATTACTACCGATTTTAATTACTTCTTAATTTTAAAAGGCTAAACGGCTATCTTGCGAACCTTGGACCAATGACGTCATCTTGTGAACTTTGGAGTGATGACGTCATTTTATGTGAAATCTTAGATAAGATAAGAACTGATAAGCTCTCATCTAATTGTTGTAATTAGTGTGTTTATCGTTCATTTCTAGTTTGGATGTCGACTTGTGAAGGCCTCATACTGTTAGTTATTTTCGTGTTTTTGGTAGCTATTCTTGTGTATTCCGCGTGATACATATCACCTAAAGTTATAAAAATATATATAAAATTTTTCTAAGTATATAATGTTAATGTGATTTAAAATTAGGAACTTTAAGTAAGTTTGGTACATATTTTCACTCTATGATTTCGAAACTGAATGAAATAATATAGAAATTTTCTCATGTAGATAACAATTGTATTTACCACAATCTAATGTTGTACGATTCATTAAAAATTATAAGTTCTAATCACTTCATATCTTATGTGATCTGTTTGCACACGACACTCGATTTAGGTTATGTGATTATACTTATGAAGTTGTTTGATAAGTCATTTCAACTTTGGGCGTTGTGTGGATAGGTTTGGTTCGTTCATAGCTGCGACAAAATTATAATGTTTCAAGATGTTAGTGTTTTAAAAATAAATCTTATACTGTGAATGTCGTAGTTGGATGTTACTATCTAAAAAGAATGCCTAAAATTCAAAGTATGCCATCACTCGAGCAAATAATTTCTAGTGTAAATAGTGCGGAGTTGACTGTTCCTACCCTAGAAGAAACAAAATCTGTGGACATTGTCTCAGATGTGATTAATTCGCCCTCACAAAAATTTGCTGAGGATTGGTTAGAGACCTATCTTATGTCTTCCAAAACCCCAGCAGAAACATCTACCGTTGTCAATTCACAAGTTCTCACCGAGGTTGAAAACTCAACTCAAGATCTACTTTCTTGTGCTCTAACACATAGCGGAGTGTTATCTTCCACTACAGAATCAGTTTCGACTGAATCTACTTCTTCAGATTTTATGCAAGATGCACTCCGTCGTTGGCATTTAGGATCTAATGTGTATGTATATTTAAAACTTCGTCATGGGAAGTTAAAAGTGTATATATGGAAATATCTCTCTAACGATCGAAATGAATTACAGCCTACGCGTGAAGGTGTTACACTGTCACCGGCTACGTGGAGTGAATTTTCTCAAAAATTGTGGTCGTTCAATATTCTATATGCAGATACCTCTTTCGTCAGTCGCAATGAGTTGTTCTGTTTCAATGACAACGGAAAATTGCATTTGCAGAAAATAATTCAATTATATGATTCAAAATTTTGTCTAACACAGTGTCATATTACCTTAGATAAAAATCAAATAGCATGTTTACAGAATAGTGTTAACAACATTAGTATACATCTTCGAGAAAGTATGTTTATAGAGTGGCTTCCTGCTCAAATATTAAAAATAAAGAACACTATAACCTTTCTACCATCACTTATTTGTGACAAAAATTTTGCATTCGAACAATTAATCTCTTGTATTCATGACAACATCATGTGTCATGTAAGAAAACTTTTCAAATGTGTCGGCTGTGTTGCTCAGGTTGAAGATTTAAGTTACCATGAATGTCTTTACAGCACTCCATTACAAATGTATGACAGAGTGTCTGAACAAGTGCTTCTAAATCTTGACATTAATAACATTGCTAAGAAAGTTTTGTTGCGTGGTGAAGAAGTCTTTTACTGCTATGATAGAAATTTTTTCGAGTCATTCAAATCAGAGGACTATGAATGTGCAATAAGGAAATCATTTTAACTTATTTGTTTAAATGTACAACTGATAATGGTTAATGTGTATTTCATGAATAATAGATTCATTAAATGGTTTTTATCTCTCAAATTGAATTTCTTATTTATACTCATTAGCTAATTTTTTTTTTTTTAAGCATGTTCCATTTAAGAAATGTTATATGGTTATGAGTTATGTATCTATACATTCAAGTGTAACATGTTTACTAATCTCACTTTTTAAAATAAAATATAAAAAATTAAAAATAGATTTATTCGAATCATATCAAATGTCTACAGTGTGAGTTTCATAACAAAGGATATTTACACTTTACAGAGTTTAAATCATAAATTTATAATCAATGTCAAAATTCTGAATTCATTCAAAATAAATGGTAAGTTATGTTCCATTCTCTAAAGTATGAAGATTCATAAACAATGCTGTGTTTCAATCTCTAAGAATCGGTGAAAATTCGACTGTAGTTTCTTAAAAATCTACGAAGTTGGGAGTTATTCTGTAATAGGTGTAAAATTTTGTTGTAGTCCTGTCATTTTCTGTATGTTGTTAAATATGTACATTCAAATGAGATCATTTATTAAGAGCAGAGGGGTCTTATGGAGCACCTACAGCCACAAAATTGTGACATTTCTATGTGCATGTCAATAATGTCTCCTATTAAGATATCAAAACTCATTACATGTTTCTTTTAAGGTGTTAATTGCATATCTTTCATATTTTTTAATGTTATTGCAATGTACTGTACTTGTCTCAGAGGGTCACTCTTTCATTTAAATTCAATGTTAACAATCACCTATCCTTAAAAACAGTAAGTTATATACTATTCTTCTTTAAAAAAAAAAATATATATATATACTCGTTTAATGATCTTAAACGTTGTTGTAACAATAAAACCTAGCTCTTATTTGATAGTCATACACTAAGTATTGTGCAATTTTTGTCAAAATGCATTAAAATTTGATAATTTTAAATGGGGAAAAAAAAACATTCGTGAGTATTCTATAATATTGAAATGCTATGATCTTCCAGCTCTTGTATGTATTGTATAATTTGATAAATTTTTCATTTAAATATGGGAACTGCTTAAAACAATAACATTGCAATTAACTCGCTTTGCGAACATGAACTTTGGGTTACTATCTGTTACACTGATAAGCGCGATAAGCTATAGAGCCGATTTGGAATGTATTTTGGGTGAGTCTTTGGCCTGCATGTTGTGTGTATTGAGGGGGGGAGGGGGTATATTTATGGAAAATATGTATTCATATACATATTCTTTCTGAGAGCAGCTTTTTCAAAATAAGATCCACACATTTTAGTAGTGTCTATTGAAATGTGAGGATGCAATCATGCATTTGCAATTGTCGGATTTTCACTTGGACGAATTCAGACGTAAAATACACCTCTAATGCTTTTTTTTTTTTAAATTACAACTTAACATTTAGAAGGTATATGGAATATCTGCTTATATGAAAAAAAAAAAAAAATGGATAGCATAAGACAGTAGCAAGTTATTAAAAAGAAAAAAGAAAAAAAAAATGCATAATTTGGAAAGAATAATTGTGTGGTGGTAATACGGCAACATAATGACATCATTATAGATAAGATCTAATTTTTAATAATGTAATAAGAGTGTATCACTCATTTGGAGTGTGGACAGTAAGTTGTCGCTCCGTGAGTTCCAATTTTGTTAACTATTTTCAATGTGAATATAAAAATTATATGAAATGATTCTAAATATTCAAACTTAGAAGCTTCAACTAAGTTCGGTTTCATTGAAATATTTGTCCTGTAAATATTTGCATTGGTAAAATCACCATTGGTAGTTCAAACAGTCGATTCGTATTTAGAAAATTCTAGAACCGTAGTGTACAACTGTAGAAATCTATTTTTAAAAGCTGTCGAAACAGATATTTTTTTTCATAAAAATGTGTTCCATACAATTTATGTCTACCGATGAAATACAACTATTTCGGACATTTTTAAAAATTTAAAAAGTTTGAAAGTTAGTGTGATAAAATCTCACACAATACTTACTCGTTTCATGTTTAGCAGGTTTTAATACCGGGGGTTGAAATCTAGGTACATGTATGTGCAAAATGGTCTATTCCTATTCAATAGATTTTAAAAGGTGTTGGTGTCCTGAAAAAAAATAATGTACACTCACTTCTAAGTTCTATAATGGTAGTAAAATTACGATGTTAAAATGGTGATATCATATTCATTGGGTTTTATTTAAACTGAATGCTAAAATTTTTGGGGGTGAAAATTCGTTAGTTTGTTAAATTCTAAACTTCGATATTTCAATTACATCCACCATTTTAAAAATGGCCGAATCATATTCAATGCGTAATATCATTAAAATGATGTATTTCAGATTACGTGTACCAAATCAGACCCTTGAAGTATCCAACTATTAAAATATATTATTAGAAAAAAATAGGTGGCAACACCTCATACTGCTGACGTCATTATAGATAATATCTAATTTTTAATAGCGTAATGAGAGTGTATCACTCATTTGAAGTTTGACCAGCGGGTAGTGAAGACGTCGTTCTGTGAGTTCTAATTTTCATTATTATTATTTTTATATACTGTTAGATTTATTTTTCAAAAATCACACACACACACACTTAGAATGGTCGAATCCTGTTCACAAAACATAATTTCAGCTATGTATTACATTCATGTTTTTAAAGTTTGTGTATACATTTGTTTTTAGATACACAACACTTGAAAGGGTCGAATCCTGTTCACAAAACATAATTTCAGCTATGTATTACATTCATGTTTTTAAAGTTTGTGTATACATTTGTTTTTAGATACACAACACTCAGAATGGTCGAATGCTATTCACTTAACACCATTTTGAAAATGCGTAACTATACTTGGGTGTATTCAAATCATTTTTAAAAAAAAATTATATTGATAGTTAGATTTATTTAAAAAAAAAAAAAAATCCACTGAATACAATTTTAGCTAATTATTACATTCGTGTTTTTAAAGTTTGTGTATACATTTGTTTTTAGATACACAACACTTAAAATGGTCGAATCCTATTCACTGAACACAAGTTTCATGTCCACTGAACATAATTTCAGCTATGTATTACATTCATGTTTTTAAAGTTTGTGTATACATTTGTTTTTAGATACACAACACTTAAAATGGTCGAATCGTATTCATTGAACACAATTTGTGTGTTCATTGGAAATCCGTAATCAATTTGTTTTTAAACATTCGAAATCATTTCGTTATTATTATAAAAATCGTATTGATTTATTTAAAAAAAAAATCCACTGAATACAATTTTAGCTAATTATTACATTCGTGTTTTTAAAGTTTGTGTATACATTTGTTTTAAAAAAAAAATCATAATGTTATAATATACATATTTATATTCACTCCGTAACATTCTGTTTTAAAACGCACCCTTGCATCGCTATTCGAATGAACTTTGAAAAATAATCTAACTTCCACTGATAAGGTACACTTCGAAGTTAACTGCCTATAAAGCACGGGTGCTTTGGCACGATGGTAAGACGCGCGACTTCTAATCAGTTGGACCCAAGATCGAATCCAGCTCCTGACAAGTGAAACATTAATTTCTTTTGGAAAAAAAAAAAAAAAAAAAAAAAATGCCGATAGATGGCAGCACTTCATCAAAATTCGCCAGAGGGCGCTTTAACTACATCCTGCTGATAAGATCTTTCACTCTGTCGCTGACCAGCAGAGAGGGAGGACGTGTGCTAAGGAGCTCTTGTCAAAGGTCACTTCTAAGGTTATCAATCGCGACACGTCATTTCCAGATTGTGTGATGCTCAGTCATCGATTGCGACATCCCTTGAAACTTCTTCCTCAGGTCAAGGGTCAGTCGCCGATTGCGACATCCCTTGAAACTTCTTCCTCGGGTCAAGGGTCAGTCAGCGATTGTGACATTCCCTCTCAAGAGTGAAACTCACTCCGTGAAAGACTTTCGCAATTGCCCTCTTGACATCTTTCGCAATACTAGGAAAGAGGCATCCGGTGTTGTGCCGCCTCACCAAACTTCCAAAAGAGGGGAGGGGGGCATCCTCCCTCCTGGGGGTCTCAAGACCCTCTGAGAGGAGCTTCCTCTCAAAAGAGGGAAGACACTCCAAAGAGGCATCCTCCCAAAGAGGATCCTCTCAAAGAGGGGAGGCGGCTCAAAGAGGGCCTCTCCTCCTGTGCCGCCTCCCCGATCCGCCGGTGAACCGGCCTTTTATAACTACTGTTATTCTATGAAACTTCAATCTTCCACGTCAACCAGGAATTACCTGCGTTCGTAGTAATGTTAGAGGAGAAGGTTTGGCTCCAGAACCATGAACTTCTAACTTAATTCACTCCATCCTGAAACCCTGGCAGTTGTCCAACAGTTCTCGGAAAAAGCTGAATTGTTCTCTAAAGCATAGAAAAGTAAAAGAGGGAAGTAGATAGAGAGAGAGGAAAACGAAAAATAATGAATATATTCTAAATATCAGTGAAATCACGTATTAGAATATTGTCTTATGAAGAGTGTTTGTTCAATTGAATTTCGCTTATTATTTTGATGTTCCGATGGAATTTGAAAAAGTAATTACAGATGACAATAAATATGACGTCAGACGATATTTTAATTTTCATGTTTTATAAAGATCATACGTGACTTAAATAACAGTTTTCTTTTTCTCCAAGGGTTTGTAAGTATGACATCAGACGATGTTTTAGTCGAAGTTTTTTTCATTTACTTTTTAAATGAAGATCATAGGTGACTTTCATAAAAATTTTGTTTTTGTTTAAGGAGATTTGGAACAGAAAATGTTATTTTTATTCTTTATGGAATTTTTTTCAGCTTTGTTTTCTAATAAATTAATATTAAACGATATTTTTGGGTTATTTTTTTTAAGTTTTCAAAGGTTCTTTTTCTTTGAGAAAGTTTTGCTTCTGTTTACAAGGATTTAGGACATAAAATATTATTTTCCTTTTATAGATCTTTTTATAGTTTCTATATGTTTATAAAAATCACAAATGATTTTTATGGAAGATATGCTTTTATTTTTGTTTAACAAGATTTTGGACATAAAATATAAGTTTTCTTTTTATTGATTATTTTTTCATTTGTTTACAATAAATATTGCAGACGATATTTTTGTCAAATTGCAATTTTCATTTTTTATAAAGATCGTGCTTGATTTTAATGTTAAGGGGATTTGGCACAGAAAGTATTATTTTTCTTGTTTATGCAATTTTTTTCAGTTTGTTTTTCAATAAATATATCAGACAATATTTTATTCAAAATTTTTCTCTTTTTTATAAGGATCATAGGTTGGATTTGGAAGTTTAGTGGTAGATTAGTGGAAGTTTACCTTTTACTTATAGGGATTTGGGAAAACGATATTATTGTTTTCCTTCCTCAATTTTTATTTTATTTTTATTTTTACAATAAACATGACGATATTTTTGTTAGAAAATTTATTTTATCTTTTATTAAAAATTATAAAAAAAATTTCCATTTTGATTTTGTTTTACACGATTTGGAACAAAAAATGTTATTTTCTTTTATGGATTTTCTTTTCTTTTTTTTAACAGTAAACATGACAGACCATATTATTGCCAATTTTTTTTTTCATCTTTTATAAAGATCATACACGCTTTTTGTGAGAGATATTTTGCTTCTGTTTAAGGAAATTTGGATTAGAAAATACTATGCTTCTTCTTTATGATTTTTTTTTCAGTTTTGGTTTTCAATAAAAATAATATCAGAGCATATTTTAGTCAAAGTTTTTTCGTTTTTAATAAAGATCATAGGTTACTTTTGTGGAAGTTTTGCTTTCCCTTAAGGGGATTTGGGAAAAAAGGATTGTGGTTCTTCCTGGATTATTATTTATTTTATATTTTTATAATAAACATGACAATCGCTATTTTTGTCAAAGATTTTCTTTATTTTTTCTTAATCATAAATAATTATTATGGTTTGACTTTGATGAACAAGATTTGCGACAGAAAATGTTATTTATATTATTTTTATAGAATTTTTTTCAGTTTTGTTTCTTTTTTATAGATTTTTATAGTTTCTATATTTTTATAAAAATCACATATGATTTTTATGTAATATTTTATTTTTGTTTAAAAAGATTTCGGACAGATAATATTAGTTTTCTCTTTATAGATTATTTTTTCATTTGTTTAAAAACACATTGCAGACGATGTTTTTGCTAAATAATAATTTTCGTTTTTTATAAAGATCATACATGATTTTTATGTTAAGGGGATTTGGAGCAGAAAATATTATTTTTCTTTTTTATGGAATTTTTTTCAGTTTGATTTTTACTAAAAATATCAGACAATATTTTATTCACAGTTGTTTCCGTTTTTGATAAAGATCGAAGTTTATATTCAGAAGTTTGGTGGAAGTTTAGCTTTTGCGTAAGGGGATTTGAGAAAAAATATATTATTGTTCTTTTTCCTGGATGTTTATTTTATTTTTATTTTTACAATAAATATGACAGACGATATTTTTGTCAAAAGATTTTAGTTATTTTTTATAAAAAATCATAAATAATCTTTCTGCTTTGATTTTGTTCAAAAAGATTTGGGACGGAAAATGTTATTTTCTCTGTTATGAATTTTTTTTTTAACAGTAAACATAGCAGACGATATTTTTGTCAATTTTCTTTTTAACTTTTTATAGAGATCATACATAATTTTTGTGAGATGTGTTTTGCTATTAGGGAAATTTGGATTAGAAAATACTATTTTTCTTTTTTATGGAATTTTTTTCAGTTTTTCTTTTCAATAAATATAATATCAGACGATATTTTAGTCAACGTTTTTTCGTTTTTAATAAAGATCATAGGTTACTTTTGTAGAAGTTTCGCTTTTGCTTTAGGGGATTTGGGAAAAAAGATTGTTGTTTTTATTCCTAGACTAGCAGCATACCCGTTCTTCGTACGGAGTATATAATATAAAGAAACTTGAAATTCATAATCATGCGCAAATTCTTATAGTACACTAAATGACGTGTTTAATCAAAATATTCTGTTAAAATATTTAATATAATGCTCCTAAAAAGAAGTTTAAGAATCTCTGTTCTCGCTATATAAAATTATCTTCATGGACATATCTGAAGAATAAAACATCTTGGACCCCTTATGTAAGCAAATATAAAAAAATATATATGGAATTGAATCAATATATGCAAAATAAAAGCGTTAAAATTGTATGGGACCCGTACTAATTATATACGCGAATATTCGAAAATATAACCTGTATTAGTAGATTACATGTATAAATTGAAAATACCAATAAACCCGTAATCTTTAAATCTGAAGACAGTCATTTATTCCAATATATGTCAAAATTAAAGTGCTAAAATTATATGGGAAGATATACACGTACTACTTATAATGTCCGATTATTAGTAGAAGATTACCCGTTTTGCAATATGAGTCTCAAATGTTTTTTGGTAAAATACAACAGACGACGTAATAAATTGAATATATAATTAATCCCCTTAATCTTCATACCAGAAGACTGTACTTGATTCCAATATATATGCCAATATATGTCAAAATATATGCCAATATACCTGTACTACTTATATTCTCGTAGGTTAGAAGATATACCCGTGCATTCCTAGAAGATTACTCGTACAACGTACAATATGCGTGTGTCAGCAATTCTTGCCGCAATAAAACAATGGCGTAATAACTTAAAAATATCAATAATCACTGAATCAATAATTCCGGAAAATATCAATAATAATAATGTTTAAACCTGAAGAGTATAATTGATATTATCCAGTCCAAATTGAAATAGCAATGAAATTTATTTTATATACATATCTTCATTATTCAAATCGGAAAGGATTTAATAAAAATCGTCTGCCGCATAAACACATTGGATTTAAATCCGTTGCTAAGCGACATGATATCATTTGCTTCAAATAAATTGGTAGAAAAAATATCGTCTAAATAGTTATATTTCTATGGAACATTTGGCGACAGTTTCGTCAAATTAGCGACATTTTAAAAAATCGCCAAATTTATCGCCAAGTGGGACTGTAGAATTGACAGTTCCACTTTGCGACAAATTGACGAAATATCATCACAATACTATCCCCTAACAAAAACAATTAATATCATTTATGTAGCGCCATTTTATCAATTTCAAGATATTTTTATAGATTTGAAAACATTTTTATCAATGTGGTGACAATTTAAAAATTCGCTAAATGTATTACTAAGTAGGATGGTTGGTCTGACAGATAAATGCTAACCAAACATCCTTTCAGTGCTCTCTTCTAACAAAAAAAAAAAAAATTTCATTGATATGTAGAAGACCCAAGCCACACGATCAACCCGAATGTTTATGGTAGCTGTTTGTGTGTCGTTTATATCAATTTGGCGACATTTCCGTCAATTTGGCAAAGTTTAAGAAAAGTTGTCAAATTAGCGATATCCCTCCAAATTCGTAGTTTTGAATTTGCAGATCTGAATGAAACATTCTTATCCCGTTTCAATATACTAAATGAAAACACTACAATTGTATTAGAAGATATACCCGCTCTACTCTTTTTCTGTTTCAACAATCGGCTATATGAATTTATTGGCTAAACACAATATATGAGTTTAGTAGCTAAATACGATATAAGCTTGAAAACTCTTTGCCAAAATAAATGAAATTGATGTACGCAGTCAGCAATTAATATAATTAAAAGAAAAATCAAACCGTCCATTCATAAGATATACTTTTATATCCATTTATCCATTTATTTATTATTTAAATCGAAAAAAAATAATAAAAACATTAACAAACACATTTAATTTAATCCGTTATTCGTACGGAGTGTATAATTTAAAGAAACTTATAGTTCGCAATCATGTGCAAATTCTGTTAAAATATTAAATGTATTGCTCCTAAAGAGAAGTTTAAGAATATATGTTCTCACTATGCAAAATTATCTTCACGATCAGATCTGAAGAATAAAACATCCTGCCCCCTTTTGTAAGCAAATTTACAGAAGAAAAAATAGGAATTGAATGAATATATGCAACCCCGTACTAATTATATTGTCGCAGATCAGAAAATATGCCAATGAGTTAGTAGAAGATTACCCGTATTACAATATGCGTCTCAAAAATATTTGCCAAAATAAAAGAGATGACGTAATAAATTGAAAACATCAATAATATCCGTACTCTTTATACCAGAAGGTCGTAATTGATTCCAATATATGCCAATATATATCAAAACATATGTCAATATACCTGTACTACTTATATTCTCGTAGATTAAAAGATATACACGTGTATTTGTAGAAGATTCGTACAACATACAATATATGAGTTTAAACAATTTTTGTCATAATAAAATAATTGCATAATAACTTGAAAATATCAGTAATCCTTGAATCAATAATCCCCGAAAATATAAATATTAATAATTTTTAAACCTGAAGACCGTAATTGATATTATCCAGTCAAAAATGCTATAAGAAAAATCAAATCGTTCTTTTCTAAAATATATTTTTATATCCATTTATTTATTATTCAAATCGAAAAAATAATAATTAAAATTAACAGACAGATTTAATTTAATTGCGTTTCTGAGTAACATGATATAAGATAGAATCTTATAGCATGTTAAATATGTCATGTCTTATAACATAAACTGCGAAATTAAATAACGATTTTGATTTCTCTATACTTCTCATTGTTCCGTAAAAGCTTGTTTTAAATAAACCATGAACCATGGAGATAGATTTCCCCTTTAAATCATGTTTCAAACAATACATGTTTTCAGAAAGTGACTAATTAACGCAAACAATCTCCCATCAAACTCAGAGATTAAATTTTAATTCACTTTCAAACGATTTTCAAGCTTTTCGTTTGGATAAACCACGGAGTTAGGGAGTAGAACTCCTAGGAAAAAGTTCCGTTTTTCATTAATATCTCGACAACCCCAGGTCTTAGAAACTCGAAACTTGGGCAAAATTTATGGGGGGATATTTCAAGGCTATCCACAAAATTTCATTAAATTCGGTTCAGCCTTTTTTCCGTGATGATGAGACAAACGAAAATTTCGTTTTTTACTAATATCTCGAGAACCACTGGTCGTAAAAACTCAAAACACGGATATAATTTTAAGTGGGGCTATTTCTGGGCTACTCACAAAATTTCATCAAATTCGGTTCAGCCGTTCTCCCGTGATGATGGGACAAACAGACAGACAGACAGACAGACAGACAGACAGACAGACAGACAGACAGACAGACAGATTTTCATTTTTATTTATATAGATAAGTAAAAGAGGTGCATCATTTTATGTTAGCACTTAGCATTTTTGATGAATTATATTAATAATAATTTTCATTATTATTAATTACTAGCAGCATACCCGTTCTTCGTACGGAGTATATAATATAAAGAAACTTGAAATTCATAATCATGCCCAAATTCTTATAGTATACTAAATAACATGTTTAATCAAAACATTCTGTTAAAATATTTAATATAATGCTCCTAAAAAGAAGTTTAAGAATATCTGTTCTCGCTATATAAAATTATCTTCATGGACATATCTGAAGAATAAAACATCTTGGACCCCTTATGTAAGCAAATATAAAAAAAAATATGGAATTGAATCAATATATGCAAAATAAAAGCGTTAAAATTGTATGGGACCCGTACTAATTATATACGCGAATATTAGAAAATATAACCTGTATTAGTAGATTACATGTATAAATTGAAAATACCAATAAACCCGTAATCTTTAAATCTGAAGACAGTCATTTATTCCAATATATGTCAAAATTAAAGTGCTAAAATTATATGGGAAGATATACACGTACTACTTATAATGTCCGATTATTAGTAGAAGATTACCCGTTTTGCAATATGAGTCACAAGTGTTTTTTGGTAAAATACAACAGACGACGTAATAAATTGAATATATAATTAATCCCCTTAATCTTCATACCAGAAGACTGTACTTGATTCCAATATATATGCCAATATATGTCAAAATATATGCCAATATACCTGTACTACTTATATTCTCGTAGGTTAGAAGATATACCCGTGCATTCCTAGAAGATTACTCTTACAACGTACAATATGCGTGTGTCAGCAATTTTTGCCGCAATAAAACAATGGCGTAATAACTTAAAAATATCAATAATCCCTGAATCAATAATTCCGGAAAATATCAATAATAATAATGTTTAAACCTGAAGAGTATAATTGATATTATCCAGTCCAAAATGAAATGGCAATGAAATTTATTTTATATACATATCTTCATTATTCAAATCGGAAAGGATTTAATAAAAATCGTCTGCCGCATAAACACATTGGATTTAAATCCGTTGCTAAGCGACATGATATCATTTGCTTCAAATAAATTGGTAGAAAAAATATCGTCTAAATAGTTATATTTCTATGGAACATTTGGCGACAGTTTCGTCAAATTAGTGACATTTTAAAAAATCGCCAAATTTTTCGCCAAGTGGGACTGTAGAACTGACAGTTCCACTTTGCGACAAATTGACGAAATATCATCACAATACTATCCCCTAACAAAAAACAGTTAATATCATTTATGTAGCGCAATTTTATCAATTTCAAGATATTTTTATAGATTTGAAAACATTTTTATCAATTTGGTGACATTTTAAAAATTCGCTAAATGTATTACTAAGTAGGATGGTTGGTCTGACAGATAAATGCTAACCAAACATCATTTCAGTACTCTCTTCTAACAAAACAAAAAAAAAATTTCATTGATATGTAGAAGACCCAAGCCACACGACCAACCCGAAGGTTTATGGCAGCTGTTTGTGTGAGGTTTATATCAATTTGGCGACATTTCCGCCAATTTGGCAAAGTTTAAGAAAAGTTGTCAAATTAGCGATATTCCTCCAAATTCGTAGCTTTGAATTTGCAGATCTGAATGAAACATTCTTATCGCGTTTCAATATACTAAATGAAAACATTACAATTGTATTAGAAGATATACCCGCTCTACTCTTTTTCTGTTTCAAGAATCGGCTATATGAATTTATTGGCTAAACACAATATATGAGTTTAGTAGCTAAATACGATATAAGCTTGAAAACTCTTTGCCAAAATATATGAAATTGATGTACGCAGTCAGCAATTAATATAATTAAAAGAAAAATCAAACCGTCCATTCATAAGATATACTTTTATATCCATTTATCCATTTATTTATTATTTAAATCGAAAAAAAATAATAAAAACATTAACAAACACATTTAATTTAATTGCGATGCCGAGCAACATGATATATCCTCCTAAAATTTTAAAATTTATTAACCACTAACAGCACACCCGTTATTCGTACGGAGTGTATAATTTAAAGAAACTTAAAGTTCGCAATCACGTGCAAATTCTGTTAAAATATTAAATTTATTGCTCCTAAAGAGAAGTTTAAGAATATATGTTCTCACTATGCAAAATTATCTTCACGATCAGATCTGAAGAATAAAACATCCTGCCCCCTTTTGTAAGCAAATTTACAGAAGAAAAATAGGAATTGAATGAATATATGCAACCCCGTACTAATTATATTGTCGCAGATCAGAAAATATGCCAATGTGTTAGTAGAAGATTACCCGTATTACAATATGCGTCTCAAAAATATTTGCCAAAATAAAAGAGATGACGTAATAAATTGAAAACATCAATAATATCCGTACTCTTTATACCAGAAGGTCGTAATTGATTCCAATATATGCCAATATATATCAAAACATATGTCAATATACCTGTACTACTTATATTCTCGTAGATTAAAAGATATACACGTGTATTTGTAGAAGATTCGTACAACATACAATATATGAGTTTAAACAATTTTTGTCATAATAAAATAATTGCATAATAACTTGAAAATATCAATAATCCTTGAATCAATAATCCCCGAAAATATAAATAATAATAATTTTTAAACCTGAAGACCGTAATTGATATTATCCAGTCAAAAATGCTATAAGAAAAATCAAATCGTTCTTTTCTAAAATATATTTTTATATCCATTTATTTATTATTCAAATCGAAAAAATATTAAAATTAACAGACAGATTTAATTTAATTGCGTTTCTGAGTAACATGATATAAGATAGAATCTTATAACATGTTAAATATGTCATGTCTTATAACATAAACTGAGAAATTAAATAACGATTTTGATTTCTCTATACTTCTCATTGTTCCGTAAAAGCTTGTTTTAAATAAACCATGAACCATGGAGATAGATTTCCCCTTTAAATCATGTTTCAAACAATTCATGTTTTCAGAAAGTGACTAATTAACGCAAACAATCTCCCATCAAACTCAGAGATTAAATTTTAATTCACTTTCAAACGATTTTCAAGCTTTTCGTTTGGATAAACCACGGAGTTAGGGAGTAGAACTCCTAGGAAAAAGTTCCGTTTTTCATTAATATCTCGACAACCCCAGGTCTTAGAAACTCGAAACTTGGACAAAATTTATGGGGGGATATTTCAAGGCTATTCACCAAATTTCATTAAATTCGGTTCAGCCGTTTTTCCGTGATGATGAGACAAACGAAAATTTCGTTTTTTACTAATATCTCGAGAACCACTGGTCGTAGAAACTCAAAACACGGATATAATTTTAAGTGGGGCTATTTCTGGGCTACCCACAAAATTTCATCAAATTCGGTTCAGCCGTTCTCCCGTGATGGTGTGACAAACAGACAGACAGACAGACAGACAGACAGACAGACAGACAGACAGACAGATTTTCATTTTTATTTATATAGATTTCTATTTATTTTTATAATGAACATGACAAACGATATTTTTGTCAAAGATTTTCTTTTTTTTTTCTTAATCACAAATAATTATTATGATGTGATTCTGTTTCACAAGATTTGTGACAGGAAATGTTATATATTTTTATTTATTTAATTATTTATTTATTTATTTTTACAATAAATATAGCAGACGATATTTTTGTCAAATTGTTCTTTTATTCTATTTTTTAGAAATATGATACATGATTTTTATGAGAGATGCTTTTCTTTTGTTTAATGGGATTTGGTAAAGAAAATGTTAATTATCTTTTAAATACATTTTTATTTTTTAGTTTTATTTAATAAACATTACAGTCGTAGAAAAGCAGGGAAACGAGAAGGTCGCAGAATATTAGAAGAACCAGGAGACCGTAGATCAGAAGTTAAACTTTGATCTGAAATATGTAGGAGGAGAATGTACAGTTCACTTCTAATACAGAAAAAAATATAATAGATATAGAGTCTGGCCAGCCGAATTGGTGGTTCGATTCCCCCCTGAGACCGGAGTTCTTTGCTCACTTTTACAGTTCTGATGGATATGATATGATCCCCCTATCCCCTCTGTGCACGTTAATGCTTCCTACTTTTCCCCGTCCCATAGAATCTCCTTTATATAACATTACTAAATATAATCATGACCTTAACCTTGAATTTTCCGGATTCTGTTTTCGTGTCAGTGCGAAACATTGTAACATTTTCACTCCAAAATTCCTGGTTCTTATCACATGACTGTCTCAGACTGAGTCGATTGTCGTTTAGGTGGGTGCGCAGCCCCTCCTTTATGTTTTGTTCTATGCCTGGATAACAAACACATTAAATTTGTCTGCATTTTAAATAGCATATTCAGGACGCAGTTTCCGTAAACAAAGTAGCAAGTTTTCCAGACTATGTCTGTCCGCTTGCCTCGCTCTGAGTACGGACGGGACGTCTATAAGGGGTGGAAGAGCGAAAAAAGAATTCCAGACGACGCGCGCCTTATTAGTACAGACGATAAAAGTTCCAGACGTCGCTTTTGCCGCGTCCGTCACAAAAAGACATGTTACCCACGTACTTCTCGTCTGCGCAGGAATGAATAAGCCCCCCCCCCCCCCTAAATCGATCGATCCCACAGGTAATGTCGGAAATTGTAACATCGCAGGATAAAATGTAACAAATATGCGGCCCTCTTTTTGTTCCATTGAGAATGTTTAAGAGAATGGGAGAGGAGACGGGGAGTGCTTTTAGAACATCGATTGGGCCAGATCCGGCCTGCTAAGACCCCATTTGTGGCTCTCCGACTGCACTAGAATGAATTTAAATTTTATTCCCTGAACGTTAATTGAGCCCCATTTTTACTTTCCTTATATACAAAATGTATAAGGAAAGTATTGTGACGGGGTGGAAAATTCGAATTCCGATTTTCGACGGGAGAGCACGTTTCAAGCATCCTTGATCACGAATCGAACATTTTTGAAGTGATGTCTGTGTGTGTGCGTGTGTGTGTGTGAAAGTATGTGTGTGTGTGTATGTGTGTGTCAGTGAGTCTGTGGAGACGATAACTGACGAACGAATGGACCGATTCGAACGAAATTTGGTACAAAAATTACAATCCGTAAACACTGGAAGCCTATTGTTTTTATACGCAATCGAATGTTCAGACCCCCCCCCCCTAAATTTTCGAGTGAAATTTTGAAAAAATCGTCAAAAAATCAAAACCGTCTATAAATTTACGCAAATAGACATTTCTTATGTAATTTTTTATTAGTAAACGATTGACATAAATTTTAGAACGCTAACATGAACCGTTCTCGAGATATTGCACATTTTTAAAAAAAATTATCTGAAAGTCATATAAAATAAAAAAAAAATTCCTATTGAGAAACATGTACACTTTTCATATGTAACACCATGCGAAAAATTGGGTGACATCATTCTCGTGGATATAGCTCGTTCCATTCATGAAAAAAGATATTTTGAGTAATACTTTTATATTTGAATGCCAATAGTCATTCATCTGATGTAAGAATAACTTATTTCTTCGTCGCTTTGCGAGATTTTGGCGCTTGGCGAGAACGCTTGGCGAGATTTTGGCGACGAATTTGGTGGAATGTCGCGGCGACTTTTTTAAATGTTGCTAAATTAGCGAAAAACTCGTCAAATGGATAAAAATGGCGCTAAATCAATGACGACTCATTGATGATGACGACATGGAAAATGACGGCTCATTGACGAAAATTCAGTATCTTGGAAAGAATATAAATAACTAACCACTATAAAAATAATATATTTTTTTTTACTCTAAAAGTAGCAAATTCATTGCATTATATAAGGAAAGTCATGTGCTGCCCACATCAGATTTTTTTGGGGGGGAGGTGGCGGAATTAATAATAGAAAAATATATTATTCTTAATTAGGTCACATAAAAATGTGAATTTATCATAAAACAATAATATGTAACGTGTTTGTTGTTAACAGTTTTATGAAAAATATTAACACAAAATCCTTACAAAATATATGTATTATCTAGCAAGCTAGTATTATCTAGCAAAAATGTTTGTTATTTTATTATTGACAGTAATTAGGTATTTAATTACAGTAATTAGATATTCAATTACAGTAATTAGATATTTAATTACAGTAATTAGATACTTAATTATTGACAGTAATCAGCGATAATTTATGAAAAACTTAGGGTTCCGCATGATTTTACGAAATAATTCAAGTGTTCCCCCAAAAGTTGGGTCACTGCTGTAAGGTAAGGTATGTACTCGATAATTGAAGGATAAAAGCATTTACGGATATCAAAATTTGTTGAATGGTACATAATGTAAAAAACTAAATCTAGACATAAAGTTCAGTAATTTTCATGATTAGATTTCAAAACATTATGTCCTATGGAAAATAATCATGTTACCCCAAACTATGATGGTTTTATATAGTATATAGAGGGGACTAATATTCTGAACTACACTATGGATGTTAGTGGCCGTTTTTTGCATATAGGATAAGCAGGCAAATGCTGGGGTTCGCGAACCTCTGAGGGTTCATCTTCCATGCTCAATGCACCCATTTTACTTTCACCTTCTTTTTAACACTTTCCAACACAGTTTAAAAATGTTTATGAATTTAGTCATTCTGACTGTCTGTCTGTCCGTTCGCACGATAACTGCCTTAAAAATGATTTTATCAAAATGAAATTTTAGTATGTTGTTGAGACGGTCTGTGGGACATATGGGAATGAAAATGAATAATATCACCCAATTAGTTCCGGATTTAACCTTGGTTGAAAAAATGAAATACATTGAACTCCATAGGACCCAATTTCTCAAACATATTTTAAGCAAAGTTAAAATCACAAATTGCTTCGAAAATTTTAGGAAATATTCAAATAATCACATAAAATGTATAAATATTTTTTCAGAATAATATGTTCGGTAGTTTTTTAAATAAAAATTGAAATAAATGCATCTATGATATATGAAGTGATAATATGACTCATTGCAAATATAAAATATGGCAACCATTTTTTCCCCGCTGTGCGAGATCGTGAATTTTAAAGATCCTTTAAATTTATATTTAATGTTGCATCTTGCATCTGTCGTAAAACCGCTTTATTTTTGCGTATTATCTGTGTATCTAAATCCGTGCCTACGAAATAACAGTATTTTTTATTTTAAATGATCACTAAACTTTGATTATTTCGACAACGAAGCCTAATTTGACTAAAGCAGAATGTAAACAAATCAAGCGATTGTAAGATGAGTTGCATAAGAATTGCTGCATTTCTTTCAACAAAAATTATTTATCTCTAGAGTCTGGAATGTAAGTGATATGAATGAAATATTTATTGATTTTTGCATAGAGAAGCAGACGATTTATATTTCAATGATATCATTTGAATAAATGTTTAAATAAAATTGCAATTCAGTTGGAAAGTGCTTCATAATCAATGCCGTATGAATGGCTGATCTTTCTTGTTTTCACTGTCGAGAAAGTATTGTTTTTATGAAAAGTTTCGATTTAGAGACTTTGACAGCAATATATGCTTTAAGACCACCTGAACACGTTTTAACTATTTTTGGAGTGATGTTCGTCTGCTTGTCTGTGCACGATATAGGCCACAAATATTAAAGGATTTTCACGAAACTTTATATCCGGCTTTGTTATAAAAAAATCTAGAACTCGATAGAATTTTTTAAAATTAGAGCGAAAACTTCGAAATTTATTCGACATTTTATATTATTTTAGCATGGCAGCACAGGACAATATTTGACATAATCATGCATAAAAGGGGTTATTTATGGCACAATGATTTCGAAACTTTATAGTTTCAATTATTGTTGTAAATAATAGCTGAGATAAAATGTTTTTGTTTGTGATGTTATTAGCTCCCCTGGGGGGGGGGGGGCAAGTTTCCCTCCCTCGGGGGGGGGGATACAATGTCAAGTCTGGTATCAATCGAAAGATTTTTTCAAGCCCTTTATAGTGAAGGGTAACTCGCTATAACTGTAATCATTTGGACCCATGATACTGATTTTTTAAAAAATTTTTTGTAAAATTAAAAAAAAAAACTTACTAAAAATGGATTGTGATATGAGAAAGTAGAGTTGAGCTATACTCCAGTTTTAGACAGTTAAGTTTTTTTCTAATAGAGCTGGATTTATTCAATCAAAAGTTTGAATAAAATAACATTATATCTTTCACGAATTTCAAAAAACAGCTGCGTAAAGAACTCACATCCCAACCAGGGCCGTCTTCGTTGTGGCCATCTTCCTTGTTCAATCAATGTTTATTACTATAAAAGTTGTATTAGGGAAGCGGGTTTACTTTTGCTCAGGAGTCTCATCAAGGATCCTGGTGAATAATTTCAAAATAATTTATATTAGTACAGAAAAGCCAATGGCTGTCACTATAAGCTGTTGCCAGTCGGAAAAAAATAAACTTTATTAAAAAAGTACATATTTTTCACATAAAAGTTTAAAAGAATAACTTCCAAACGAAAGCTGTTTAAATTATTATTACTTTCTTAATATACATAATGAATAAGAGAAGTATTGTAACGGGGTCGAAAATTCGAATTTGAGTTTTCGACGGGAGAGCACGTTTCAAGCATCCCTCATCACGAATCGAACATTTTTGAGGTGATGTCTGAGTGTGTGTGTGTTGAAGACCCAGGCCGTCCGACTCATCCAGAGGACTTGAGCAACTATTTGGACGACCGGGAGTGTGTGTGTGTGTGTGTGTGTGTGTGTCTGTGAGTCTGTGGAGACGATATTTCACGAACGAATGGAGCGATTCGAATGAAATTTGGTACAAAAATCACAATCCGTGAATACTCGAAGCCTATTGTTTTAAACACAATCGAATGTTCAGAAATTTTCGAGTGAAATTTTGAAAAAATTATAAAAAAATCAAAACCTTTAATAAAGTTACGCAAATAGACATTTCTTATGTAATATTTCCTTAAAAACCGATTGATATAAACTTAGAACGCTAGCAAGAATCATTCTCGATATTTCACATTTTTCAAATAAATTTATCAAAAAATCCAATAAATTAAAAAAATATATTAACTGTTAAGAAACATGGTCACTTTTCATATGTAATATCATGCGATAAATGTGGTGACATCATTCCCGTGGATCCAACTCGTTCCATTCACGAGGAAAGATACTTTGAGTAATATTTTTGTATTTGAACGCCAATAGTCATTTATTTGTTGTAAAAATAACTTATTTCTCCGTCCATAACGCTTAACGAGATTTTGGCGACAAATCTGGTGGAATGTCGCCAACTTGGCGACATTTTTAAATGTTGCTTAATTAACGAAAATCTCGCCAAATGGATAAAAATGACGCTAAATCAATGAAAATGATAACAAATTGAAGAAAATTCAATATCTTGGAAAGCATATAAGAATAACATTTTTTAACTGTAAAAGTAGTAAATTCATTGCATTATATAAGGAAAGTCATGTCCTGCCCACATCAGTTTTTTTTATTGTATCCTGATATCAATTATGAACAAGTAGTTGTGAACAATCATAGATGCACAATAAAATCGTATGGAAAACACGTCAAATCATTAAAATTTAAAAAATAAAAGCAATCAAAATTACCTATTATTAAAATTAAGAAATGCCTGTCATATGACGGGATTAAAAATTTGCAAAGCATTGCCTCCCATTTAGCGTTATTTTTTATCAATTTTTGACATTTTTAACAATTTGGCGGAATTTTCGTCAATTTGGCAATATTTAAACTGTCGCCAAATTTACGACATTTCGTCAAATTTTTCGCCGAGCATTCCGGACAGGCAGAGAAATGTGTTATTCATAGTCGTTTGATATGTTATTTCCAAGATATTAAATTTTCATCCATTAGTCGTAATTTTCATTGGTTTAGTGTCAATTTTATCAATTTGACGATATTTCTGTCAATTTAGTAGCATTTAAAAAGACTCGCCAAGTTGGCGATATGCCGCCAAAATTTCGCCAAGCGTTTCAGACGGAGAAATAGGTTATTCTTATAGTAGATGCTTATATTTTTTTCAAGATATTGAATTTTCATCAATTAGTCGTAATTTTTACCAATTTGGCTACAATTTTATCAATTTGGCGACATTTTCTATCAATTTGGCGACATTTTCGTCAATTTGGCAACATTTAAAAAATCTCGCCAAGTTGGCGATATTCCGCCAATTTCGACACCAAAATTTCGCCAAGCGTTAACCAGAGATAGATAAATAAACAGACAGGTAAATCAAGGTGTTTATATTATAATTGTCTTTACTAAAATCTCCATCCATGATGTACATAAAAATTACACAAGCAGAGTGCTTATGGATATTATTATGTTCTTCATCAGTGGCAAATTTTGTCACTGATGAAGGACATAATAATGTCCGAAATCGGTCTGCTTGTGTAATTTTTATGTACATCATAAATGGAGATTGTATAAAGACATTTTAATAATTGCTTACTTTGGTTGTCTTTATTTTTAAAGTCATATACAAACAGTTAAGTGACCGTGACCCCCAGATAATGGATGATTTCTAAAATTTTGGAATTTTGTTCGATAATTTTTTAAATCGCTGAATTTTTCTTCTAACATTTTTTCAGTCATAACTATGCGATACACAAAATTCATTTTCATGACATTCTGCTCAGAAAATGAAATCCTATATTTTCTTCATAAACTCTATGAGTGTACAATCAACTGTTCTTGAGATAATTTAATTTATGGTTAGAGAAAATAGGGTTACAAGATTTTTATATTTTATCAGGAAACTTATTTAGGGTTTTGATTCCATTGTGGTAACTATGGTAACCAAGTTACGTTTCGAATATCGAAATAGTTTGTTAATAACACTGAATTAACGGTTGAAATGAATGAAAATAATGCTGTATATAATTAATTTGTTTGAAAATGGCAACATATAGTGAAAGGAAATGAAATGTAGTTTCACTTATCGCAATTTTCATGCTAATTGAACTGTAAAATACATGCTATTTGTATACTTAAATTTGGATGCTTAATTGCATACAGTTGGCTGGAACCAAATTGAAGGTATATGCAGATTCAACTCAAAACAATACTCCATAAATCTTATTATTATCTGAAGTCAAAATTATGCAAAATTGTCGAAATTGTTAAATCAGCCGTACACTTATTTCCCTTCAACCATTTATCATAATATCAATTTTAGATAATAAGGGTGGATCGACGGAAATCTATGGCAATGTTAAATTCGGACAATGATAAGATTTATATACAATTGTTTGGAATTGATGTTTTGCATAATATTAATTTTGGATAATGAGGGCGGATCGGCGGAATTATATGGCAATGTCAAATTTGGAAGATTTATATACTGTTATTTTGAATTGATGTTTTGCATATTATTAATTTTGGATAATGAGGGCGGATCGACAGAATTCTATGGCAGTGTCAAATTTGGACAATGATGAGATTTATATACTATTGTTTTGAATTGATGTTTTGCATAATATCTATTTGGATAATGAGGGCGGATCGACGGAATTCTATGACAGTGTCAAATTCGAGCAATGATAAGATTTATATATTGTTTTGAATTGATATTTTGCATAATATCTATTTGGATAATGAGGGCGGATCGACGGAATTCTATGACAGTGTCAAATTCGAGCAATGATAAGATTTATATATTGTTTTGAATTGATATTTTGCATAATATCTATTTGGATAATGAGGGCGGATCGATGGAATTCTATGGCAGTGTCAAATTCGAGCAATGATAAGATTTATATATTGTTTTGAATTGATATTTTGCATAATATCTATTTGGATAATGAGGGCGGATCGACGGAATTCTATGACAGTGTCAAATTCGAGCAATGATAAGATTTATATATTGTTTTGAATTGATATTTTGCATAATATCTATTTGGATAATGAGGGCGGATCGATGGAATTCTATGGCAGTGTCAAATTCGAGCAATGATAAAATATATATATTGTTTTGAATTGGTATTTTGCATAATATCAATTTTGGATAATGAAGGCGGATCGAAGGAATTGTTTGGCAATGTCAAATTCGGACAATGATAAGATTATATACTATTGTTTTGAATTGATGTTTTGCATAATATCAATTTTGGATAATGAGGGCGGATCGACGGAATTGTATGGCAATGTCAAATTCGGAAGATTTATATACTATTATTTTGAATTCATGTTTTGCATAATATTAACTTTGGATAATGAGGGCGGATCGACGGAATTCTATGGCAGTGTCAAATTCGAACAATGATAAGATTTATATATTGTTGTGAATTGATATTTTGCATAATATCAATTTTGGATAATGAGGGCTGATCGCCGGAATTGTATGGCAATGTCAAATTCAGACAATGATAAGATTTATATACTATTATTTTGAATTGATGTTTTGCAAAATATGATAATTTTGGATAATGAGAGGGGATCAACGGAATTCTATGGCAGTGTCAAATTTGGACAATGATAAGATTTATATACTATTGTTTTGAATTGCTGTTTTGCATAATATCAATTTTGGATAATGAGGGCGGATCGATGGAATTGTATGGCAATGTCAAATTCGGAAGATTTATTTATATACTATTATTTTGAATTCATGTTTTGCATAATATTAACTTTGGATAATGAGGGCGGATCGACGGAATTCTATGGCAGTGTCAAATTCGAACAATGATAAGATTTATATATTGTTGTGAATTGATATTTTGCATAATATCAATTTTGGATAATGAGGGCTGATCGCCGGAATTGTATGGCAATGTCAAATTCAGACAATGATAAGATTTATATACTATTATTTTGAATTGATGTTTTGCAAAATATGATAATTTTGGATAATGAGAGGGGATCAACGGATTTCTATGGCAGTGTCAAATTTGGACAATGATAAGATTTATATACTATTGTTTTGAATTGCTGTTTTGCATAATATCAATTTTGGATAATGAGGGCGGATCGATGGAATTGTATGGCAATGTCAAATTCGGAAGATTTATTTATATACTATTATTTTGAATTCATGTTTTGCATAATATTAACTTTGGATAATGAGGGCGGATCGACGGAATTCTATGGCAGTGTCAAATTTGGACAATGATAAGATTTATATACTATTGTTTGGAATTGATGTTTTGCATAATATTAATTTTGGATAATGAGGGCGGATCGAAGGAATTATATGGCAATGTCAAATTTGGAAGATTTATATACTGTTATTTTGAATTGATGTTTTGCATATTATTAATTTTGGATAATGAGGGCGGATCGACACAATTCTATGGCAGTGTCAAATTTGGACAATGATGAGATTTATATACTATTGTTTTGAATTGATGTTTTGCATAATATCTATTTGGATAATGAGGGCGGATCGACGGAATTCTATGACAGTGTCAAATTCGAGCAATGATAAGATTTATATATTGTTTTGAATTGATATTTTGCATAATATCTATTTGGATAATGAGGGCGGATCGATGGAATTCTATGGCAGTGTCAAATTCGAGCAATGATAAGATTTATATATTGTTTTGAATTGATATTTTGCATAATATCTATTTGGATAATGAGGGCGGATCGACGGAATTCTATGACAGTGTCAAATTCGAGCAATGATAAGATTTATATATTGTTTTGAATTGATATTTTGCATAATATCTATTTGGATAATGAGGGCGGATCGATGGAATTCTATGGCAGTGTCAAATTCGAGCAATGATAAAATATATATATTGTTTTGAATTGGTATTTTGCATAATATCAATTTTGGATAATGAAGGCGGATCGAAGGAATTGTTTGGCAATGTCAAATTCGGACAATGATAAGATTATATACTATTGTTTTGAATTGATGTTTTGCATAATATCAATTTTGGATAATGAGGGCGGATCGACGGAATTGTATGGCAATGTCAAATTCGGAAGATTTATATACTATTATTTTGAATTCATGTTTTGCATAATATTAACTTTGGATAATGAGGGCGGATCGACGGAATTCTATGGCAGTGTCAAATTCGAACAATGATAAGATTTATATATTGTTGTGAATTGATATTTTGCATAATATCAATTTTGGATAATGAGGGCTGATCGCCGGAATTGTATGGCAATGTCAAATTCAGACAATGATAAGATTTATATACTATTATTTTGAATTGATGTTTTGCAAAATATGATAATTTTGGATAATGAGAGGGGATCAACGGAATTCTATGGCAGTGTCAAATTTGGACAATGATAAGATTTATATACTATTGTTTTGAATTGCTGTTTTGCATAATATCAATTTTGGATAATGAGGGCGGATCGATGGAATTGTATGGCAATGTCAAATTCGGAAGATTTATTTATATACTATTATTTTGAATTCATGTTTTGCATAATATTAACTTTGGATAATGAGGGCGGATCGACGGAATTCTATGGCAGTGTCAAATTTGGACAATGATAAGATTTATATACTATTGTTTGGAATTGATGTTTTGCATAATATTAATTTTGGATAATGAGGGCGGATCGAAGGAATTATATGGCAATGTCAAATTTGGAAGATTTATATACTGTTATTTTGAATTGATGTTTTGCATATTATTAATTTTGGATAATGAGGGCGGATCGACAGAATTCTATGGCAGTGTCAAATTTGGACAATGATGAGATTTATATACTATTGTTTTGAATTGATGTTTTGCATAATATCTATTTGGATAATGAGGGCGGATCGACGGAATTCTATGACAGTGTCAAATTCGAGCAATGATAAGATTTATATATTGTTTTGAATTGATATTTTGCATAATATCTATTTGGATAATGAGGGCGGATCGACGGAATTCTATGACAGTGTCAAATTCGAGCAATGATAAGATTTATATATTGTTTTGAATTGATATTTTGCATAATATCTATTTGGATAATGAGGGCGGATCGATGGAATTCTATGGCAGTGTCAAATTCGAGCAATGATAAAATATATATATTGTTTTGAATTGGTATTTTGCATAATATCAATTTTGGATAATGAAGGCGGATCGAAGGAATTGTTTGGCAATGTCAAATTCGGACAATGATAAGATTATATACTATTGTTTTGAATTGATGTTTTGCATAATATCAATTTTGGATAATGAGGGCGGATCGACGGAATTGTATGGCAATGTCAAATTCGGAAGATTTATATACTATTATTTTGAATTCGTGTTTTGCATAATATTAACTTTGGATAATGAGGGCGGATCGACGGAATTCTATGGCAGTGTCAAATTCGAACAATGATAAGATTTATATATTGTTGTGAATTGATATTTTGAATAATATCAATTTTGGATAATGAGGGCTGATCGCCGGAATTGTATGGCAATGTCAAATTCAGACAATGATAAGATTTATATACTATTATTTTGAATTGATGTTTTGCAAAATATGATAATTTTGGATAATGAGAGGGGATCAACGGAATTCTATGGCAGTGTCAAATTTGGACAATGATAAGATTTATATACTATTGTTTTGAATTGCTGTTTTGCATAATATCAATTTTGGATAATGAGGGCGGATCGATGGAATTGTATGGCAATGTCAAATTCGGAAGATTTATTTATATACTATTATTTTGAATTCATGTTTTGCATAATATTAACTTTGGATAATGAGGGCGGATCGACGGAATTCTATGGCAGTGTCAAATTTGGACAATGATAAGATTTATATACTATTGTTTTGAATTAATGTTTTGCATAATATCTATTTGGATAATGAGAGCGGATTGACGGAATTCTATGGCAGTGTCAAATTCGCACAATAATAAGATTTATATACTATTGCCTTGAATTGATGTTTTGCATAATATCTATTTGTATAATGAGGGCGGATCGACGGAATTCTATGGCAATGTCAAATTCAAACAATGATAATATTTATATATTGTTGTGAATTGATATTTTGCATAATATCAATTTTGGATAATGAGGGCTGATCGCCGGAATTGTATGGCAATGTCAAATTCAGACAATGATAAGATTTATATACTATTATTTTGAATTGATGTTTTGCAAAATATGATAATTTTGGATAATGAGAGGGGGATCAACGGAATTCTATGGCAGTGTCAAATTTGGACAATGATAAGATTTATATATTATTGTTTTGAATCGATGTTTTGCATAATATCAATTTGGATATTGAGGGTGGATCGACGGATTTCTATTCGTGATTCTTTAATTAAAATCTCCATCTACGACGTACAAAAATTCACAATCATAACGCTTTTGGCCATTATTATGTCCTCCATCAGTGGCAAAGTGAAAATATGTGGCGAACATGAGCTTAAATACTGATAAAGGGCATAATATAATGTTCGAAAGCACTATGGTTGTGAATTTTTGTACGGCGTGGATGGTGATTTTAATTAAAGACTTTTAATAGCCAAATTTTTGGTTGTCCTTATTTTTTAAAGTGTTGATGATTTGACGTGTTTTCCATACAATTTTATAAGTATTTTTAACCATTCTGTAGAAAATCCTGTTTACACGAACATTTATATTTAACTGACTAAATCGCCAAACGAAAGAGCCTGCTTAAATGTTTATGTGTTTATCGCCGGAGAGATTTTTTTTTTATTTACTCTTCGACTAGACTCGTACGTGCTGCCGGAACAAAGCACTTAATATCGTTTTCACCCTATTATTTTGTTCGCGAACAAATCTTTCGTTCGTTCTATCCCTGTCTGTTCTGTTCTTTTCAATCCATCTCCTTTTTATTCTGCATTTTAAACGCTTAATTTTTTCTTTCTTACAGATGTTTTTTTGTTTTTTTATTATTATTCTCTCTTTCACTTTGCCGTGTAAAAATCTTTATCCGTGTTTCTAGGTGACAATGCCAGCCAGCATGCAAGGTCAGATTTTGGGACTGTATACATATTAAAAAAGTCGACTTAGAAAACTTGGAGAAGCTTTATTCGCTGAAGAGTGTTATTCATGTACTTCAACTACGTTTCAGACACACAAATTTTTGAGATGTTTGTTTTTGCATTCCTAGATAAATATATATAACATCATATTTCGATTGTTACTTTTCATACTAGTGTATAGAAAAATTATTATTTTCCTAAAAAAAATCAACAAAATAATTTCATTTCCTCTACTGAATTTTGTTGAAGAAAAAACAAATCATTAAACATTTAATACGCCCGGCTCGGTACATTAATTCCCCTAAAGTAACAGGGATGTTCAAAGAGAAACTGAATTTTATTATGGAAGATTCATATACTAACGTTATTTTCTACAAATAAGCGTCACTTTTACCCATTTGGATACATTTAAAAAAGTCGTCAAGTTGGCAATATTTCAAAGTTCGTTGCTGAGGTCGTCAAACAAAAATTCGCAGAATTTGTCGCCAAGCTTTACTGGGGGAGGGGGGGGGGGGATTTTTCTTTGATGGTTTAATAGTTACAATTAATAACGTCTTCTTTCATGAATGGAACAAGCTAGATCCACGAGAATGAGGTTAATAAATCTCTTCCATAATATTGCATATGGAATCATAATCTATATAGCGATACTTATTAGTTTTATAACACTTTCCAACATAGTTGAGAAGTGTTTATGATCTTAGTCATTCTGTCTGTCCGTCTGCATAATAACTACCATAACAATGACTTAAGCTGAATGAAATTTTAGTATGTTGTGAGATGGTCTGTAGGACATATGGTAATGAAAATAAATAATATCACCCAATTAGTTTCGGATTTAACCCGGGTTGAAAAATGAAATACATTAAACCCTATGGGACTTCAGTTTTCAAACATTTTTTAAGCGAAGTTGAAATTCACAAATTACTTCGAAAATTTTAGGAAATATTCTAATTATCACATAAAATGTGTAAAAAAAATTTCAACAAAATATGCTTGGTAGTTTTTTAAATAAAAATTGAAATAATAATTGCACCCATGTGATTTGAAGAGATCACTTGACTCATCGCTAAATAAAATATGGCATTTATTTTTTTCCGCTATGTAAAGATCGTGATTTTTAAAGGTCGTTTACATTTATATTTAGTGTTACATTTGTCATAAAAGAGCTTTATTTTTACGTATTATCTATGTACCTAAATTCTGTGCTTACGCAATTACAATATTTTTTTTATTTTAAATGATCCCTAAACTTTGATTATTTCTATAACAAAACCTACTTATAACGCATGTAGAATGTGAACAAATCAAGCTATTGTAAGGTGAGTTGTATAAGAATTGCTGAATTTTTTCACGCAAAATTACTTAGGTCTGGAATCTGGAATATAAGTGATATGAATGAAATATTCATTGATTTTGCATTGAGAGGCAGACGATTTATATTTCGATGACGCCATTTGAATAAAGTTCATTTGTGTAACCAAAATTGTCTTTTTTTTAGAATTTTGTTTAACTGGAATGAGACCAGTGACGCTTTGCAACTGATCTCAACCTTATTTTGTCCCCACTGTTATTTAACAGTGAAACAGAAAAAAACAAAACAAAAAAAACCCAAAAATCAAAACTTTCCCTCTCAGCATTAATCTAACTGTAACCGTGAAAAGCAGTACTGGAGTGGTGGCCTTGACCTCGACTGTATCAATAAACATAGCCAATTGACAAAAGCCAAAGGCAGTGAAAGCGTGGATCATGACTTAAATGAACGACATGAAGGAATCAAGTTACTTTAAAACATTTTTTATATTGCTTTATTTAGTTCATTTTATGTGTTTAGTTTTCGTTGCACATGTAAATAACTCGATCTGTTTGTTCCCTAGATGTGGATCAAAAGGAATTTGACAACTATTTGGCTAAAACTTGGCGATGTAAGCGACCAAATTTATAATCATAAAAAAGTTCTGGAAAAATTAAGATTCCTAATTCGGAATTCCATAGTTAGGAGTCAGAAAGTTGACATTAGTAAGCTTAGAAAATTTCTCTTATTGCCCTTCTGATCAATATGCCACCTAAACCTAAAAACAGCATCAGAGATTAGATCAAATTTAAACACCTAATTTAATCTAATACGTAATTTAACCTAATACGTATTTGTCCACAGATCGCAACAAAATAATCATTGAACAAAATATTTTGTTCGCCAAGATAAAGAAAAACAAGAACGATCAATTATGCATAAATCATTGATTATGAAACACTTTCCAATTGAAATGCAATTTCATTTAAACATCTCTAAAATGCGATTCATTTAGCACTGATATTTTTTAAATTATCGCAGTAATTTATTATACTTGGAAACTTAAAACATCAAAAAAGACAATGCTATAAAATCGTCTGCTTCTCTATGTAAAATCAATGAATATTTCATTGATATCACTTATATTCCAGACTCCAGAGCTAAATAATTTTGCATTAAAAATTCAGCAATTCTTATACAACTCGCCTTACAATCGCTTGATTTGTTTATATTCTGCATATGTTAAAATTAGGCTTCGTTGTAGAGACAATCAAAGTTTCGTGATAATTTAAAATTAAAAGAAAATTGTAATCGCGTAAGAGCGGAATTTAGATACACAGATAATACTTAGAAAAAAAAAACGGTTTTATGACTAATGCAGCACTAAATATAAATTTAAAAGATCCTTAACAATCATAATCTTTACACACGGTAAAAAGTGAATGCCATATTTTATTTCGCAATAAGTCACGGGATCTATTTATATACCATAGGTGCAATTATTATTTTAATTTTTGTTTAAAAAACTACCGAATATATTTCGTTGAAATTGTTTTTTATACATTTTATGTGATAATTTGAATATTTCCTAAAATTTTCGAAGCAATTTGTGAATTTTAACTTACTACGTTGCCGAGTTCATTTTTTAACTTTCAAATTCTCCACAAGAGGAGCAGCAATCCCTTATATCCAATCGGATATGGTCACTTCACTATAGGTAGACTTAAGGTGTTTACTTACGAAACTTTCCTTACGAAGTTATTGTGTTTATGAACACTGTGTGTTGATGAACAACTCTTTTTTTTCTTTATGAACACTGTATATTGAAGGGAATCCCGGAAAACGCCCGGTTTCGATGCGTCCAAAGTCGTAAAGATATCTGTAACCAAAGCATGTAAATAAGGTGACCAATCGTCCTCCTTTAGGGAGGGCAGTCCTTCTTTTGTAGGTTCTGTCCTTCCTGAAAAAGTGTCCTCCTACCTGTCCTCCTTTTCGATATTTTAAAACTAATCTGTTAATCTCTGTATTCAGACATGCTGCGCCGAACTGTTACGCGTCATGTGACGGTACAGTTCGGACAGACGCGATTATGAAACGCATGCGCAGTGCATAGGAGTCTCGCACTATTGCGCACTTCACTTTATTTACTTTAACTCTATATTATACTTCGTGTAATCAAGATTGAATGTTGATACTCTAGCTGCAGCACTTACCGTAAAATTCAATATGAAGGATATTTCGTGCTCCGAAATTTCCAATATATTGTTACTGTTAGAAAATGATATATTGACAAAAAATATTCATTCAATGGAAAAATACTCGTTTAAGTAAATAATTAAAACGGATGTAAGCATAATTAGTGTATTTTTGTTTGAATTAACAAAATGTTTCATTTATTTACGTTGTACTTTTTTCTTAAATTTTTTCGTCCTCGTTTTCATTGTAAAAAATCTGATGTGGGCAACATATGACTTTCCTTATATAATGTAATGAATTTACTACTTTTACAGTAAAAAAATAGGTTTTTCTTATAGTAGATACTAATATTCTTTCCAAGATATTGAATTTTCGACAATGAGTCGTCATTTTCATTGATTTAGCATCATTTTTATCCATTTGGCGAGATTTTCATTAATTTGGCAACATTTAAAAAAAGTCGCCAAGTTGGCGACATTCCGCCAAATTCGTCGCCAAAATCTCGCCAAGCGTTATGCACTAAGAAAAAAGTTATTCTTACAGCAGATAAATGAATATTGGCGTTCAAATACAAAAGTATTATTCAAAGTATATTTTTTCATGAATGCAACGAGCTAGATCCACGAGAAGGATGTCACTCAATTTATCGCATGGTATTACATATGAAAAGTGAACATGTTTCTCAATAGGAATTTTTTTTTTTATGTGACTTTTTCATAATTTTTTTTAAAAATGTACAATATCTCGAGAACGGTTCATGTTAGCGTTCTAAAATTTATGCCAATCGTTTTCTAATGAAAAATTACATAAGAAATGTCTATTTGCGTAACTTTATTAGCGGTTTTGATTTTTTGACGATTTTTTCAAAATTTCATTCGAAAATTTAGGGGAGTTCTGAACATTCGATTACGTATAAAAACAATAGGCTTCCAGTGTTTACGGATTGTGATTTTTGTACCAAATTTGGTTCGAATCGGTCCATTCGTTCGTCAGTTATCGTCTCCACAGACTCACTGACACACACACACACACACAGACATCACTTCAAAAATGTTTGATTCGTGATCAGGGATGCTTGAAACGTGCTCTCCCGTCGAAAACTCGAATTCGAATTTTCGACCCCGTCACAATACTTTCCTTGGGCCAACGGCCGTACCGTGCTGAAAACACCGGTTCTCGTTAGATCACCGAAGTCAAGCAGCATCGGGCGCGGTTAGTACTTGGTGGGTGACCACCTCGGAACACCGCGTGCTGTTGGCCATCTCGGGTGCGGTATCCCCGTGGTTTGCGCGCTAGATTTGCACGCTACCACAAATGCCGCCGTGTTCATGCGGAGTACGATCACGTTAAACATGTGGGTCCGTAAGTCCTTCCGAGAGGTTGGTGGTAGGGGAAGGAGGGTACGGTCCCTGTGGATGCCTCCCCCACTGGGTTCCGGTCTAAATTGGGTGGCACTTCCCGGCCGTCCATACAGTTACCTTACACCTTTCTGGTAGGTCGGACGGTCTGGGTCTCAACAACAACAACAATACTTTCCTTATACATTATGTATATAAGGAAAGTAAAAAATTGGTCACCTTAATGTAAACCGCAACAACATTTAAATCAAGTGCTTGCTGTGACGTAAATTTAAAAGTCAGAAGATATAATACAAGCGCTTTGTACCTGTTATTCAACAGTGAAAGGAACGAAGAAAAAAAAAAAACCCAACAAAAAAGGAAAAATAAAAATGCTCGTACAATTTCCATTTCTGTAACCGTGAAAAGCAGTAGTTGTGTGGAAGGTCTTGGCCTCGACAATGTCAATAAACATCACATCGACAAAAGCCTTAGCGAGCGGAAGTTTCAAACGGGACTGAAATAAACGACGGGGCGGATTTATTTCAATGCGTATTATGTAAATTTTTTTAAGTTGGTGTCGAGGCTGGACTCGACCCTCGATTTATGCCGAAACACGTATATTAAGCTACCAGGGAGGCCAGCCGCTTATCGGTATCGTATCGAGGTTTCCTAAGACCCCAAACGAACTTTCATAAAATGGTCTCATCTGAAACAGACCGTCACACATCCGAAAATCGGTAATCCGAAAAATCGAATATCCGACAATTTAATTATGTTGTTTCTACAAGTTCAAAAAATACTGATAAAATACGGATTTATTAAAAGATTAACATATGCGTTAGTCTGTTCTGGAATAGAAGGACCCGAGTTAACAATATTTTGGAGGTCTTTGTATGAAAAAAAAAATAAAATACTTCCGGGTTCGAAACTACCTTCTCTCAATGGATAATCCGGCCCTGGTTATATGACAAAGCGCACTATGGAAATTATAATATCATGATCTCAATATGCTCAACTACAATTCGATAAGCAGGTTGAAACAAAAGCGTTGCAAAGAAGACTATAAATTGATATCTCATAATAATAAAATGCACAATTATATAAAATGCCAAGAAAACGTTGGATTAGGTATAACGTATAATACATTACTGAGTCATTTTAAAAATGTAAGATAAGTCTAATAAAAATAATGTACAAAATTTTAAAGCCCTCCACAAACATTAGCCCCCAAGGGTTCGCTTGGCACTCAGGATTCTCAATATTTTTAAACTTTTACCAGACATTGCCATGAAATAAAGCTTTTACGGTTAAAGTTTTAGGGCCCATTGTAGTAAAGTCGCCAGAAAAAAAAAATTAGGAAGGTGGAGGGTAGCTACAAACTATTTTATTTCCCATTTCTCCGAACATTAATGAATTTCATCTAATACATTGAATTTCATCTAATACAGCGACCAGCAGCATGGATGCCCATGGAAATTTTTCCAGGGGTGGGTCGAAAACCCAGACCACCTGACTGACTCAAAGGTTTACAGCAGCAGTTTGGGCGGCCGGTTCGTCAAACTTAAAGATAAGACGTACCTCATGGATTAATTTAATGCCCACCTTTGTGACCTTGAACATCCAGCGGAGGGCAAATGTCCCCTCATCTATGGGCGCCCATGGCCAGCATCGGTGGACAGATTTCGTGTTAGCTCTTCTCAGCACCAAAGATACAGAAATTGCTTTCACAGCAAAAACCTTCTATGTGCTGCCACCCTAATGCTATTTTAATTGAAAAATCATCCAAGTTAAAAACTTTAGTCCAGCTAAATAAACTGACTATGATAAATAAATACTGCCATTGAATTAAAAATAGTAGCGGACGGAAAATCAAATACTGTGTTTATTCATTGCAGAATATTATGCTAACTATAATAATAATACATCTCAATCCAACCTTAACTAATATTCAAAGCATCGCTATGCACACTGAAATACAAGATATCAAAGCAAGCTGTTCTGGAACCGCGAAGAAAATATTGGTTTATAGTTTCAGTTTACGCAGGAAAAAAAAATTATCTTATTTCCTGTTTCATTTGGTCGCTGGATGTTTGAGATACTAGGTCAGCAACTTGAAGCTAAACACTCATCTTATGCGGGTTGCAGACGATTTATGCATATATGGTATATGTTAGTTCGTGTTCCAAAACCGTAGCTGGAAGTATTGACGTTTAAGGAAAACAGTAAAATTTGGCCCCCCCCCCCACACACACAAATTTGGAAACCTCCCCCCCCCCCACACACACACACTCTGTTCTATGTACACACACACACACCGTAGCAGGTGTCATATTTTATCCCATACCTTTTGCTGATGTAATACAATAACTGAACTCTATTCCCATACTAGAATGAATCCATTTTTAAATAACTTGTTTTTTCTTTATGCAAATTTTACAAGAAAAAATTTGAAAAATCTGCATTGTTGTTCTATCACAATTATATCATGTTACCCTTCTTTTTAAAGGGCTTGGAAAAAAATTTTCGATTGATGCAAAGTTTGTTAATTTATCACCCAGGCCATAATTTCCCTCATTCGAGGACGCTAATAAGGACACGAACAAAAAACATTTGTATCACGGCTATTTTTCACAACAATGATTGAAACTACGAAGGTTTGTAATCATTGAGCTGTAAATAACTCCTTTTAGCCATGATTATGTCTAATTTTGCCCTATGCCCCCCATGTTAATAAAATATAAAATTTCGAACAAATTTCAAAGTTTTCGCTCGCATTTAAAAGTAGTTCTATCTAATTTTAGACTTTTCAATAACAAAGCCAGATATAAAGTTTTGTGAAAATCCATTGATATTTGTGGCAGCTATCGTATGCTAAAATCGACCCCAGACAGACATACGGACATCACTCCAACAATAATCAAAACATGCTCAGGAAGTTCTAAAACATGTATTGACATCAAAATTTTGAAATCGAAATTTTTCGTGAAAGCAATACTTTCTCAATACTACGTATGAGAAAGATAAAACAGTGCTATTTATTGTTTCTGTTTATTGTTATATTGTAAATGATAATTTTAAATAAATTAAAATTAGCTTATTACACGGATTATTATTTTTCCATGCGTATTTCTCGCCATTTCCTTCAGAAGTACTTCAGTATAAAGAGACATTTGCATAATTATCGTTTACTGCTGAACGCATTTTTCACCCTCTACAAATTTGTAATTGAAATTTTTCGCCTATCTTGCTATTTTCGATATAGGAAAATTCTAACTTTCGGCAATTGAAAATTTTCACTTCGTTTTTAAGATAGGAATTCTTTGATAAGACAGAAATTTTTCAATTCTTCAATTCTTTGTTCAGTTCTGGTTCATGTTTAATTAAGTAGGTAAAAATGTTTTCTCTTAAATTAGGTTACAGTATAAGAGTTGTGGCTTTTCCTTAAATTTTCTCCCATGTTTCCGCTGAACAAAATCTTAATATGAAATATCGGTATCCTGTTTTGGAAAATTCAAAATACAAGGTTTTAATTTTTCTCGAAATACATGGTAATGGTTTGTAGGGAAAGTATTAGAATAGGGTCATAAAATCGGAACTCTTGAGTAGGCTTAAATGTATTCATTAAATGTTTGTTTTATATGTAGTTTTGAATGACAAAGGAAATAAATCCAACTTCATTACCTCAAGATAAATCGTTAGTGAGACATTTAAATATTTTGAAACTTGGCGATCTGGCGACGTTTTAAAATACACCGTCCCCAATTGAAAAAGAAATATTTTGAAAACAGAAATTGAATGTAATTAAAAAAAATCTGATGTGGGCAACACATGACTTTCCTTATATAATGCAATGAATTTACTACTTTTACAGTAAAAAAAATAGGTTTTTCTTATAGTAGATACTTATATTCTTTCCAAGATATTGAATTTTCGACAATTAGTCGTCATTTTCATTGATTTAGCGTCATTTTAATCCATTTGGCGAGATTTTCGTTAATTTGACAACATTTCAAGAAGTCGCCGAGTTGGCGACATTCCGCCAAATTCTTCGCCAAAATCTCACCAAGCTTTACTGACGGAGAAATAAGTTATTGTTATAGCAGATAAATGAATATTGGCGTTCAAATACAAAAGTATTACTCGAAGTATCTCTTCTCATGAATGGAACGAGCTAGATCCACGAGAATGATGTCACCCAATTTATCGCATGGTATTACATATGAAAAGTGAACATGTTTCTCAACAGGAAATATTTTTTATTTTATTTTATATGACTTTTTGATAATTTTTTTGAAAATTGTGCCATATCTCGAGAACGGTTCATGTTAGCGTTCTAAAATTTATGCTAATCGTTTTCTAATGAAAAATTACATAAGAAATGTCTATTTGCGTAACTTTATTAGCGGTTTTGATTTTTTGACGATATTTTCAAAATTTCACTCGAAAATTTAGGGGGGTTCTGAACATTCGATTACGTTTAAAAACAATAGGTTTCCAGTGTTTACGGATTATGATTTTTGCACCAAATTTCGTACGAATCGGTCCATTCGTTCGTCAGTTATCGTCTCCACAGTCTCACTGACACACACACACACACAGACATCACTTCAAAAATGTTTGATTCGTGATCAGGGATGCTTGAAACGTGGTCTCCCGTCGAAAACTCGAATTCGAATTTTCGACCCCGTCACAATACTTTCCTTATACATTATGTATATAAGGAAAGTGATAAGTACTTTTACGCGTTGTCACTTTTTTCTTTCAAGCTTTGGCTCGTGCAGGCAGATTATATTACTTAGTTTTTTTTTTATGTGACAGCATTTATATTATTTATATAGGGCAAATAGAAAACTTCCCCCCCCCTTAAAGTTTCAATCGCCCCCCACCCCGATCAAAATGTCCTGAAAGATAGCCTGTGCGTTATTTTGTGTGGAAAAACTTAAAATAACGTGTATAAGAGGGGAAAAAGGGGATTTTTAGTTTGTAGGGAAAGTCATATGCTGCCCATATTAGATTGCTAATTTTGATCCGGTGTCGAATGCCTCTCCTTATCAGGAAGTTCGTCAGCGCGGCGCAAACATACATCCTCACACGAAGTTTTCTAGTGGATGATTAATTAAATTATTCCAAGTCAAAACATGTGCAACGCCAATTACGCGCTTTTTTACTAAAAATTCAAATGCATTCACACTCCCACACATTTCCACAGAATTTTTCGGGGAAAAGAAAAAAAGGACGGGCATGTTTCGAACGAAATATCAAAACAGTGTTTTGCATGCGGATTTCATATCCACCCCTTTCCCCAGTCCAGATTCACAGATAGCTCTGCTGCTGTGATTTTTCGTTTTATTTTATTGTTATTCTTTCTCTCTCTCTCTCTCTCTCTCTCTCTTAGAATTCAGTGCGCTTCCGCGTTTGCCGAGAGTCAAGGTCGGGCTCGAAATTCGGCGGTCGACATTGAAACAGGGACTCGCGGTCTGGAGGCATCCGGAAAGTGAATGGGACGGTTGGGATGGGCTGAAAATTACGTAAAGTACGTAAATGTTAGAGAGACATATTCTCTATTGGCGGGGTTTCGTTTGTTGCCACTGTGCCCCTATGGGCGGAACCGTGCCGGGCGTAGATTTACATGATTTGGATTATCAAGTTCACTATTCTTTGGGGCCTGTATAATGTCATAATATTTTGTGCCATCACAATATTAATATATATATATATATATATATATATATATATATATATATATATATATATATATATATATATATATATATATATATATATATATATATATATATATATATATATATATAATAATAATAATAGTTTGAAAATCCAATGATAGAATAGAGAGAAGTTGCAACTCAAAAAACCCCAACATTAAAAATTGCCTAACAAATAAAAAGGTATCAAACAGAGCATATTATATTTAATTGTGATTTATGTATACTAATATTCCCCCACCCCCATACCATTGTAATGATAAGTTACCTTCTATTTGTATCCATAGTCTTGGTCTATAGTTACTTATTTGTAACAGATATGCTAGAGATGGTTTTTTTTTGTACTTACCGTAGTTTATGCATAGTTTTCGATTAAAATATTGCAATTTATATATATATATATATATATATATATATATATATATATATATATATATATATATATATATATATATATATATATATATAATCTTCATTTTTTCATATTTTGGTGTCTGTAGTCTGAGTTTGAGCATTTATAGTAATGTACTATTGCTCAATCTGAAGCAAGCATTTGTTTGCGTTAATTAGAATTAAATATTCAGACCTGAAGATGAATTTAATCCTGATTAATCATCGAATTTGGGCCGGTGCTGTTCTTTTCTCTTATCGGCAATATGACCGTGGTTTTGCTTCTATGGTGATGTTAATATTGCTTGAATTTTTATTATTACATTTTTCTAATATATATATATATATATTACTTTCCCTACATACATAGTATAAATAGAAGGGAAGATATTGCGAAGGAGTGGGAAATTTGAGTTGGAGTTTTCGACGGAAGAGCATGTGTCAAGCATTCCTGATTTCGAATCGAACGTTTTAAGAACGAAGTAATGTGTGTGCCCATTAGTCTGTGGATACGATATATCACGAATGGAACGTTTCGAACGAAATACTTTAAAGAATATAATTTGTGTAATAGTTTTATTTTGAAATCCAACACACTACGTCGATAGTCATTTAAATATAAGAAAAGCCTTTCTCTATCTGTCTGTAACTCTTGGCGACAAATTTAAGGAACACAATCCTTCTGTAGTCTAGGGTGATAGATGGTACGGAGCACACTTCGTATCGTACTAGAAAGTTTTGACATGGGACTTCAGTGCTTTATAGTCATAGACATATATACTTTTACGCCAATGTTTATAGTTGAGCCCCCCCCCCCTCCCACAGACACGGTAATCAGCCACTGCTATGACAGCATCATTAGTCTGGCACAAATAAAGACGATTTTTTGCCCTGAAATATCTGAAATTTAATATTAAATATAATTTTTTTTTAATTTTTTTAATGGGACTGGATGATACCTTAAACTTTCCCTAATTCGGCATCCAATGGTACGGCACGTCCGGTAGTCCGTCACACGTCTTGGATGGCATTCGGGTTCTCTCTGCTGTGTTGAGGTACATTTATCGTAAATAGACTTATTTTATATGCAGATTTTTGCTTATTGAATATTTATTGATCTAATAAGTTTTAAATTAATTTCAATGTTTTTTCATATACTGTATAGTATAAACCTGTTTGTGTAACGTGTTAGGCAGATAAATATTTCATTCATTTTTAATTATTTTGTTTAAAATTAATTTTTCCCATTTTTTTACCACATTTTAGATTGACATTCGATAATCCGGCAGATTTAGTAATCCGGCATCGCTGAAGTCCCGGACGATTATCGCAAGTTTAATGTACTAAATTTGGTAAGTCAAAACTTTTAAGCTAATTCAGTGAGTTTTATAATGTATTTAAATATATAAGAATGCTTTGCATGAGTGACTAAAATTTCGTAATAATTTTAGCTGAATGAAATTATTGGAAGTTTCGTCGCCAAGATATTGTCGTAATAATCTTAAAGTAACCGGATTTTATTGTTACTGTAAATGTTGTTTTTCAGTTATGAGACATTTAAGACGGGGTGGGAGGTGTGTGTGTGTGTGTGGGGGGGGGGGGTAATTATACTGCAATATTAATGTGTTACAAAAACAAATCTTTTTGGGATTTTACGTAAAAGCACGTTTTATAATTTTCTCTACACATTTCAAAAATATCTTTCCTTGGCAACATGCCCACACCTGGCCATTTCCAAATATTTCCCTCTCTATCAATGCAAAAAATTTACGTTCACACAGAACTGTCCTTCAGTATTACTGAAATTATGAATTCCACAGAAAAGTGTTTTATTAGGCCAAAGTTTATGCACTTCAACATGGAGGGAGAATTTTGAATAGACATTTAGGAGGGATAATATTCGACTGAAAATCTCAGATTTACAATAATCTTAGAGTGACTTGCACCCCCCCTCCCCCCCCCCCAAAAAAATAAATAAAAATCAGTTCTGACCATTCAATTTTGACTTTTAATTCGTTCCTGTTTACGCGATGACGCACAGAAAATGAACAGATTTTTTAATCAATATATATTACAGAATGCTGTATAATTCTACCACCGCCAGACCAAATTGATCACAATTACAAAAACAATATGATTCCAATGAATGTTTCGTGATCATATTGTTTATTTAGTACTAAAAGCAGACATAAAATTCCCGTGTCTTATTAATCGTTTGCAAATTGTATTAATCTTTTGCAAATAATGTCATTCATAATGTTCGCTCATAATGTATACAATTTTACTACAAACAGTAATTTTGTTTTGCTCCTGATTTAACATTTCCATTTGAATAATTCGAATTCAAATCACCCTCGGAGGGGTTTCATTAATCAAAAAAGACGGCTCACATCTTAAGATCGATTATTTCGTTCTGTGATTTCTCCGCACGAGAAATATAATCTCCACCGTTACTATAATTCATTACTGTTTCTGTCCCGATTTAACTAGAAACAGTATCGCATGAATCCACCCCTTTTGGAACATAACTGATACATTCGCAGACGATTTTAAGTGGAAGAGAGGAAAGGCGCAAACAGAACTTTGCATGGTAAATACTACTCAGAGGGCGCATAGGGTGGCGGGAAGGGGTGCATCATAGACGGCGCGCGCGAGAAAACCAGACGATGTCTGATCATTGTCTAGCCTAGTCTTGTGATTATCGTCTGGCTGCCTGCGCGAGCGCAGCTCTCTCTGCCCCTCTCAACACGGAAGAAGTTACCGCAAACGATAATTTTGGGGAAAAGTATGGAGGAATTATGAAGCCCTCCCCTCCCTCATAATATACGATGAAGAAAATGCAGACCACATAAAAAGAACAAAAACTAATAACCAACCACCGGGGAAGAATCAGCTCAGAATCGTTCTATACCGGAAGGTGGGGATCCTTTATTTTCTGAAAAATTGTCTGTGTGTTTGGAATAAGCGAGTGATGTGTGCGTTATTTTAAACGCGAAAGGGGGGGGGGGGGGTCTTGTTTACGTCATGTTGACCCTGATATTCTTTCTGGACGGCTTGTTTGCGGAAATCGTTTGCCGGAGAGGTATTTCCGGTCGAGTTGTTTGGGTGTTTCAGGGTCTCTGTGGGTTACATCTCCTTCTCTCCTTCGTTTATTTCTTTCAGACTTATGTCGTTTCGAATTTGCTCTAAAAAAACCATATGTTTAGTAAAGAATTTTTTTAATATTAACTGGGATAAATTTTCTCTAAAACAAATAGTTTTTAAAATGGCTGGGAGTATTTTCTAGGAAATATGCTAAGATGATAAATTTTATTATGGCCATATTAAAGTATAAAGCTTTCTCAAATAAAAACAAATATTTCATGTCTGAGGGTCGATATGATCTTGATATTAACCGAAATATTTTTAAAACGCAAAAATAGATTTATGAAAAAATATTTAGAGAAAATCGAGCTATAGAGCAAGCAGATCACTTCTAAAACACCAATAAAGGAAGATGCCTATTAGTCTGTACCGGATAATCAATGCGTCGTACTGCAATGAAATTTCTTATACATGTACTCCAAAACCCGAGACGATGCGCCTCGGTGAATTTTTTTTAACACTATATATTTGAAAAGTGTTTATAACCTTGGTCTATCTGTCTGTCCGTTCGTATGATAACTGCCGTAAAAATGAGTTTATCAAAATTACATTTTAGTATGTTTTTGAGACGGTCTGTGGGACATATGGGAATGTAAATGGATAATATCACCCAATTAGTTTTGGATTGAACCCGGGTTGAAAAATTATTATATACAATGAACCCTATGGGACCTAATTTTCCAAATATTTTTTAAGCAAAGTTAAAATTCACAAATTGCTTCTAAAATTTTAGGAAATATTCAAATTATCCCATAAAATATATAAAAAAAATTTCAGCAAAATATGTTTGGTAGTTTTTTTAAATTAAAATTAAAATAATAATTACACCCATGCAATATGAAGAGATCACGTGACCCATTTCAAATAAAATATGACATCCATCTGTTTTCCCCTGAGTAAAAATCGTGATTTTTAAAGTACTTTAAAATTTATATTTAGTGTTGCATTCATTGCAAACCTCTTTATTTTTGCCCATTTTCTGTGCATCTATATTCTGCACCAACACAATTACAATATTTTTGAGTTTAAATGATCATCAAATTTTGATTATTTCTGCAACGAAGCCTAATTTTAATGGAAGCAGAATGTAAACAAGTGATTGTAAGATGAGTTGTATAAGAATTGCTAAATTTTTTTTCGCTCAAAATTATTTAACTCTGGAATAAAAGTGTATGAATTAAATATTCACTGTTTTTACATACAGAGCCCGACGATTTATATTTCGATGACGTCATTTGAATAAAGTTCATTTTTTTTCAATGACGTTTTAAGTTTCCATGTTTAATAAATTATTGTAGTTCTGGGATAGTTAAAAAAATATCACCGCTGAATGTATCGTATTTTAGAGATGTTTAAATAAGCATTGCAGTTTGAAAGTGTTTCATAATCAATGCTTTATGCATGATTGATCTTTCTTGTTTAAATTGGAATTCGTTTTTTAGTTATTTTATGTTTTAATACAATTTTGAGCAATTTTCACACAAATCGTAAGCTACCACGTTGCTTTTCAAAATACGTCCAGTCGTTAAACTGACGCGGAAATAGAATTAAAACTATAAATTCAATGTAATTTCAAATAATTATCCCTGTTAATTTGTGAAATTAAGCTACATTTAATGAATTATAAAAAAAAATGAGAGGCAATGAATTTGAACTTGTAGGGAGATCATGAGCTGCCCACATCATATTACTTTCCTTATATACATAATGTATAAGGAAAGTATTGTGACGGGGTCGAAAATTCGAATTCGAGTTTTCAACGGGAGAGCACGTTTCAAGCATCCTTGATCACGAATCAAACATTTTTGAGGTGATGTCTGTGTGTGTGTGTGTGTGTGTGTGTCAGTGAGTCTGTGGAGACGATATCTCACGAACGAATGGAGCGATTCGAATGAAATTTGGTACAAAAATCACAATCCGTGATTACTGGAAGCCTATTGTTTTTAAACGTAATCGAATGTTCAGAACCCCTCTGAATATTCGTGTGCAATTTTGAAAAAAATCATCAAAAAATCAAAACCTTTAATAAAGTTACGCAAATAGATATTTCTTATGTAATTTTTCCATAGAAAACGATTGCCATAAACTTTAGAACGCTAGCATGAACCGTTCTCGAGATATTGCACATTTCTCAAATAAATTTATCAAAAAATCCCATAAATTAAAAAAAATATTAACCGTTGAGAAACATGTTCACTTTCCATATGTAATATTATGCGATAAATTTGGTGACATCATTCTCATGGATCTAGCTCGTTCCATTCATGAGAAAATATACTATGAGTAATACTTTTGTATTTGAACGCCAATAGTCATTTATGTGCTGCAAGAATAACTTATTTCTCCGTCCATAACGCTTGGCGAGATTTTGGCGACAAATTTGGCGAAATGTCGCCAATTTGGCGACTTTTTGAAATGTTGCCAAATTAACGAAAATCTCGCCATCTGGATAAAAATGACGTTAAATCTATGAAAATGACGACTAATTGCCGAAAATTCAATATTTTGGAAAGAATATATGTATCTACTATAAGAAAAACCTATTTTTACTTTCCTTATATACATAATGTATAAGGAAAGTATTGTGACGGGGTCGAAAATTCGAATTCGAGTTTTCGACGGGAGAGCACGTTTCAAGCATCCCTGATCACGAATCAAACATTTTTGAAGTGATGTCTGTGTGTGTGTGTGTGTGTGTGTGTGTGTGTGTGTGTGTGTGTGTGTGTGTCAGTGGGTCTGTGGAGACGATAACTGACGAACGAATGGACCGATTCGAACCAAATTTGGTACAAAAATCACAATCTGTAAACACTGGAAGCCTATTGTTTTTATACGCAATCGAATGTTCAGAACCCCCCTAAATTTTCGAATGAAATTTTGAAAAATCGTCAAAAAATCAAAACCAATAATAAAGTTACGTAAATAGACATTCCTTATGTAATTTTTCATTAGAAAACGATTGACATAAATTTTAGAACGCTAACATGAACCGTTCTCGAGATATTGCACATTTTTCAAAAAAATTATCAAAAAGTCAAATAAAATAGAAAAAAAATATTTCCTATTGAGAAACATGTTCACTTTTCATATATAATATCATGCGATAAATTGGGTGACATCATTCTCGTGGATCTAGCTCGTTCCATTCATGAAAAAAGATACTTTGAGTAATACTTTTGTATTTGAACGCCAATTTATCTGCTGTAAGAATAACTTATTTCTTCGTTCATAACGCTTGGCGAGATTTTGGCGACAAAATTGGCGGAATGTCGCCAACTTGGCGACTTTTTGAAATGTTGCCAAATTAACGAAAATCTCGCCAAATGGATAAAAATGACGCTAAATCAATGAAAATGACGACTAATTGTGGAAAATTCAATATCTAATAAGTTATATAATATATAAATATATAATAATAGTTATATAATATATGTCGAAAATTCAATATCTAATAAGTTATATATATATATATATATATATATATATATATATATATATATATATATATATATATATATATATATATATATATATAACTTATTTCTTTGTCCATAACGCTTGGCGAGATTTTGGCGACAAAATTGGCGGAATGTCGCCAACTTGGCGACTTTTTGAAATGTTGCCAAATTAACGAAAATCTCGCCAAATGGATAAAAATGACGATAATCAATGAAAATGACGACTAATTGTCGAAAAGTCAATATCTTGGAAAGGATATTAGTATCTACTAGAAGAAAAACCTATTTATTTTACTGTAAAAGTAGTAAATTCATTTCATTATATAAGGAAAGTCATGTGTTGCCCACATCAGATTTTTTTAGTTGTAAAAGTAGTAAATTCATTGCATTATATAAGGAAAGTCATGTGTTGCCCACATCAGATTTTTTTTAACTGTAAAAGTAGTAAATTCAATGCATTATATAAGGAAAGTCATGTGTTGCCCACATCAGATTTTTTTTAATGTAAAAGTAGTAAATTCATTGCATTATATAAGGAAAGTCATGGTTGCCCACATCAGATTTTTTTTTTATTTCTAGGAAATGTAAATTATATCAAAACTGAAAATTTCACTTGAAATTCTATAGGTATACTATTGCATGTAAGGCAAATTAGTTTGAAATTAGAAAGTTTTATGTAATGTAAATTATTTTAAAATACAGGTAGTTTTTCATGTCTTTGTAATGTTACTTGCTTTAAAACTGTTTTTTTTTTATTTCCTTTATTTCCACGTAATATAAATCATCATTAAACAGTAGAATCTACATAAATTTTACCTTGTGATTTAAATTATTTTAAATCTGAAAAATTTCATGAAAACTTCTTATTTCCGTGTACTTTTTTTATTTCTATGAAATGTAAATTATATTAAACTTAACTCCATAAAATGTTCTTGTTCCATATAATGTACATTTTGCTTTAATTCCATGTAATTTTTTTCTTACGATGTGATGTAAATTTATTTTTAAATTGAAAATTTCATTATTTTTTTTTATTTAAATATAATGTAATTTGTATAAAACTATAAATTCCACGAATTTTTTATTTCCATATAATGTAACTTATTTTAAAGCAACATATTACATGGTTTGTTTTTTATTTCCATGCACTTCAATTTATTTTAAACCTGAAAATTTTCTGTAGTAATTAATTTTAATTCCATGTAATGTATCATATTAAAACTACAAATTCTATGTAAATTTTTTCCATTTTAGTTGAATTACTCTAAACTAAAATTTCAATGTTACTTTTTTCCTTAAAACAGAAAATTCCACATATTTCTTTTCTTTCCCAACAATGTAAATAAGTTAAAAATGAAAATTCCCTATAGAGTTTTTTCCATAATATAAGTTATTTAAAATCAGAAAAGTGCATATAATTTGTTCATTTTCGTGTAATTTTTTTTATTTCAAAAGAATGTAATTTTTTTAATTGGAATTTCAATTTTTTTTATTTCAATGAATTTTTTTGTTTCAATGGTATTTTTATACTAGAAGTACCATGAAATAATTTTTTATTTCTGTGTAATGTAAAATGTGTCAAAATTAAGAATTCCATATAATTCCCCCCCCCCTCCATGAGATGCAGACTATTTATAACTGTTTTTGTACAATTTTTCTACATATTGTAAATTAATTTAAAACTGCGGATTCGATGTATTTTGTTCTTTACTTATAAATATAACGCATTTTAAAACGCCAAGCGTCTAAAACTCCAATTTTTATGTCATATTTTTTATTTGCATGTGGTGTAAATTCTTTTAAAACTGCAAATTCCATGCTTTTTTTGTTATTTCCATATAATGTAACTTATTTTAAAATAGCAAATTCGATTATATATAATTCGTTTTTCATGTACTGTAAGTTATTTTAAAACTGAAAATTCTATGCGAAAATTGATCTTATTTCTATGTAATGTATTATATTAAAACTGAAAACTGCATTTCTCTTTTATTTACATGCAATGCAAATTATTTTAAAACTAAATATTTCTATTGACTATTTTTATCCCATATAATATAACTTATTTTCCAAGTAATGTAAGTTTTTTATACTGAAAATTCCATGTACATGCTGTTTTATTACTTTCCTTATATGCATAATGTATTGTATAAGGAAAGTATTGTGACGGAGTCGAAAATTCGAATTCGAGTTTTCGAAGGGAGAGCACGTTTCAAGCATCCCTGATCACGAATCAAACATTTTTGAAGTGATGTCTGTGTGTGTGTGTGTGTGTGTGTGTGTGTGTGTGTGTGTGTGTGTGTGTGTGTGTCAGTGAGTCTGTGGAGACGATAACTGACGAACGAATGGACTGATTTGAACCAAATTTGTTACGAAAATCACAATCCGTAAACACTGGAAGCCTATTGTTTTTATACGTAATCGAATGTTCAGAACCCCCTAAATTTTCGAATGAAATTTTGAAAAAAACGTCAAAAAATCAAAACCACTAATAAAAGTTACGCAAATAAACATTTCTTATGTAATTTTTCATTAGAAAACGATTGACATAAATTTTAGAGCGCTAACATGAACCGTTCTCGAGATATTGCACATTTTTTAAAAAAATTATCAAAAAGTCATATAAAAAAAAATCCTATTGAGAAACATGTTCACATTTCATATTTGATACCCTGCGATAAATTGGGTGACATCATTCTCGTGGATCTAGCTCGTTCCATTCATGAAAAAGATACTTTGAGTAATTATTTTGTATTTGAACGCCAATAGTCATTTATCTGCTGTAAGAAGGAATTATTTCTTCGCCCATAACGCTTGGCGAGATTTTGGCGACGAATTTGGCGGAATGTCGCCAACTTAGCGACTTTTTGAAATGTTGCGAAATTAATGAAAATCTCGCCAAATGGATAAAAATGACGCTAAATCAATGAAAATGACGATCAATTATCGAAAATTCAATATCTTGGAAAGAATATTAGTATCTACTATAAGAAAAACCTATTTTTTTTTACTGTAAAATAGTAAATTTATTACATTATATAAGGAAAGTCATGTGTTGCCCACATCAGATTTTTTTTTACTTTCCTTATATACATAATATAATGTATACGGACAGTATTGTGACGATGACGAAAATTTGAATTCGAGTTTTCGACGGGAGAGCACGTTTCAAGCACCCCTGATCACTAATTGAACATTTTTGAGGTGATGTCTCTCTGTGTGTGAAAGTATGTATGTGTGTGTGTGTGTGTGTGTGTGTGTGTGTGTGTGTGTGTGTGAGTCTGTGGAGACGATATCTCGCGAACGAATGGAGCGATTCGAAAGAAATTTCGTACAGAAATATAAAATCCGTGAATACTGGAAGCCTATTGCTTTTAAAAAACCCTAAATTTTCGAATGAAATTTTGAAAAAATCATCAAAAAATCAAAATCTTTAATAAAATTATGTAAATAGACATTTCTTATGTATTGTTTCCTTACAAAACGATTAATATAAACTTTAGAACGCTAGCATGAACCGTTATCGATGTATTGCACATTTTTCAAATAAATTTATCAAAAAATCCCATAAATTAAAAAAAATATATTAATTGTTGAGAAACCTGCTCACTTTTCATATGTAATATCATGCGATAAATTTAGCGACATCATTATCGTGGATCTACCTCGTTCCATTCATGAGAAAATATACTTTGAGTAATACTTTTGTATTTGAACGCCAATAGTCATTTATCTGCTATAAGAATAACTTATTTCTCCGTCCATAACGCTTGACGAATTTGGCGGAATGTTGCCAAATTGGCCACTTTTTTAAATGTTGCCAAATAAACGAATATCTCGCCAAATGGATAAAAATGACGCTAAATCAATGAAAATGATGAATAATTGACAAAAATTTAATATTTTGCAAAGAAAATAAATATCTACTATAAGAATAACCTTTTTTTTTTACTCTAAAAGTAGTAAATTCATTGCATTATATAAGGAAAGTCATGTGCTGCCCACATCAGATTTTTTTTATAATGTTACGATTTTAGAAACTGCAAATTCCATATAAATTTTTTTTGCATTTTTTTTTGCATTTTTTTTTTGCATTTTTTGCATAAATTATTTTAAAACTACAAATTTCATGTATTTTTTTATTTTTAAGTAAATGTAAATCATTTTAAAACTGTAAAATCTAATTTTTTTTCTTGTATTCTAACCTAATTTAAAACTGCAAATCCTGTGTTATAACTTTTCAATTTCAAGTAATGTAATTTATTTTAATACTGCATGTAATTTAGGTATGTAATTAATGAAATTTATTTTAATACTGCATTTTAATAGTGATTCCATGCAATTTTTTTATTTCCATGTAATGTAACCCATTTTAAAACCGCAATTTTTTATAGTAATATTTCATGTAATGGATTATTTCAGAAATATAAATTTCCTGTCAAATATTTTATTTCTATTTGATGTAAATTATTTTAAATCTAAAAATTCCATGCCATTTTTATATTAAGTTATGTAAATTATTTTAAAATTGAAAATTCCATGTATTTTTCTTATTTCCACGTAATGTAAATTGTTTTAAACGGAAAATTTCATGTATTGTTTTTATTTCCATGTAATATAAATTCTTTTAAACTAAAAATTCCATGTATTTCTTTTTCTTTTTACGTAATGTAATTTTTTTAAATCAAAAAATATGTAAAACTAAAATTATTTTAAAACTAAAAAATATTTTTATATTTTCAAGTTATGTAAATTATTTTAAAATTGAAAAATCCTTGCATTTCTTTTTATTTCCATGTAATGTAAACAGTTTTAAACTGAAAATTCCATGTATTTCTTTTTCTTTCTACGTAATGTAATTTTTTTTTCAACCAAGAATATTTGAAACTAAAATTATTTTAAAACTAAAAAATATATTTTTATTTTCAAGTTATGTAAATTATTTTAAAACTGAAAATTCCATATATTTCTTTTCATTTTCATGTAATATAAATTCTTTTAAACTGAAAATTCCATGTATTTTTTTTTAATTGATAATTCCATGTAGTTTTTTTTTTTTAATTTCCATGTAATGTAGATTGTTTTAATATTTCAAATTCCGTGAAGTTGATTTTTAATGAAACATACATTTTAAAACTGCAAATGGAAGGACAATATTTCTGGAAATATTAGAACGATTTGCATGAAATTTGGTACGTTTATTTCAATTAGTAACAACTAAAAGTCTATTGATCTCAAGATTGAGTTACAAGAATGTTTTTCCCCCACAATTTGTTAAACTGTTGAGAACAAATGCAAGATAATAGAGAACAAATACACATAAGATATTTTAACATACTCGTATTTGATAATTTTAGTAATTATGACAATAACAATAATAATATATACTATTAATTTTCGGTTAACCAGTATGTAAATAAGTTTGTCTTGCAATTTATAAAGCTAATACTTTGCGTTTCTTTTCTTTTTCTTTTCCCTTGCTGTTGTTGTTACTATTAATTTCCTTATATACATAATGTATAAGGAAAGTATTGTCACTAGGGCGAAAATTCGAATTCGAGTTTTCGACGGGAGGGCCCGTTTCAAGCATCCCCGATCACGAATCGAACATTTTTTGGGTGATGTCTGTGTGTGTGTGTGTGTGTGTGTGTGTGTGTGTGTGTGTGTGTGTGTGTGTGTGTGTGTGTGTGTCAGTGAGTCTGTGGAGACGATATCTCACGAACGAATGGAGCGATTCGAATGAAATTTATAACCCATGAATACTGGAAGCCTATTGTTTTTAAACATATTCGAATGTTCAGAACCCTAAATTTTCAAGTGAAATTTTGAAAAAAAATCATAAAAAAATCAGAACCTTTAAAATAAGTTACGCAAATAGACATTTTTTATGTAATTTTTCCTTAGAAAACGATTGACATAAACTTTAGAACGCTAACTTGAATTGTTTTCGAGATATTGCACATTTTTCAAACAAATTTATCAAAATATCCCATAAATTAAAAAAAACATCTGATGTGGACAGCACATAACTTTCCTTATTTAATGCAATGAATACTCGTGGATCCAGCTCGTTCCATTCATGGGAAAAGATACTTTGAGTAATACCTTTGAATTTAAACGCCAATAGTCATTTATCTGCTATAAGAATAACTTATTTCTCCGTCCTTAACGTTCGGAGAGATTTTGGCGACAAATTTGGCGGAATGTCGCCAACTGGACGATTTCTTTTAAATGTTGCCAAATTAACGAAAATCTCGCCAAATGGATAAAAATGACTCTAAATCAATGAAAATGACGACTAATTGACGAAAATTCAATATCTTGGAAAGAATATAAGTATTTATTATAAGAATAACCTATTTTTTTTTTTACTGTAAAAGTAGTAAATCCATTGCACTATATAAGGAAAGTCATGTGCTGCCCACATCAGATTTTTGTCAGTGAGCTAGTAATCTGAGCAATTAGCCGAAAGTTTCGAAAATTCGAAAAATGTTATAGATTTTTAATTATTTATAAGAAAAGCTCTAAAGAAGATCCTCCCCCCCCCCCCCCCACGAAAAAAAAATCCGATGTGGGTAGCACATGACTTTCCTTAGTGCAATGAATTTATTTCTTTCGCCGTAGTCACTTCTTTCACCACTAGCGAAATCGCCAAATTTTTCGCCTTTAATCGTCATTTTCATTGATATAGCGCCATTTTTATTAATTTGGCGACTTTTTAATCAATTTTGCGACATTTTTGTCAATTTAGCAACACTTAAAAAATCGTCAAGTTGGCGATTTTTCACTAAATTCGTCTCCAAACTTTCGCCAAGCGTTATGGCCGGAGAAATAGGTTATTTTTGTAGTAGATAAATGAGTAATGGCATCCAAATGCGAAACTGTTACCCAAAGTATGTTCTCTCGTGAATGGAACGAGTTAGATCCACGAGAATGATGTTAACAACTTTATCGCATAATGTTACATATGGAAAGTGATCATATTTCACAATAGTTAATATATATATTTTTTAATTTTATGTGACTTTTTGATAAATTTATTTGAAAAACGTGCAATATCTCGAGAACGGATTATGCTAGCGTTCTAAAGTTTATGCCAATCGGTTTCTAATGAAAAATTACATAAGAAATGATCATCTACGTAACTTTATTGAAAGTTTTGATTTTTTGATGACTTTTTTCAGATTTCTATTGAAAATCTGTGTCTTTCGAGCATTCGATCAAGTTTTAAAAAAATAGGGTTATAGTATTTATGGATTTTAATTTTCGTACTAAATTTCGTTGGAATCGCTCCATTTGTTCCTGAGATATCATCTCCACAGTCTCACTGACACACATACACACACACACACATAATCTCAAAAATGTTCGATTCGTGTTCAGGGATGCTTGAAACGTGCTCTTCCATCGAAAATTCGAATTCGAATATTCGATCCCGTCACAATACTTTCCTTATATATTATACTATATATATAAGAAAAGTAAAAACACTTTTTCATCTAATCTCACCTCTTTTATTCTTTATTTTCAGTGAAAACAAAATATGTGAAATTTACAGGTTTCAGTCGGGAAAAAAAATCAATCTATTTCTGTTATATTTTTAATGATGCTCAAAATATGACCAGAGCCACTTGCGAAATAATCTGCTGTTCTCTTGTCTGCCGATAATAAAACAACTAACACTTTTTTTTGTGTGTGTGTGTCTAGCCATGGATTTAAATTAAAGAATTTTATAATTTTGTTGATTTTAAAAATAAGGTTTAAGTTTTTTAAATGTACACGTATTTTGATAATATAAATGTTTTTTTCCCCCCAGCCGTTCGAATCAGATGAACATTGCAATAATTCCGATTATACCCCTCTTCCCCGTTTTCCTGCAGTGGAAGATGCATTTTCATTTATTTTAACCCAAATTGATCCGATGACCGTGTAAATTTCATTGACACATCCAGCTCCTTTTATTAGTCTTTTCAGCTGCCCCTGCTCCATCGCTAATCACTGACAGTTGTTTTAATTTTTTCCCCTTCGACAAAAAGTTCTAAACTCGCTTCAAATACTTCCTCTGCAATCTATCGTAAACATAAAGCAAAAGACATTTATTTGAGTAATAACATTTATTTGAGTAATTTTAAAATTACTCAAATAAATTTTATATATATTTTATTAAGTAATTTTATATAATATTTTATATAATATTTTTATATAATATTTTATTAAGTATTATATAATATTTACTTTTATATAATATTTAGTTTTATATAATATTTATTTTTATATAATATTTTATTAAGTAATTTTAAATCCCTAGCAATTTACACCCGCAAATGTTGTTTTGCTTTATCCGCATTTAATCTTTTGCTTACGGGTGGGATAGCGTCAATCCCAAACGAAGAGCCTCTCAAAAAGGCAGGTATTTGACATACCCTATCCCAAACAATCAATCCCCTTTTGCAGACATTGGCGTCCATGGACGTCAATGCCTGCAAAAGGTGTGACTGCAAAAGGTTAAGCACCTAATTCTAACGTACAGCTTCTTAGTGAATTAAGCACCTGCTAAGTAAAATATGCAACCTGAGTAGTAAAGGGCGCAGTGCAACTGAGCTGGCGGCTGTGCGATCGACAGCTACTGTAAGAAGGGGTGGGACAGCCCAATGGTTAGCGAGCAGGTATTGCACTCGGACAACCCTAGTTCGATTCACAAAATGTCCCCGTTTTCACGCGGAGTAGGGGCACGTTAAATATTTGGGTCCGTAAGTCCTTCTGAGAGGTTGGTGGTAGGGGAAAGAGGGTACTGTTCCTGTGGATGCAACCCCCCACTGGGATCCAGTCTAAATTGGGTGGCACTTATAGGCCATTTAAACAGATACCTTACACCTTGGGGTAGGTCAGACGGTTTGGGTCGAAGAAGAAGAAGGTAAGAACTTGAAAGGAGCATTTGGGCTTGTCAATGGAGGCATCCCGTTATTATTATTATTATTATTATTATTATTATTATTATTATTGAGACGACACTAATACGAAATACAACTTTTGAATTTCTCACTTTAAGGATAAATATTAAAATTACTCAAAATATGCTATTTTACTTTTGCCTTTTGTATATAATAGATTGCAGAAGAAGTATTTAATGCGAGTTTAATGTTTTTGTCGTAAAGCGTGATTCATTTTGCAAGAGATATATTGGAGCCCCTTAAATTTTCGTGACACTTGTATTGGATTTGTTGCTGTTCGTGTGCTTTAAAACTTCATTCAGTATTCAGTGCAAAGCATATTCTTTATAATATTTCTTTCATACCTTATCGACCATATATTAACAAGCTAGCAAAATCACTCAAACTAGAAATACAACAGAAGTTTTGATAAAAATGTTTCAAGTGTTTTTAGTTATATTATAGATCATTATTGCCATATTAATATATACTGTTATTGTTTACCAAAATTATCAAAAAATACAACTTAGTAGTTAGCGCAAAGTATATTATTTTTGTTATGTTTATTTTATTCCTTATTGTCCTTATATCAAGTTACAAAATTACTCAAACAAAACTTTTACGACACACACAGTAAAAATTTTGAAAAAAAATATTCCAATATTATTAGTTATATTATAGATCATTATTGCCACATTAGTATTGCTTAATTCTGCTGTTTACCCGAATTTTCAAATTTCTTTTTTTAATTTACCGTTTAATAACCATGCTTATTGGTAATACAGTGAATATTTTATACAACAAAACATTTAAAAACAATAATTTTGTCTATTGTCCTGTATTTACCGTCAAACCATGTATTTACTATTTTACGAAATTCATAAAATATAAATCGAGTTATTTAGAACATTTGTTCTATATTTACATAAAACAAGAAAGGCATCCACTTCCTTTTTCGAAATACCCCCCCCCCCCCCCCGCTCCTTTGTGCAACATGCATTAAAATCGAGTTTATATACATAACTGTTGCAATATATATTTTGAAATATAAAATCATATATAACTACAAATATACAACAGTCTCAATACTGCAATATAAATACAGTGCAAAATATATTAAATACGTCATTATTTTTTACTGTTGCCAGTTTTGCATGTGATATTTAAATAATAAACTACAATTTGTCCATTTGTAATAGAATATGTATCGATATTGGACGATATTAAATAATTTTAATAAAATCCCGCTTTCCAAATATTGATTGTCGTGTGGAAATTTCCGATAAAATGCGCGCGAGGCAACAAATTTTTCTGTGTTTCCGCGGAGAATGATTATTTCCCGGTAAACATATCGATATGCTGTTTTTTAAAAATATAAATTTCTCAGAAAAATGAAGGGAAGTGATGCCAATGAAAAATAGCCACGCAATTGCACAAGATATGCGTTTCAATACCTTTTCTTCAGTAAATGCACTCGAAGCCTTCTACTTTCAACATTCCATTTGATTTTCGAACAACGAAAGATTGATACAAGAAATCAATTCAATTTTATGTCGTTATATTTGTTTTCCTTGCAACCTGTTTTCACTATTGTGAAGCAAATTTTACAGGCGATGAAAGCCGCATACATGTGATATTGGCGACGTATTCGGCGACAAAAATATAGCCACGCAATTACGGCTCACTCTGTTAAAATAGATGACCTTTTAACTTTCCCTGCAATACATAGTAATGTATAGGGAAAGTATTGGAATCATACAGAAAATCGCAACTCGAGTTTTCGACGGATCTGCACGTTTCGAGACCTCTAGAATATGAAAAAACCATTTTTAGCGTGACGTCTGTGTGTGTGTGTGTCTGTCTCTGCAGATTTTTTATCCACTCCAACTAAAAAACTAATTGACCGAATTTCATAAAATTTGGTAGGTAAGTCACTTGTGGTACTGATTAGTTTTGGGTACAATTTGGGATAAAAGAACCCGCATTTTTTTGCGAAATGGCCCGCAAAAATTGCTGTATCCACTCTAGCTGAAAAACTAATGGACCGAATTTCACAAAAATCGGTTGATAAGTCGCTTGTGGGTTACCCTGGTGCTGATTAGATTTTAGTACGATTCGGGAAAAAATAACCTGCTTTTTTGCGAAATGGCCCACAAAAATTGTCAAAATCTAAACTAAAAAACTACGTATGCTCAAATATATCCATTAAATGCTTGTTTTATACGTAATGTTTAACGATGAAAAGAATAAGACCAACCCCATTACACTAGGACTAACCGTTCTCGAGATATTTTAGGTTTTTCGTATTTTCTTTACACCACCTTTGAAAATAAGTCCAGTTACCAAATGAGAATGAAAATTGAATTAAAAGTGAATTAAATTTAATTAAAATAAAGAGGCAGGTTAAAAAAGGCAGGTTATTTTTTTCCGAATCGTACCAAAATATAATCAGCACCAGTGTGACCCACAAGGGACTTATCTACCAAATTTTGTGAAATTCGATCCATTAGATTTTTAGCTAGAGTGGATACAAGCCTTTGCGGGCCATTTCGCAAAAAAAGGCGGGTTCTTTTATCCCGAGTCGTATCCAAAACTAATCAGCACCAGATCCGCCCACAAGTGACATACCTACCAAATTTTATGAAATTCGGTCAATTAGTATTTTAGTTAGAGTGGATACAAAATATGCACAGGCAGACACACAGACAGACAGACACACACACAGACGTCACGCTAAAAATAGTTTTTTTGTATTCTAGAGGTCTCGAAACGTGTAGATCCGCCGAAAACTCGAGTTGCGCTTTTCGACATGATTCCAATACTTTTCCTATACATTACCATGTATTGCAGGGAAAGTAAAAATCTGATGTGGGCAGCACATGACTTTCCCTGCAGACTTATATTAATGTTCTCTATATTTTAATTGAATTTATTTCACCTTTAATTCAATTTCCGTTCTCATTCGGTAACCGGGCTTATTTTCAAAGGTGGCGTAGGGAAAGTACGAAAAACTAAAATATCTCGAGAACGGCTAGTCCTAGTGTAATGGGGTTGATCTTATTCTTTTCGTCGTTAAAAATTACGTATTAAATCAGCATTTAATGGATATATTTGAGTATACCCAGTTTTTTATTTTAGATTTTGGCAATTTTTGCGGGCCATTTTGATAAAAAAGGCAGGTTATTTTTTCTGAATCGTACCAAAATCTAATCAGCACCAGGGTGACCTATACGTGACTCATCTACCAAATTTTGTGAAATTCGGTCCATTAGTTTTTCAGCTAGAGTGGATACAAGCTTTTGCGGGCCATTTCACAAAAAAGGCGGGTTCTTTTATACCGAATCGTACCCAAAACTAATCAGCACCAGCCCCGCCCACAAGTGACTTACCTACAAAATTTTGTGAAATTTGGTCCATTAGTTTTTTAGTTAGAGTGGATACAAAATCTGCACAGACAGACAGACACACAGACAGACACACAGACATACACACAGACGTCACGCTAAAAATGGTTTTTTCGTATTCTAGAGGTCTCGAAACGTGTAGATCCGTCGAAAACTCGAGTTGCGATTTTCGGCATGATTCCAATACTTTCCCTATACATTACCATGTATTGCAGGGAAACTAAAAATCTGATGTGGGCAGCACATGACTTTCCCTGCAGACTTATATCCACGTTCTCTTTATTTTAATTAAATTCATTTCACTTTTAATTCAATTTCCGTTCTCATTCGGTAACCGGACTTGTTTTCAAAGGTGGTGTAGAGAAAATACGAAAAACTAAAATATCTCGAGAACGGCTAGTCCTAATGTAATGGGGTTGGTCGTATTATTTTCGTCGTTAAAAATTACGTATTAAACGAGCATTTAATGGATATATTTGAGTATACCTAGTTCTTTAGTTTAGATTTGGACGATTTTTGCGGGCCATTTTGCAAAAAAAGGCAGGTTATTTTTTTCCGAATCGTACCAAAATCTAATCAGCACCAGGTTGGCCTACAAGCGACTTATCCACCAAATTTTGTGAAATTCGGTCCATTAGTTTTTCAGTTAGAGTGGATACAGGATTTTGCGGGCCATTTCACAAAAACAGCGGGTTTTTTTATTCCGAATCGTACCCAAAACTAATCAGCATTAGCCCCGCCCACAAGTGACTTACCTACAAAATTTTGTGAAATTCGGACCATTAGTTATTTAATTAGAGTGGATACAAAATCTGCACAGACAGACACACAGACAGACAGACAGACACACAGACACACAGACAGACAGACAGACACACACACAGACGTCACGCTAAAAATGGTTTTTTCGTATTCTAGAGGTCTCGAAACGTGTAGATCCGTCGAAAACTCCAGTTGTGATTTTCGGTATGATTCCAATACTTTCCCTATACATTACCATGTATTGCAGGGAAAGTAAAAATCGTGGTTACATGTGATTTTTTAACACATCCATATTCGAAATCATTTAAGTCCATCTGTATCACAATGATCATTAAAGAGTGAAGAAAAAGCTTTTAAAGAGTTTTCGCAATGAAGAAGAGCTTGTCTGAAAAACATTCACAACCAGAAAGGGAAAAAAACGGTAGAAAGGGAATATGAAAGGGAAAACTCCAAGATACGCATCTGCTGAAACCAGCAATCTATAAAAAGGAAAGTTTCTGAGATGAAGCTAAATTCAGAACGTTTTTAAATAAATTTTATCCCACTACATCCACCCGCATAAGAACGGGAAGTAAAATACTTGTTTTATCTGTCTGTAATGACACGCCAACAAAAGGAAAACGACTCACCTAATTTACATACTGAATTTTAACGGTTTGTAAATCTTTATTGATAGCAGATTATTGAGTAAAATATTTTGGATTTTGTACTGCGATAGTGTTATTTCAATATTGACTACGGTAACTCCACGAAATTCTATAAGTGTGGTAAACAAATTATCATACACTTTTTTTTACCATTTACATATTTTTATTACCAAATATATATATATATATATATATATACATATATATATATATATATATATATATATATATATATATGGGTGTTTTAGAAGGTTAGGTTTATCGAGTTGCAGCTTCTCACTTTTCTTTCATTGGACTTTCAAACTTTTATTGTGTGTGTATATATATATATATATATACATACTATATATATATATATACATACTTCTAGATTAAGCTGTTGAGGTTGATCACGATACACGTGGTGGAAGAAGAAGGGTTCATGCCGCATGGTAATACAATTTTTCTTAATGTATCCTATTTTCAATTTTTGTTGCCTGTAGTCTGAGTTTAAGCATTTATAGTGATGTGCTATTGCTTAATCTGAAACAGGCATTTGTTTGGGTTAATTAGAATTAAATACTCAGACCTGAAGATGAATTTAGTTCTGATTAATCATCGAATTTGGGACGGTGCTGTTCTTTTCTCTTATCGGCATTGGGGCCGTGAATTTGCTTCTATGGTGATGTTAATATTACTTGAATTGTTTTTATATATATATATATTTTTTTTAATTTTATTTTTACAAAATTCTTATTATTACATATTTCAAATATATATATATATATATATATATATATATATATATATATATATACAAGGTAGGATCAAAGTCCGGAGACTGTCCTGATATCGGCAACCCTGATTGGAGGAGAGAGGAACTATTTTACCATGGTGTTGAGGCACATGTGACGCGAGATGTGAAAAGGAAGAAGAAATGGCGTTTGAAGAACAACGTGCGAATATCAAATTCTGCCAGCGTTTGGGGAAACTGACGACAAGGTGCAATGATTCTGTCGGCGATTTCCCTAAACGCTGGCAGATATTCGCACGTTATTCTTCATTGATATTCGCACGTTATTCTTCAAACGCCATTTCTATTTTCGACGAACGCGAACGACTACAGTTCACTGACACGCATGGTCTGGATAAACACTGTACTGCGGACCTGCTTCTTCCTTTTCACATCTCGCATCACATGTGTCTCTACGTCACGGTAAAATAGCTCCTCTCTCCTCCAATCAGGGTTGGAGATATCAGCACAGTCTCTGAAACTTTTGCTCCTACCTTGCATATATATATATATATATATACTATTACGATAAAGTGAGACTAAAATAGGATATATCCCAAATAAGCCTGAAATTAAAAGAACTATTTCTCTGCGCATGAGCAACTTTACTTATATAAAGAGACGTTCCATCGGATTGGACTAGCGGATGTTTCTCCTTCATGGATTCGTTTACTTTTTTGGTTCTGAGTCTGTTCTGGTGCTTTTGTTTTCGCACATTTGGGAGGCTGACCATGGAATTATGTTGGTTCCGTGAGCGTTACCCGGGTTGTAAAAGCTGCTTTAAGCGGGAAAGGGGTGTCGCAATCCACCCCTACCATTCTTATGTAATTCATATGGTCACTCCCGTTCTTTTCTACTTTCATTCATATATATATATATATATATATATATGTGTGTGTGTGTGTGTGTGTATTTTGAATTCCGGAGGAGGAAAGAAAAGGGGGGCGGTCACTAAGGATTTCCAAAATTCTGAAGGCGGTAAAGGGAGACCCATCTCCGGTTTGAGAAATGTCATTTCTGATTCAAAAATTTACATTTTCATTGAAACATCTATTTTTTGGAATCTGCTATAGACAAATAAAGACTGATATGGATTCAGCATCGAATTAAAGAGGCGCTAGGAAGGTTCACTAGGATTTCAATTTTCGGTTCAAAAATTTTCTTGAAGCATTTATTTCCAATGTTTTGCCAATGATAGAGCTTAGGTGATGATTGGTATGATTTTAGCATTAAATTTCGGGGGACATTGGTTAAGGTTTAGCAGTTCACTAAGGATTTCCACTTCTGTTAAAAATGGAGTGCATACCCAATTTGCTACTATCTGAAGGCTTCTTTATAAGTTTCTTGTTCTTATTACTTTCTCATACGTAGTATTGATAAAGTATTGTTTTCACGAAAATTTTCGATTTTGAGATTTTGATGGCAATATATGTTTTAAGACCTCCTGAGCACGTTTTGACTATTTTTGGAGTTATGACCATCTGTTTATTACTTTCCTTATATATATAATATATAAGGAAATTGTGACGGGGTCGAAAATTCGAATTCGAGTTTTCGACGGGAGAGTATGTTTCAAGCATCCCTGATCACGAATCAAACATGTGTGTGTGTGTGTGTGTGTGTGTGTCAGTGAGTCTGTGGGGACGATAACTGACGAACGAATGGACGGATTCGAACGAAATTTGGTACAAAAATCACAATCCGTAAACATTGGAAGCCTACTGTTTTTATACGCAATCGAATGTCCAGAACCCACCAAAATTTTCGAGTGAAATTTTGAAACAAATCGTCAAAAAATCAGAACCGCTAATAAAGTTACATAAATAGACATTTCTAATGTAATGTTTCATTAGAAAACGATTGACATAAATTTTAGAACGCTAACATAAACCGTTCTCGAACTATTGCACATTTTAAAAAAAAATTATTAAAAAGTTATATAAAATAAAAAAAAAATTATTTCCTATTGAGAAACATGTTCACTTTTCATATGTAATACCATGCGATAAATTTGGTGACATCATTCTCGTGGATCTAACTCCCTCCATTCATGAAAAAAGATACTTTGTGTAATACTTTTGTATTTGAACGCCAATAGTCATTTATCTGCTGTAAGAATAATTTATTTCTTCGTCCATAACGCTTGGCGAGATTTTGACGACGAATTTGGTGGAATGTCGCCAACTTGGCGACTTTTTAAATGTTGCTAAATTAACAAAAAAATGACGCTAAATCAATGACGACTCATTGATGATGACGACATGAAAAATGACGACTCATTGACGAAAATTCAATATCTTGGAAAGAATATAAATAACTACTATAAAAATAATCTTTTTTTTTTTACTGTGGAAGTAGTAAATTCATTGCATTATATAAGGAAAGTCATATGTTGCCCACATCAGATTTTTTGATGTCTGTGTTCGATTTCTTGTGTACACAATAGCAGCCACAAATTTTCCACGAAACTTTATATCCGACTTTGTCATCAAAAAATCTAGAACTAGATAGAATTTTTTTTTTTTTAAATTCGAGCTAAAACTTTTATATTTTTTTAACATGACAGTATAGGACAAAATTTGATATAAACATCCATAAAAGGGTTTATTTAATAGTTTCATTCGGCTCCGTGAAGTTGGCCCCCCCGTGGAAAGCACAAACGACAAAAACTAGTGGAATCGTTTGTACTTCGTTTGTGCTGGTTTGTGCTGCAAAAATTTTCGTTTGTGCTTCTTTCGTTTTCGATTTATAGCATTTTCTTTTCCGGGGGGGCTAACTTCACGCTCAGCCATTGTTTACATAAGAGAAATTACATCAATATCCAAAAAACGTTTATGCCATTCGTTTGTGCTTCGTTTGTGCTGGTTTGTGCAGCAAAAAGTTTTCTTCGGACCCTTTTCAAATTTGAACTATAAAGCTTTCATTTGTTTGGCGCCAAAACGGGCTTTGTTGACATACAAGAAATTAAACGAATTTCGAAAAAACGTTTATGCCATTCGTTTGTGCTTCGTTTGTGCTGGTTTGTGCCGCAAAAATTTTCGTTTGTGCTCTTTTCGTTTTCGATTTATAGACGTTTCTTTTCCCGGGGGGGCCAACTTCACGATCAGCTGTTGTTTACATAAGAGAAATTACATCAATATCCAAAAAACGTTTATGCCATTCGTTTGTGCTTCGTTTGTGCTGGTTTGTGCAGCAAAAAGTTTTCTTCGGACCCTTTTCAAATTTGAATTATAAAGCTTTCATTTATTTGGCGGGAAAACCGGGTTTGTTGACATACAAGAAATTAATGGAATTTCGAAAAAACGTTTATGCCATTCGTTTGTGCTTCGTTTGTGCTGGTTTGTGCCGCAAAAATTTTTGTTTGTGCTCTTTTCGTTTTCGATTTATAGACGTTTCTTTTCCCGGGGGGGCCAACTTCACGATCAGCTGTTGTTTACATAATAGAAATTACATCAATATCCAAAAAACGTTTATGCCATTCGTTTGTGCTTCGTTTGTGCTGGTTTGTGCAGCAAAAAGTTTTCTTCGGACCCTTTTCAAATTTGAATTATAAAGCTTTCATTTGTTTGGCGGGAAAACCGGGTTTGTTGACATACAAGAAATTAATGGAATTTCGAAAAAACGTTTATGCCATTCGTTTGTGCTTCGTTTGTGCTGGTTTATGCCGCAAAAATTTTCGTTTGTGCTCTTTTCGTTTTCGATTTATAGACGTTTCTTTTCCCGGGGGGGCCAACTTCACGATCAGCTGTTGTTTACATAAGAGAAATTACATCAATATCCAAAAAACGTTTATGCCATTCGTTTGTGCTGGTTTGTGCAGCAAAAAGTTTTCGTCGAACCCTTTTCAAATTTGAATTATAAAGCTTTCATTTGTTTGGCGGGAAAACCGGGTTTGTTGACATACAAGAAATTAATGGAATTTCGAAAAAACGTTTATGCCATTCGTTTGTGCTTCGTTTGTGCTGGTTTGTGCCGCAAAAATTTTCGTTTGTGCTCTTTTCGTTTTCGATTTATAGACGTTTCTTTACCCGGGGGGGCCAACTTCACGATCAGCTGTTGTTTACATAAGAGAAATTACATCAATATCCAAAAAACGTTTATGCCATTCGTTTGTGCTTCGTTTGTGCTGGTTTGTGCAGCAAAAAGTTTTCTTCGGACCCTTTTCAAATTTGAATTATAAAGCTTTCATTTGTTTGGCGGGAAAACCGGGTTTGTTGACATACAAGAAATTAATGGAATTTCGAAAAAACGTTTATGCCATTCGTTTGTGCTTCGTTTGTGCTGGTTTGTGCCGCAAAAATTTTCGTTTGTGCTCTTTTCGTTTTCGATTTATAGACGTTTCTTTTCCCGGGGGGGCTAACTTCACGATCAGCTGTTGTTTACATAAGAGAAATTACATCAATATCCAAAAAACGTTTATGCCATTCGTTTGTGCTTCGTTTGTGCTGGTTTGTGCAGCAAAAAGTTTTCTTCGGACCCTTTTCAAATTTGAATTATACCGCTTTCATTTGTTTGGCGGGAAAACCGGGTTTGTTGACATACAAGAAATTAAAGGAATTTCGGAAAAACGTTTATGCCATTCGTTTGTGCTTCGTTTGTGCTGGTTTGTGCCGCAAAAATTTTCGTTTGTGCTTCTTTCGTTTTCGATTTATAGCATTTCCTTTCGTTTGCTTCGTGTGAAGTTGCCCCCCCCCCCCCGTGGAAAGCACAAACGACAAAAACTAGTGGAATCGTTTGTACTTCGTTTGTGCTGGTTTGTGCCGCAAAAATTTTCGTTTGTGCTTCTTTCGTTTTCGATTTATAGCATTTCCTTTCGTTTGCTTCGTGTGAAATTGGCCCCCCCGTGGAAAGCACAAACGACAAAAACTAGTGGAATCGTTTGTACTTCGTTTGTGCTGGTTTGTGCCGCAAAAATTTTGGTTTGTGCTTCTTTCGTTTTCGATTTATAGCATTTCCTTTCGTTTGCTTCGTGTGAAGTTGGCCCCCCCCGTGGAAAGCACAAACGACAAAAACTAGTGGAATCGTTTGTACTTCGTTTGTGCTGGTTTGTGCCGCAAAAATTTTCGTTTGTGCTTCTTTCGTTTTCGATTTATAGCATTTCCTTTCGTTTGCTTCGTGTGAAGTTGGCCCCCCCCGTGGAAAGCACAAACGACAAAAACTAGTGGAATCGTTTGTATTTCGTTTGTGCTGGTTTGTGGAGCAAAAATTTTCGTTTGTGCTTCTTTCGTTTTCGATTTATAGCATTTCCTTTCATTTGCTTCGTGTGAAGTTGGCCCCCCCCGTGGAAAGCACAAACGACAAAAACTAGTGGAATCGTTTGTACTTCGTTTGTGCTGGTTTGTGCCGCAAAAATTTTCGTTTGTGCTTCTTTCGTTTTCGATTTATAGCATTTCCTTTCGTTTGCTTCGTGTGAAGTTGGCCCCCCCCGTGGAAAGCACAAACGACAAAAACTAGTGGAATCGTTTGTACTTCGTTTGTGCTGGTTTGTGCCGCAAAAATTTTCGTTTGTGCTTCTTTCGTTTTCGATTTATAGCATTTCCTTTCGTTTGCTTCGTGTGAAGTTGGCCCCCCCGTGGAAAGCACAAACGACAAAAACTAGTGGAATCGTTTGTACTTCGTTTGTGCTGGTTTGTGCCGCAAAAATTTTCGTTTGTGCTTCTTTCGTTTTCGATTTATAGCATTTCCTTTCGTTTGCTTCGTGTGAAGTTGGCCCCCCCCCCGTGGAAAGCACAAACGACAAAAACTAGTGGAATCGTTTGTACTTCGTTTGTGCTGGTTTGTGCCGCAAAAATTTTCGTTTGTGCTTCTTTCGTTTTCGATTTATAGCATTTCCTTTCGTTTGCTTCGTGTGAAGTTGGCCCCCCGTGGAAAGCACAAACGACAAAAACTAGTGGAATCGTTTGTACTTCGTTTGTGCTGGTTTGTGCCGCAAAAATTTTCGTTTGTGCTTCTTTCGTTTTCGATTTATAGCATTTCCTTTCGTTTGCTTCGTGTGAAGTTGGCCCCCCCGTGGAAAGCACAAACGACAAAAACTAGTGGAATCGTTTGTACTTCGTTTGTGCTGGTTTGTGCCGCAAAAATTTTGGTTTGTGCTTCTTTCGTTTTCGATTTATAGCATTTCCTTTCGTTTGCTTCGTGTGAAGTTGGCCCCCCCGTGGAAAGCACAAACGACAAAAACTAGTGGAATCGTTTGTACTTCGTTTGTGCTGGTTTGTGCCGCAAAAATTTTCGTTTGTGCTTCTTTCGTTTTCGATTTATAGCATTTCCTTTCATTTGCTTCGTGTGAAGTTGCCCCCCCCCCCCCATGGAAAGCACAAACGACAAAAACTAGTGGCATCGTTTGTACTTCGTTTGTGCTGGTTTGTGCCGCAAAAATTTTCGTTTGTGCTTCTTTCGTTTTCGATTTATAGCATTTCCTTTCGTTTGCTTCGTGTGAAGTTGGCCCCCCCGTGGAAAGCACAAACGACAAAAACTAGTGGAATCGTTTGTACTTCGTTTGTGCTGGTTTGTGCCGCAAAAATTTTCGTTTGTGCTTCTTTCGTTTTCGATTTATAGCATTTCCTTTCATTTGCTTCGTGTGAAGTTGGCCCCCCCGTAGAAAGCACAAACGACAAAAACTAGTGGAATCGTTTGTACTTCGTTTGTGCTGGTTTGTGCCGCAAAAATTTTCGTTTGTGCTTCTTTCGTTTTCGATTTATAGCATTTCCTTTCGTTTGCTTCGTGTGAAGTTGCCCCCCCCGTGGAAAGCACAAACGACAAAAACTAGTGGAATCGTTTGTACTTCGTTTGTGCTGGTTTGTGCCGCAAAAATTTTCGTTTGTGCTTCTTTCGTTTTCGATTTATAGCATTTCCTTTCGTTTGCTTCGTGTGAAGTTGCCCCCCCCCCCCCCGTGGAAAGCACAAACGACAAAAACTAGTGGAATCGTTTGTACTTCGTTTGTGCTGGTTTGTGCCGCAAAAATTTTCGTTTGTGCTTCTTTCGTTTTCGATTTATAGCATTTCCTTTCATTTGCTTCGTGTGAAGTTGGCCCCCCCGTGGAAAGCACAAACGACAAAAACTAGTGGAATCGTTTGTACTTCGTTTGTGCTGGTTTGTGCCGCAAAAATTTTCGTTTGTGCCTCTTTCGTTTTCGATTTATAGCATTTTCTTTTCCGGGGGGGCTAACTTCACGCTCAGCCATTGTTTACATAAGAGAAATTACATCAATATCCAAAAAACGTATATGCCATTCGTTTGTGCTTCGTTTGTGCTGGTTTGTGCAGCAAAAAGTTTTCTTCGGACCTAGATTACTGGATCACAAGCAGCTCAAAAATCCTGCTCAAGGTAAAAGTTACGTTCAGAAAATTAGATTTGAATTCTACGACAGTTAGGGTAAACTGATATTCTTATGTCATTCGTTTGTGCTGCAAACGTTTTCGTTTGAACTATTTTTGTTTACTATATATATATATATATGACTTAAATGACCGATATATAAAATGGCAGCTGTAGTAAACAGGTCACTGAAATGGTAACGACATAGAATTTCTGTGAATATCATCAAAGAAATTTAAAAACTATGGACTGGCCGGATCAGAATTTTTTTTATTTTAATTTAATTCGGAGTACATTTTTCATTTGGGTACCTAAACAATATTTGGATATTTCCTTTTTGGAAAGCTACCATAACAAATTACAGAAAACGAATAACAATTATTCACATGCAAATAAATAATGGGATTTAAAATAATGTTCATGTTGCTGCAAAATGACCCCCTTCTCGCTAAATCACCTGACTATTTTACTTATGAGGCCCATTCTTTGCATTCATAAACCAATTACGACCCTTAAGCACAAAAACGTGTAGTATTTGTTTTTAGACAAGTATTTAAAATCTACACCAAATCACAATAACCATCTGTAAATTTCTTTGTTTTAAGCATACCAAATTGATTTATTGCATGTATATTCATTCAAGGTGCGTTTCGCCAGTCCGCCCCCACCACCACCACCACCACTACCGAAAATCAAAATTTCGCCGATGCAATTTATTTGTGCTACGTTTGTGCTGGTTTGTGCCGCAAACCGCAGCTTTTGTGCTGGCATAAATGTTGCGTTCACGTAATTTAAATAAATAAATGTCATCGTAAAAAAACAGCATTAAAACACGATTCTATAAAAACATGATTCAGAGTAAACAATAATAATTCTTTCGCCATTCACAAAGCTTTCACCATTTTAAATTTGAAGTAACTACTATCAGTCGGCTGTCTTAAACAAAGTGATCAACAACAAAAATTTAGATGCTATTTTATTCAAATTAGATAGAAATGCCCGATAGGTAGAGGAAATCTATTTAGCAAAAGTATATATAATTTATGTCTATTGGCATTTAAATTATACTGTTAAACTATATTGTTAAATTATACCTCAAATTTAACAATTATATAGAATTCATCTGTAAAACAGCCAAATCAAATAACCCAGGCCTCTATTTACATAAGAAGCAGACAAACATTTGAATCATGTCATCCAACTTTGAAACTTTGGGGGAGAGGACCGCTGAACTCTGACCTTCGGGCTTAACGAATGGTCACCCCAATTGAATCTGCAACCCAGCCCTGAAACTTGACACCAGGGCTTTTGTAGCTGCCGATATTTGTAGCTTGTGTATTGCATCTAGGCACGGTGTTTCTTTCAGGACTTTTTGGTCGGGGGTGGGAGGAAAGAAATTTTAGGGAGGGCAGGTTTTCTATCTATATATATAAAGAAGAAAAGTATGTATGTATATATGTATGTATGATCCATCATAACGGGAGAACGGCTGAACTGAATTTGATGAAATTTTGTATGTAGTCTTGAAATCGCCCCACTTAAAACATAGGCAATGTTTCAAGTTTCTACGACCAGTGATTCTCGAGATATTAGTAAAAAACGACACTTTTTCGTTTGTCTCATCATCACGGGAGAACGGCTGAATCGAATTTAATGAAATTTCGTGGGTAGCTTTTAAATAGCCCTCCATAAATTTAGTCCAAGTTTCGAGTTTCTAAGACCAGGGGTTGTCGAGATATTGATGGAAAACGAAACTTTTCCCTAGGAGTTCTACTTTCTAAGCTAAAGATTGGAAATAGTTGGTTTAAAACGTGAAAATCAATTAAATCTCTGAGTTTTGTGGAAGTTTATTGAACGTATTAGTCACTTTTGAAAATCGCAGGTTTGAGACATGAATTTAAATGGAAACTATCACCATTGTTTATTTCTCACAGGCGTACTCAACAACAAAAAGTATTAAGAAATCACAAGAAAGATCAATCATGCATAAAGCATTGATTGTGAAACACTTTCCAACTTGGGGCGCGGTAGCCCATTGGTTAGCGCGCTGGAGTTGCACTCGGTAGGCCCGGGTTCGATTCCAGCCACTGCCAAAACTGCCGCCGTGTTCATGCGGAGTACGATCACGTTAAACATGTGGGTCCGAAAGTCCTTCCGAGAGGTTGGTGGTAGGGGAAGGAGGGTACGGTCCCTGTGGATGCCTCCCCCACTGGGTTACGGTCTAAATTGGGTGGCACTTCCCGACCGTCCAAACAGTTACCTTACACCTTTCTGGTAGGTCGGACGGTCTGGGTTTCAACAACAACACTTTCCAACTTTAATTTTATTTAAACATCTCTAAAGTGTGATACATTCAGCAGTAATATATCACAATACTGTAATAATTAATTATATTTGAAAATTTAAAACTTTATCGAAAAAAACGAACTTGATTCAAATGGCGTCATCGAAATATAAATCGCCTGGCTCTGTGTAAAAGCAGTAAATATTTCATTCATACATTTTTATTTCATTCATCTCAGTACTACAATAGTTTATTCTACTTAAAAATTTAAAACCATGGAGGCCAAAGTAATTTAACTCTACGCATAAAACTTCATCCAAGAAGTCTGCCATTAAATCGTCTGCTTCTCTATGTAAAATCAATGAATGTTTCATTCGTATCATCTATATTGCAGACACCTGAGCAAAATAATTTTGCGTTAAAGAAATTCAGCAATTCCTATACTTGCAACCTAATCAGTTTAAATACTCCGAAAGTAAAAATTAGGTTTCGTTGTAGAAATAATCGAAGTTTGATGATCATTTAAACTCAAATACGTTGTAATTGTGCTGTTTCAGAATACAGATGAACAGAAATTAAGCAAAATAAAGCGGTTTTAGGTCGGATACAACACTAAATTTAAATTAAAAAGAACTTTAAAAATCACAATTTTGACACAATATGGATGGTATTGATCATTTAATCTCAAATACATTGTAATTGTGTTGTTTCAGAATTCAGATGTACAGAAATTAAGCAAAATAAAGCAGTTTTAGAACGGATATGACACTAAATATAAATGAAACATAATTTTAAAAATCACGATTTCGACACAAGATGGATGCCATATTTTATTTTGAAGTGGGTCACATGATCTCTTCACAGAACGGTCACGTGATCTCTTCAAATATTGGTCATGTGATCTCTGAATATAATGGTCAAGTGATATATGAAGGGTATAATTCATATGAAGGGTATAATTATAATTTTAATTGTTGTTTAAAAAAATCTACTGATTATATTTTGCTGAACATTTTTTTATATATTTTATGGGATAATTTGAATATTTCCTAAAACTTTCGAAACAATTTGAGTTTTAAATTCGCTTAAAAATGCTCATGGGGTTCAATTTATTTCATTTTTTCAACCCGGGTTCAATCCAAAACTAATTGGGTAATATTATTCATTTATATTCCCATAGGTCCACAGACCGTCTGAACAACATACTAAAACGTCATTTTGATAAAGTCATTTTTACGGCAGTTATCGTGCTAACGGACAGACAGACAGACAGAATGAGCAAAGTCATAAACACTTTCCAACTATGTTGTAAAGTGCTAAAAATGGTTATTTAATTATCAGCATTTTATGAGGAAGATTCTTTCTTATGCTACTATGACTTATATGATGCAACGATTTTTTTTTCTTATATAATGCAATGAATGTACATCTTTAACAGTGACAAAACAATAAGATTCACGGCCCTATATGTTCAGGTGTAATTTTTATCACAGTTTTGCATGGTAAATCCCGAGCGACGGCGGGTAATCCCTGCTAGTTTACTATATATAAATATATCAAAATGCTGTGATACATAATAGAAACTAGGTTAACATGAAATGCCTCAGGGGAGGGGACGAATACTCGGCTGCAGGGGAGGGGTTTGGCTCTCCCCCCCCCTCCCCTCCAAAGACATGCCTGAAAGAAACACTGCCTAGGCAATCTCTGGTTAGAATGATGAAAATTACATGTAACGGCGTAAAAGCGAAAATTCTTCATTTAAGTTTACAATTTATTACTTTCCTTATATACATAATGTATATGGCAGCAGGGGCGGCAAATAGGGGGCGCGGTCGCGCCCCCAAATTTTTCTTATTGTGGATCAAAACTGAAAAGGCGTAAAAAAATTCCAAACGAATTCGGTGAAAAAAATCCCCATGATGATGTTAAATCATATCACATAATCAATATTCAATATGAAATTATAGATTCAGTATCTAATGAAATTGAGACAAGATTTAATGAGAAGAATATATCCGTTTTGTTTGCCTTTAGTTCAGTATTATCCGGATCAGATGTCGGAAAAGAAAAGAAAAGTTTCCATAAAATCTTTGGAACAAGTCGTATGTTTGAAACTAATAGAGAAATTTAGAAAGTTGCAGTACCTTCCAAAAGTCGCCATGTTGGCGATATTTTGTTCAATCTTGCGCCTAGGCATGACTAATGTCGCCAAGGTCAGGCAACCTTTCCTTCACATAATACCAACGATCTGTAAATGTGTTTCCTCCTTGCTGAGAGATGGCATCGCAAGAAACATTTTAAGCATTAGTAATAATATCTTGAATTTTGTACAAAACAAGTTGCATGACTATCCTGTGGTTTACTGGACATTTCCCGAACTGTTTATATACTACAATATACTTCAAAAATTCTCAAATTTCCATATTTAAAAACACATGAAAACTTCCCTAATTTCAAAATTTACTCACACATTACACCACTGATGTTGATATCAAAATAGAATTTTAAATGAACATAGATTAAGCAAAAAACAAAAAATACATTTGTAATTTTTATGATTGCATAGGCCATTCAAAAATAGTGATTTTGATAATATTGAAAGTTTCTTGAAAACTGATAATAATAGGTTTCTATTATGAACTTTTCAGGATCCTTCATTTATCGAGGTAAATTATATACTGTTTGCAATTTGTTTTGGTAATTGAAAAAGTGCAAAATAATATTTAATTAAAATATTAATAAGAACTCCAAATTCAGAATATAAAATCTGCGAATCAAACTGCTTATCTTTCGATTGTCAATCTACTGTAAAAATTGATAAAATACTTTTTTTATAGGCAGTATATAAATACGTATCGGCTGCTTTGGCACACTCAATTTATTATATAGTTGTAGTATGTAGATTTTATTCCTTTATTTAGCAAAAAAATTCAGTTCGCTTTCATAATCAATTTAAAAGATTTTAGAAGGTGGGAGGTCCCAGTGATTAAGGCATGTGGATTGCACACGAAAGACCCGAGTTCGATTCCCGGATCTGCCAAAACTGTCTCCCGTATTCATGCGGAGTACTAGCACATTAAATATGTGGGTTTGTAAGTCTTTCCAAGTGGTTGGTGGTAGGGAATCCCTGTGGAAGTCGTCCCCACTGGGTCTAAATTGGGTGGCACAGTTCCAGCCGTTCAACTCTTACACTCTTCGGTAGATCGGACTATCTGGGTCGAAAAAAAAGAAAGAAAAAAGGTCTTAAAAAACAAAGAAAGAAAATAACACTATACAGAAAGTTTATCAATTCTGTAAACGTTCATGAAAATAAATTAATCACAAAACTATTGCAAAAGTTTTATTATACATAACTATAACTAAAAAAATAAATCTTAATAAAACAAATCCCATGAATTCTTCTAATAAGATAACAGTACACTGCTTATTAGCATTTGATAAAATAGAGGGGCATCACATAATATGCATATATAAAGGTCTCAAGAAATAAAAGCAAACCTTATTAAAGGATGTACAGTCTTAAAAAAAAACAAAAAAAACATCCACAATTGCACAATACTGCACAATTGCACATCCACAACTGCACAATAATGCACAATTGCACATCCACAACTGCACAATTGCACAATACTGCACAATTGCACATCCACAACTGCACAATTGCACAATACTGCACAATTGCATATCCACAACTGCACAATACTGCACAATTGCACATCCACAACTGCACAATTGCACAATACTGCACAATTGCACATCCACAACTGCACAATTGCACAATACTGCACAATTGCACATCCACAATTGCACAATTTACATCGCAGAACAAAGCGGAGGGAGCCGTCTTTATAATTATATTGCTATACTCCGAAATTTTCAAGGGCAACCCCTATTGACGATTACATATTCGGATTCACCTAAAACGTTCATGTACTACAGTAAGAAAAAATAATGGAAAAAGGCTTAAAATTGACCAAGAAAATCCTTAAGAACATTAAGGGTCTAAAAATTGAACTCTGTAGCAGAGAAGTCGAATTCTGCTCTGATAGTCTGATTCCGCCAATATGTAATGTTCTGTCGCTTTCACCTACGTTTTGTTTTAGTATTACTCATAGACAGTCGTTTTGAAACATCATTGAGTTAGATGCGATGAAGTTTTTAATCATAGATGGTTTTCAAAACACATCAAAGGTTTTTTCCCAATAACTTTGAAAATGGTTCCCAATAAAAGTAATAATAATCCAATCTTGATTAAAATTTGCTAGCACACTTAATATTACACAGATAAAACAGAAATTTTGTATACTAATCTATCTGCATTGAATGGTGTCAATATCAACACATGTTTCTATTCATAGTTTTAATAAATATATTTTTTTAATAATTAATAAAAAAATAGTTGAAATATATTTGAATATTTATATGATATCTGTTTGGGTTATATAGTAGATGAGTACGCAAAAAACAATTTTCTTGGAAAATAGATTTATCGCGAATATATATCCCCAAAACTGCAAAACACATTTAGAATTTGGATCAGCAAATTTCAAACACTAGCGAATAAAGGAAAAATCCTTTAAAATTGATAAACTTGTTTTTAAAACTTGAAAATTTCTATAAAATCTGACTATATAAGGATTAATGGTGGCTGCCCTTAAAGATTTTGAAGTTAGTGCCAAAAACTATGAAGACGGCCTCTTACGGACATTTTAAATAGTGAAATTAAAAAGTGATATTAATTCTCGTACCTCTCCAATTATATCTTCCGCTTTGTTCTTCCGTGTAAAATGTGCAATTGCGGTCGAGTGTCACATTTTACTTTTCCTACAATACATGGTAATGTATAGGAAAAGTATTGGAATTGTACCGAAAATCTCATCTCCATTTTTCGACGGATCTACACGTTTTAAGACCTCTAAAACACTGAAAAAACTATTTTTAGCGTTTGTGTGTGTCTGTCAGTCTATCTGTGTGCCTGTGTATGCAACCACTGTAACTGAAAAACTAACGGACCAAATTTCATAAAATTTGGTAGAAAAGTCACTTGTACGGTGACCCTGGTGCTAATTAGATTTTGGTATAAATCGGGATAAAAGAAGAATCGGCTTTTTTGCAAAATGGCTCACAAAAATTGTATGTGTCCACTGTAACTCAAAAATAAATTTACTACAATTCACAAAATTTGGTATATAAGTCACATGTAGGTTACCCTACTGCTGATTAGAGTTTGGTACGATTCGGAAAAACAGAACCTTCTTTTTTCTTTTTCTTTTTTTACAAAATAGCTTTTTCTTTTTTTTTTTTGCAAAATAATTTTATGTATCCACTCTAGCTGATAAACTTATTGATCAAATTGCACAAAATTAGGCAGATATATCGTTTGCGGGATACTGTGGTGCTGGTTATATTTGGGTATAATTCGAATAAAAAAATTGCTTTGAAATATCCCCCAAATCTAAAATATCCAATCTAAAATAAAATACTACATATGTTCAAATATATCAATTAAATGTTTGTTTTATACGTAATTTCTGACGGCAAAAGCAATAAGATCGATCCCATTTCTCTAAGATAGACCATTCTCGAGATATTTAATTTTTAATTTTGAGGAACTGAAGACGTTTGTTACTGTAGTTAAAAAATGAATTAATAAAATTTCTTAAAACTGAGTAGTTAAGTCTCTTGATGGCTATCATGATGCTGATTAGATTTTGATATGATTCGGAAAAGTATAACTCAGTGTTTCTTTCAGGACTTTTTGACCGGGAGTGCGAATAACATTTTAGAGGGGCAAGTTTTCTATTTTTTCCATATAAATATATCTAAAGGCTGTGAAACATAAATAAAAACTAGGTTTCATAAAATGCCTCCTGGGATGAGAATACACGTCTCTATGCCTGAAAGAAACACTGGTATAACCGACTATTTTTTGCGAATTGGCAGCAAAGATAGTGACAATCTTAAATAAATGACTCAAATTCTTGAACTATATTAATTAAGTACTTGTTCTTCAGGTAAATTTTGACAACTAAGCGAATAAGACTAACCCAGTGACTGACCGGAATGAACCGCTCTCGATATATATATATATATATATATATATATATATATATATATATATATTTATATATAATTATTTTTTTTAATTTTGAGACCTGAAGAACTTAAAGTGAAATAAGTTGCCAAATGAAACAAAGATGCAATAGAAAGGCAAATTGAATATAATGTCAGAAAAATATCCATGTTATTTTCTGCAATAAAACTTAATTTAATGCAAAACGAAGAAATGAATAGAATATGCATGGAAAGTCATGTGCTGCCCACATTAGATTTTCCCCCTCCATTTTTATTTTTGACGGCTGTATATACACCTAGAAAGGACAGAATTCGATTATACTGAATATATGCTAAATAAGCCAATTATAAATACCCTGAATAAGCCAATTATAAATACCCTAAATAAGCATGCAGGTGCACATGAAAATGAGGGAGGCTAAATATGTTTAATGGTATATTTTTCTAAATGAAAATACTTGCAATTCTAAAAACTCCCTGTGCACGCATATTTTATATTTTGTCATCCAATTCATGTCATTCCGAGTTCATTTAGCGTTGAATTACCTTTAGTTTACATAATATTTCAGACATTATCTTAGTCAGTGTTGTCAACCTTTGTTGCAAATTATGTGACATCAAGATTTACATTTTTGCAAACGTGACGTGTTTATAAAAGTACACTACAGAATCATCTGCATACAAAATACTAGGTTTGGCGGAACAGGAATTTAGCTATAGAAAAATACCGTATAAAAATCATAAGTAATTAACTAATAACCTCAGAAACATAAATTTTGGTTTGGAACAATGTGTAATATTTAACTGAACAATTAAAATTATGAAGATCGGATTATCAGTCTATTTTTCTATACCGGAATTTTAAAATCGATTACGTTTTCAAAATTTGAAAAGTATATATGGTATATTTTTAAATATCACGAAAATTCGTTTATATACATCGTATAAATACAATTTAAAACTTAAAAACAGTAAACTCGATCTAAAAAACCGATTTGTGCGGAAACCGCTCAAAATGTTATTTCAGTAAAAACAACACTAAAAAGTAATTTGAATTTATAAAAAAATCTAGACGAGATACTTTCTATCGGAAGCCAAGTTACCCCTGCATATTTCATGCTTGTGCGTCAGTTAGATTTTCCGCTGCTTGACCAACAAACAGACAAACATCTTGTATTATTATAGAATCGCTATTATCCATTCAGAGGGCTGTGTAGTCAATTTTGATTGAGAGTTTATTTGCAATTTTACTGTAAAAAACAAATGATTTTTTCAGCGAGAATTTGTTGATTTTTTTATGACTGCATTTTATTCTCGCGTTGAATATAAAAAGTAACACTTTGTTAAATGCTAATCTTTCTAAACTTTAAGTTTCATTTCATTTTTTTTTATTTCAGTTGAAACACGTAAAAAAAAAATGTTTGGTAAAAACCTCTGTTATTTACATAATTTTGCTGGAGTTTTTTTCCCAAAGAAAAATGTCGACATTTGTATTTGGTCACAAGTACTTTTGAATAATAAAATTCAATCTAACTTCAGAAAACCTTTTGTTTTCGGACGTTCCAGGTGTAAGTACTTCTTTAAGGCAAACACTATTCAAATTCTTAATAATTATAAGAGGCTTACATGAATGAAATATATTAGAAAATGTGTATTCTAAAGTATGATAGAAATATAGTTAATATGCATTATAGCAAAACTTAGAGATATGCAACTCTGCAAAATTAAAACAAAAATATTTATAAGTGTGTGAAACAATTAATATTAGCTGTAATAGTGAAAACATATATATTTAATATAACATTTAAATATTTTTTCGTTATACTATATAAACAAATCTTCAATTTTAAAATTGCAGTATTTATAGATACACAGAGGAGATAAAGCTCTCATGAATTCTGAGAATAAAAGTTTGACAGTACACTACTAATGCGTAAAATGAGAATCTTATAAAATTCTGAAGCATCACAAAACATGTACAATAGTATATAACATATTAATTATCAAAATAAATTTCATTTTGATCCAACAACATTTGATGACATTTTTAACCTTTCTCTTTGAAGACATTATTAGCCATTTCAGACATTATGAGCCTTTACATGAATTTAATTGATTAAGAAAACTGACATTCTAAATTAAAATTGAGTTAATATTTAATTTACATTATGATAAAACTCAGAGGTATATATATATATATATATATATAAACACCGCCCCGGCGGGCAAACATAAAAATGTAAAAATATTAAAAAACAGTAATTTCGATTACACTAAAAACGAAAAATTTTTTTTAAAAAAACCGCCTCGGCGGGTAAAGAAAAAAGTTTAAAACACTCATAAAACCGTTAAGGCGGATATCTAAAAAACTAATAAAACAAAAAACAGGCTACGGCTCCAAAAAACAGTGTTATCCATTCTTTCAAAGTTTTCGATAATCGTGGTCACATCTCGGTCAGTTTCTAAACTCTTGGGTTTATCTCTCCGAAACTATGTACTGCTACTTCCACTTCTTCTGGTCTGGATTATTCCCACGTGGTATTCAGCGAGGTAAGCGTACAGATTGTAGCATGTGGGGGAATCATTTGAAGATTATTCACGGTGACGACCTTTCGACATGTGAGTTGCTCTTTTTTGCAAATTCGTATATTTGTGCGCTATATTTTTCATGTTCATGTCTATGTGGTATTTTATATTTCATGTTTATGTGGTATTTTATGTTATATAATTGAATTTATCCTATTTGGTTTTTTTCTGTTATTCCGTTGTTGGGCACAGATTGCATAATATTTTAACCACGTGTTTTTATGCAATCATAGAAACAACGGATTTTAGTATATCTGTCTAGAATGTGCCCCTGAAGACGTTTCTGGCAGATATACTATTTTTTAATATATTTTCCTTGTCCTGGCCTCTCCGTGCTCTGCTTTTTCGGCTCTTCCTCGTTGCTTTTTGCTTTTCACACACGCTTTTATTTTGCTCGCGGTTAGATACTGTGGTTACTGATTCACACTCTTGCACTTTAGTTTTTGTTATTTTAATTTATATATATATATATATATATATATATATATATATATATATACACACCTATACAAAGTTAAAAAAATACATTTACAAATATATGAAACACTTTCTGTTAGCTGCAAAAGTGGAAATCTATATAATAAAAGGCAATGTCTGTCTGTCTTATACACTATACGTTTCGCGACCGCGCGTCGGAGAGCTACGAAATTTGGCAATCGGAGACCCGGGGGGGAGGGAAGGGGACACGTGAAAACCGATTTTTAAAATTTTAATTATTTTTTTATTTATTTAATGTTTTATGCGATTTCGACCGTTTTTTGCCCTTTTTTCTCCACGATCCAGACGTCGTAGAAAAAAACAAATTACACCATCGGAAAGAGCAGAGAATTTCGAGTAAAAATATATCAATTTCAAATCTGAATTTGGATTTCTAATATTTTTTAAAGATTTTAAAACAAAAGTCACTTTTTGCTCAAGAAAACGATTTTTGGTTTTTAAATTCTCGCATCGTGAAAAGTACTCATAATTTCGACTAATAATTTACATTTTTAGAAAGGCCAAACATCTGGCATTCTTACAAGTCCAATCTGGTCAAGAAATAACTAAAATTGGCCCCTGGATCGGAATTTTAAAGAAGTCATGATTTTAAAATTTATCGGCGGGCGAAAGAAGTTCCCATTTCCCATCACCGGTTTCCCCCCAAGCAGGCGTTTCAATGGCGCCGGTTTGTGTCTAGGTGGAGGTGACGTCACGGTTCTGAATATGCATAGCGATGGTTGGGACAATAAAACACTGAATTAGAGTTTGTTTTCCGTTTCCCGTGCTTCCGGTTTTAAATGAGTTAAGAGCTTAGCATATGTATTGTAGAAATTATTATATCTATATTTTAAATGATGGAACGATATGGATTTTTAAATGGATATTTTAAATAGATATTTTAATTTGTGGATATTGTAAATGGATATTTTAATTTTATGGATATTTTAAATGATGGAACGATGGATATTTTAATTTTATGGGTATTTTAAATGATGGAACGATGGAATGAGGTTGATGGAATTAAGAGCTTAGCTTATGGTCATTTTAAATTGTAAATTAGAGCGCGGGAAGTTAGCAGTAGGCCCGGGTTCGATTCCCGCCACTACCTAAACAGCCGCCGTGTTCAGGCGGAATACGATCACGTTAAACATGTGGGTCCGTAAGTCCTTCCGAGAGGTTGGTGGTAGGGGAAGGAGGGTACGGTCCCTGTGGATGCCTCCTCCACTGGGTTCCGGTCTAAATTGGGTGAATAAAAAGAAAGTTATGGAGATTGTCGCGGAGGACGCAGTAGCCCAGTGGTTAGCGCGCGGGAATTGCACTCGGTAGGCCCGGGTTCCATTCCCCCCACTGTCAAAACTGCTGCCGTGTTCACGCGGAGTACGATCACGTTAAACATGTGCGTTCGTAAGTCCTTCCGAGAGGTTTGTGGTAGGGGAAGGAGGGTACGGTCCCTATGGATGCCTTCCACACTGGGTTCCGGTCTAAATTGGGTAAATAAAAAGAAGGTTATGGAGTTTGTTGCGGAGGGCACGGTAGCCAAGTGGTTACGCGCAGGAACTGCACTTGGTAGGCCCGGGTTCGATTCCCGCCACTGCCGAAACTGCCGCCGTGTTCACGCGGAGTACGATCACGTTAAACATGTGGGACCGTAAGTAATTCCGAGAGGTTGGTGGTAGGGGAAGGAGGGTACGGTTCCTGTGGATGCCTCCCCCACTGAGTTCCGGTCTAAATTGGGTGGCACTTCCTGGCCGTCCAAACAGTTACCTTACACCTTTCTGGTAGTTCGCACCAACGAGTTTGCAACGATCAGAATTTGCCACGGTCAGAATTTTCAAGGGTAGCGAACAGGCTGGTCGCCAAAGGCGGCTAGTATATATTAAAATCACATTTAAGCTTTTTTTTTGTATTATACGATACAAACAAATAGACAATTTTAAAATTACAATATTTATATAGATACACAGAGGAGATAGAGCTCCCATGAATTCTGAGAATGAAATTTTGATGGTACACTACCAATGCGTAAAATTTGAATCTGATAAAATTCTAAACCATCACAAAATATGCACATATATATAATAGATTACTTATCAAAATAAATTTTATTTAAATCCAACAGCATTTGAATTCTCAACCACTAGAAAAGCCATTACATGAATTTAATTGATTTGGAAAATTGACATTCTAAATTACAATTGAAATAATATTTAATTTACATTATGATAGAACTCACAGGTATATGGACTTATACAAAGTAAAAAAAAAATATTTACAAATATATGAATTTCATTATTTTCTATTAGGTACGTACGTCTCAGTGTTTACATTTTTCGTAACTCTTCGATTTCAACCAGACATACCCCAAACATTAAAATAAAAAAAAATAATAAATGTGCGAAACAATTTCTATTAGCTGTAGTAGCAGGAATACATATATTTGATAACAAATTTCAAAACTTTTTTCACTGTACAAATATATAAAATAATGATATAAACATTGCTCCATTTTAAAAATGCAATATTTTTGCACAAATGCACACAAATAAGTGTGGCAAGGTATACATGAAATTTGATAATATGTTTACATCGGTACACTATCAATATTTATAATTATGAGTGAATGAAATTCAAAGTGGTCATTCTATGTGAAATGAGCACAGCGGGTTGCTCTACTATTTTATTATTTTTTTATATTACTACCATAGTTCGTACCATTTGTGAGTATACCAAAACAATTTTTTTTTTTTTTTTTTTCCCAGTAATTTTTGTTCTGGACCTACTTTTGCTTGCCGGAGCGGATCAATATTCGGGTTTTCTAGAGTTCTCAGAAATGACTATAATTTTATAACTATCCAAGATAACTAAACGGACTCACCCCCCCCCCCCCTAATAGTAGACATTTTGACCTTTCAGAATAGGCATATAAGTTGCATTTAGTTTAACAAGATTAAAATGGACTTAAATTCAGCAAATATGAATTGCAAAATCGCCATTTTCAAGTGGCTATAATTCCAGAAGCACTAAAAACCAATATTCTTCTCTCTAAACTAGAGGAATGCAGCCTTTAGATTATTAAAAAGAAATTCAATTCTTAAAAACCTCTTTCTACCTTTTTTTTAACATTGCACTTGCTGAACATTCAAAAATTGGTTATTTCAAGAAGGGCCGGATTTTACCGTTCGTAGGCTCTAGACACTGTGCCTACAGTGTCTGATAGGAAATCCGGCGCTAATTTCAAGGTCAAATATCTTGAAAGTGGGACCTGACAGAAATTTGAAATTTTTTGTGTTAACTACTCTATTAATACCCTATAAGTGGTATGAATTTCATTTTGTGGTTCAATATGGTTTTAGAATAATGAGGACTCAAATTATGGTAGAAAAGCAATCTCAACATAAACAAAAATTATGCATTTAGGCTATTATTAGGGACAAATGTAATTTTATATAAGAAACTAAAAAATTGTTTTGGTATTATCACAAGCGGTACTAACTATGGTAGGAATATGCAAAAAGTAATATATTGGTCGAGCAACTTGCTGTGCTCATTTCAAGTGGAATAGCCCAAAGGTATTACAAAAATATGTATATATATATATATATATATATATATAACAGTTTATGTACTACAAGAAGAAACATTATGCAATCAAATAATACTTACATTTTGAGCCAATAAAACTAAAAACATCCTACATTGTGTATATTATTAAATGTGGGAATACTGGTGTATGATTAGGAACTTTAACAATTTTCTTTTTTAGGTCATCATACAATTCCCAAGTTGAATCAAGTCTTCTACAATATGCCGTATAATGGCCAATGGCTGCCGCACTTTGGGGAGCAATAAAGTTAATAATTGATCTCAAGTGATATTTTCTTATATGTACTGTTATTGATGATGGAAAACTTTTTAAATTGTATGAATGACCTTGTAAGATAGGATCACCAGCATCAATTCCCATTTCAATAAAAAAGTGCTCATTACCTTCAAAGAGATATGTAATTTCTCCTGGACAAAGTTTATCATCAGGCAGTTTCCTGTGACATATTCTATTCTGCAGCATAATGCTGCTGTTAAGAGCATCCTGTATGTTTTCAATGCCTTTAGCATGAAGGATACCGATATCCAGTGGCATTGCATAAATACGACGTCCGAGTTTTTGCATCGGGCATCCCTTAAAACTACATGTTTTAGTTTCCCGGGCACTGGAGAAATCCGACAATACCTTGTCCAGTAGATAAGTAATGTTGCATGCTGCATCCACATTAAAATTCTCATTAACATCTGAACCTTTAAAAACATTGTACATTACAGTGTTCCGTAACTCATATATATTTTTTGAATTACCTTTAGCAATTTGTTGAATTAATTTCATAGTGAAATTTTTACTACTATGAGAATTGATAAAACTGGAATAAGATGCGCTGTCGCAAAATGCTACAGCTAAACTCTGGCAGAGGGAATCATATGGGCAGGTGTTATAAATTTGGGATTTTTTGGTGCTTCGCAGCAAGTTGCCATTAGCCCGCAATATCACATTTGTAGAAAACCTTTTGTTTTCCTCATCTATGTGAAGAACCTCCGGCCACGGTTTTAAGTAATACGCTTTGAATTTCTTTTTAGGTGGAAGTCCAAGGCCCCTCCAATTCTCATGGTAATTCCATTCTTCTTTTTCACATATCTCGCCAAGATTCTTTTCTATTTTAAATTCAGTTTTTCTGAACGATGAAGAATTTGAATGTGTTTTCTTTTCCACATGGCAAGTATTTTCGGTTTTGATTACAGAATCTGCTCCTTGTATCAGCGAGTGAGAAGGAATCTGCTTTATTGGTTCTTTATTGTAATCAATATTGATATCTTTCCTCTCTTGCTCTTGATGAGAACAAGCTAATTTTATTTTTCCCTGTAGCAGCTTAAGATGGCGGGCCACGAATTTGTCAACTCCTAGAAGTCTTGAATTTTGTAAAAATCTAGTTTTTAGGTTATTAAATTCACTTTCTACAGGAGCTGAGCTCTCTGTTCCTCTTCCATAACCAAATGAGGTAATCATTAGGCCAGACCAAAGAACTATAGATTTTATATTTTCTGCAATGTCTTTCGTAATTAATGGCAAAAAGTGTAAATTGTCTCTATCTCCCTTGGTCTCAGCGTCTTTAAGTCCACACTTTACTGCGTCATCAGACCATGAATGCAAAGATGCAGGAAATTTCAATTCCTCATTTAGAAAGAAGTCATCAATGTCTTCTGTTTTGATACTCTAAATATGAAATAAAAATAACGTTGTTACATAAATCGTATATACGGATTTGTACTTCACAATGAATATACTTGTTTTATTAAAACAATTTGCTTAATCAATAGTTAATTAACTGGAGTGTGGATCAACTCGATTTTTTTCATACCAGAATTAATTTTTTTAAATCAAATTTTATAACAAAAATTAAAAAATCGGTATCGTGACTTCAAATGATTACAACTATAGTGTGTTACCCTTCACTTTAAAGGACTTGAAAAAAATCTTTCGATTGATACCATACTTGACAAAGTACACCCAGGGGGGGGGGGGGGTAATTTGACCTTCAGGAAAGTCGAATGACGTTACGAACAAAAACATTTGTATTACGGCTATTTTTCACAACAGTGATCCAAACTGTTAAGTCTAGTGATCATTGAGCCATAAATAAAATCCTTTTATGCATGATTATGTCCAACTTTGTCCTATGCTGCCATGTTAAAAAAATATAAATTCTATATAAATAAAATTGAAAATCAGTCTGTCTGTCTGTTTGTCCCGTCATCACGAGAGGACGGCTGAACCGAATTTGATGAAATTTTGTGGATAGCCTTGAAATAGTTTCGAGTATCTAAGACCAGGGGTTGTCGAGATATTAATGAAAAATGAAACTTTTTCTGAGGAGTTCTACTCTCTAACTCCGTGGTTTATCCAAACGAAAAGCTTGAAAATCGTTTGAAAGTGAATTAAAACTTTATCTCTGAGTTTGATGGGAGATTTTTTGCGCTAATGAGTCACTTTCTGAAAACATGAATTGTTTGAAACATGATTTAAATGGGAAATCTAGCTCCATGGTTTATTTTTCACAAGCTCTTACTGAACAATGAAATGTATAAAGAAATATCAAAATGGTTATTTAATTTCGCAGTTTATGAAGAAGATTCTATCTTATATCATGTTGCTCAGAAATGCAATTAAATTAAATCTGTCTGTTAATTTTAATTACTATTTTTTCGATTTGAATAATAAATAAATGAATATAAAAATATATTTTAGAAAAGAACGATTTGATTTTTTTATATAGCATTTTTGACTGGATAATATCAGTTACGGTCTTCAGGTTTAAACGTTATTATTATTGATATTTTCGGGGATTATTGATTCAGGGATTATTGATATTTTCAAGTTATTATGCAATTGTTTTATTATGACGAAGATTGTTTAAATTCATATATTGTACGTTGTACGAGTAATCTTCTGCAAATACACAGGTATATCTTCTAATCTACGAGAATATAAGTAGTACAGGTATATTGGCATATGCTTTGATATATATTGGCATATATTGGAATCAATTACGACCTTCTGGTATAAAGAGTACGGGGATTATTGATATTTTCAATTTATTACGTCATCTCTTTTATTTTGGCAAAGACTTTTGAGACTCATATTGTAATACGGGTAATCTTCTACTAACACAATGGCATATTTTCTAATCTGCGATAATATAAGTAGTACGGGGTTGTTGTTGCTGAAACCCAGACCGTCCGACCTACCAGAAAAATGTAAAGTAACTGATTAGTAGTACGGGGTTGCATATATTGATTCAATTCCTTTTTTTTTTTCTGTAAATTTGCTTACAAAAGGATCCAGGATGTTTTATTCTTCAGATCTGACCGTGAAGATAATTTCGCATAGTGAGAACAGATATTCTTAAACTTCTCTTTAGGAGCAATAAATTTAATATGTTAACAGAATTTGCACATGATTGAAGAATTTGCACGAATTATAAAATTCTTTATATTATATACTCCGTACGAAGAACGGGTATGCTGCTAGTTCAGAATAAAATTCAAAGTTTTCACTCGAATTTAAAAAAAAAAAATTCTACCTAGTTCTAAATTTTTTTTTTTTTTTTTTGATAACAGAGCTGGATGTAAAGTTTTGTGAAAATCCATTAATATTTGAGGCTTCTTTCATGCCCACATTATCTACCAAGAACAAACCATAACTTAAACATGAATATCAATACTAAAAAAATGCGCCTTAAAACAAATATATTAAAACATAGTGTGGAAAAATCATAACATAAGAAATAAAAAAAAATAATTTAGTTTCTCAATGTATACATAAGAATGCATTAGGGGTAAAATGAAATATAATAAACGTTCAATAAATAAATAAACAAATTTTCAATAACACAAATTCTCGCATACATAAGAAAGCGCAAAAATTATTTTCACACCATCGTGGCGTCTAAATTATTTTGAATACAAAATATACAAAATATTAAAAAATAGCTAAATATTTTCAAAGCTTTAAATATTTTTCATTGACAAAAATTTTATATTTAATGATGATTAAAATTGCAGTATATGAATAAAAAAACAGATAAAGTTAGTGATACATACATAGCTGTAATTAGCCATGAGAATACGATAACCTATATTGTTTGATAAAAGAAGACATAAATGAAAAATAAACAGCTTCGTGAAATGATATCATAATTAGGCTTATTATACGAATTTGATAATGTAGAGTAAAATCTGTCTGAGACGATCTAAACATGTGATTTAAAATGTTTAGTCTTAAGTAATTTTTTTCGCTATTCCGATCCTTTACAGTTGGACATGCATTTTTTTCCTAAACTAATTGTTTCATTAATAAATATCATTTGTTATGAAACCAATACTGTGTATATATTTTAACGTATAAATGTCTAAAATGATAAATGTATACTTTAATTTTAGTCTTATAAGTTACATATACAATTAAATCTTCAATTATTTTTTTAACTCTGCATATAAAGTCTAAATTCGGTAACTCGGTCACTTCCGTTTTCTCGTTATGCAAATCCTGGTTTATGGAAAAATGTTAATGTTGTAATTTTATTTTCTGAATTTTTCTGAATTGAGATGTAAAAGTTTCCGCTTTAAGCACGTTCCATTTTACTCAGATTTCCTTGCAAATGAAATTTCCGATTCAAGACAGAGTCTGTCTATGTTTTGACAAATTACAATTATTCTAAAATTTAATTATATTCGGAACGTTACCGTAGTTAAATTTATACTAATAATAATGTATACTACTACTACTAATAATAATAATAATGTAAACTTATAATGAATAATAATCTTCTAGATGAATCTGCATATCTCTCATGCATATATCTGTCACGAAGCTGTACCTCTATTCTTTGGGCGGAACTACAAATACATTGTATAAATACATTGTAAAAAAATAATAAAAATCATACTTACATCGGGAATATATATGTCTTCCTGTTGAGCGATCAATCCCTTTAACCACGACTTCGCTGCATCTCCTTGAGTCGGTTGTCCAAAATGGTCGTTTCCATCGGTCTCACAGTTGCAAACGCATATGATAGCCTGCACAAGATTTTTCGCTTCGGTTAGAGAACGGCTTTTTACAAGCAAACCCATGCATCTTATATAAAATTCCCGAACACGAGAATCGACATTTCTCAAAGACTTCCATCTTGTGATATTTTTGATGAAATGGGCGATATCAATTCTGATGAAACATTCCGGTAGCGTTGAGCTTGATCCTTGGAGATTTTCGAAGCAGCATTGGATATAATTCTGCAGACTAGACACTTTAGCAAAAGAACGGGCTATAGCATTTAATAACGCCTTAGATCCATCTGATATCACCAGTCTGGGAATTTTAGCTCCAGCTCTTAACCATTCACATAGCCAATATGTGATGGCATTTGTGTCATGTCGTTCTGAAAGCATTTGAAGCACAGAAAATTGTCCATCTTGTCCTCCAATATTTATAACTCCTGCATATAGAAAAATATGCCCAGATTTATTTTGATACGGCTGCTGCAGCTTTTGAACAATAGAACCTGTGGCATCTATGCAAAGTGGCACACTGTCATAATGTTGATTAAAAATTTTAATTTGATGTGGCCACCAATAATGAACAAAAAATTTATCAAAACCTACGTCGTGAATACTTCCAATAAATGGAGGTGCATGTTTTAAGATCTGAAGAGATTTAATTGGATCCCTTTCTTCAGTGCCAAATTTTCTATCCGAATACTCCTGTTTTACTTTTCTTAAAACATCTGGGGAAAAGAGTATACTTGGTTCAGCGTCACCAAACTCCATGAGTCTATTGGCTTCTTCATTGCGCCATAAGGAAGCTGTTTGACCATATTGCATCTGTTCTCCAATTTTTTCCCTAAGATCACCTCGCAATGGTCTTTTTGCACCTTTGTGTTTATTTACAAAATGTTTTACACTGCAGCTAAAAATTACGTCTTCATCTGGGTTGTGTTCATGTGAACAACGAGCTTCAAATAACGCTCTGCATTCCTTGCAAAATCCTTTGATTACAATGTAATTGTGGCTTGTGGGATATACTTTCGCCCGTTTGTAAATAAAGGTACATGGTAAATGGGTCTCGTGCCAAATCTCTTCGCTAATAATGTCCGTCCAGCTACCAATCCTCAGAGTTAGGTAGTCTCTTGATAAATTACCACGATCAATAGACTTGTAAGTTTTTGAAACAGGTTTCATTTGCTGCCATTTTTCGTTACATATACGAATTTGAAACCTCTTGATGTCTGGGGATGTATCTGAATCTATTGAATCCTGTTCATCAGATAATGAGAGTCTCTCACTTTCGTCAGATTCCTTGATTTCCAAATTCTTTACACCTAGTAAGTCCAGAATTCCGTACCGGTTTTGAAGTACAATAGTATATAAGTATTTCGCACTGATTTTGCATCCCAAATAATCACTAATTTTTTTCCATATTATATTACTGGGCTTAGCCACAGCAAAAGTCAACTGGTCTATTATTTCGTATTTGTGCTTTAAAATAGCTTCCAATATCACAGGTTTTTGCAATTTAGATATCTTAGGCATGATTAGCGCACGTTATTCAATAACATTGTACATAGCAGACTACTCACAATCGAATGAGTGGGCAACAAATGAAAGAGACAGCTGCACCCACCCAAAATAAAAATAAAAAATCCCCTGTCACACCCTCCTATCATAAACAAGCCCCCCCGCAACCTTTAAAATTCGCCGCTGACCACGTCCATCTTACCCACTTTCTCATCAACGAATTCCAAGCCTCCAATATAAACAGTAAGAGTCAGTAAGTTCCAGATGTGTAAAAATAAAGAGCCCAAGGAAATGATCCATTTTTCTAATGGTAAAACTTAATAGGAACATTCAAAAGTAGGTCTTTTGGACTATATTGTAACTTTAAACATATGAAAATGTATAGAAACATATTATACACTATATAGTATTTAACATATACCTGAATTGTAATATGCTCAATATTAATTTAAACAAAGCATTAGGAATAATCTACAAAAAATATCAAAAATTACGATATAAAAAATAATAAGAAGAATTTTTAAAATACATAATATCAGGGATATTACTTGCCTTAATTTTCTGAAATTCATGAAAAAATATTCATGTCCTAAAATTTCGCTATTCGTTATGAAATGATTTTATATATATATATATATATATATATATATCAAGTAGTCTAACGGCTTCGTCAACATTACTATTAAATGTCTTGCTCTTTTACCGCTTTTCAGTAAAATTATGAATACTAATGTAATTTTATATAACATTGAAAATAAAATCGCGTATTTTAATGCTTTAAAATAAAATAGTGTATTTTAGTATATTTAAATAAAATCGGACATTTTAGAGTTTATAAAATCACATAGATTAGCTTTTTAAAATGAAATCGTGTATTTTAGCACTTTTAATTTAAATCATGAAATTTAACATTTTAAAGTAAAAGTTCAAATTACTGCATTTTTAAATATTTGCAATTTTTAGCACTTTAGTGAACTTTCGCATTTTAAAAAGATAAATGTAAATTTAGGCACTTTTAAATCAAATCCCAAATTTTCGGCGTTTTTCATAAAAATTATGAATTTTAGTCCTATTAAACATTAGTACTTCACTTTCTGTAAAAGTTCCCAGTTAATAGTAACCGGCACAAACGAAGTACAAACGATTCAACTAGATTTGTGGTTTGTGCTTTCCATAGGAGAGAGGGAGGCAACAAAAGAAACGTCTATATATCGAAAACGAAAAGAGCACAAACGAAAATTTTTGCGGCACAAACGCAGCACAAACGAAGTACAAATGATTCCACTAGTTTTTGTCGTTTGTGCTTTCCACGGGGGGGGGGCCAACTTCACACGAAGCAAACGAAAGGAAATGCTATAATTCGAAAACGAAAGAAGCACAAACGAAAATTTTTGCGGCACAAACCAGCACAAACGAAGTACAAACGATTCCACCAGTTTTTGTCGTTTGTGCTTTCCACGGGGGGGTCAACTTCACACGAAGTAAACGAAAGGAAATGCTATAAATCGAAAACGAAAGAAGCACAAACGAAAATTTTTGCGGCACAAACGAAGTACAAACGATTCCACTAGTTTTTGTCGTTTGTGCTTTCCACGGGGGGGCCAACTTCACACGAAGCAAATGAAAGGAAATGCTATAAATCGAAAACGAAAGAAGCACAAACGAAAATTTTTGCGGCACAAACCAGCACAAACGAAGTACAAACGATTCCACTAGTTTTTGTCGTTTGTGCTTTCCACGGGGGGGCCAACTTCACACGAAGCAAACGAAAGGAAATGTTATAAATCGAAAACGAAAGAAGCACAAACGAAAATTTTTGCGGCACAAACCAGCACAAACGAAGTACAAACGATTCCACTAGTTTTTGTCGTTTGTGCTTTCCACGGGGGGGGGCAACTTCACACGAAGCAAACGAAAGGAAATGCTATAAATCGAAAACGAAAGAAGCACAAACGAAAATTTTTGCGGCACAAACCAGCACAAACGAAGTACAAACGATTCCACTAGTTTTTGTCGTTTGTGCTTTCCACGGGGGGGCCAACTTCACACGAAGCAAACGAAAGGAAATGCTATAAATCGAAAACGAAAGAAGCACAAACGAAAATTTTTGCGGCACAAACCAGCACAAACGAAGTACAAACGATTCCACTAGTTTTTGTCGTTTGTGCTTTCCACGGGGGGGCCAACTTCACACGAAGCAAACGAAAGGAAATGTTATAAATCGAAAACGAAAGAAGCACAAACGAAAATTTTTGCGGCACAAACCAGCACAAACGAAGTACAAACGATTCCACTAGTTTTTGTCGTGTGTGCTTTCCACGGGGGGGCCAACTTCACACGAAGCAAACGAAAGGAAATGCTATAAATCGAAAACGAAAGAAGCACAAACGAAAATTTTTGCGGCACAAACGAAGTACAAACGATTCCACTAGTTTTTGTCGCTTGTGCTTTCCACGGGGGGGGCCAACTTCACACGAAGCAAACGAAAGGAAATGCTATAAATCGAAAACGAAAGAAGCACAAACGAAAATTTTTGCGGCACAAACCAGCACAAACGAAGTACAAACGATTCCACTAGTTTTTGTCGTTTGTGCTTTCCACGGGGGGGCCAACTTCACACGAAGCAAACGAAAGGAAATGCTATAAATCGAAAACGAAAGAAGCACAAACGAAAATTTTTGCGGCACAAACGAAGTACAAACGATTCCACTAGTTTTTGTCGTTTGTGCTTTCCACGGGGGGGCCAACTTCACACGAAGCAAACGAAAGGAAATGCTATAAATCGAAAACGAAAGAAGCACAAACCAAAATTTTTGCGGCACAAACCAGCACAAACGAAGTACAAACGATTCCACTAGTTTTTGTCGTTTGTGCTTTCCACGGGGGGGCCAACTTCACACGAAGCAAATGAAAGGAAATGCTATAAATCGAAAACGAAAGAAGCACAAACGAAAATTTTTGCGGCACAAACCAGCACAAACGAAGTACAAACGATTCCACTAGTTTTTGTCGTTTGTGCTTTCCACGGGGGGGCCAACTTCACACGAAGCAAACGAAAGGAAATGCTATAAATCGAAAACGAAAGAAGCACAAACCAAAATTTTTGCGGCACAAACCAGCACAAACGAAGTACAAACGATTCCACTAGTTTTTGTCGTTTGTGCTTTCCACGGGGGGGCCAACTTCACACGAAGCAAACGAAAGGAAATGCTATAAATCGAAAACGAAAGAAGCACAAACGAAAATTTTTGCGGCACAAACCAGCACAAACGAAGTACAAACGATTCCACTAGTTTTTGTCGTTTGTGCTTTCCACGGGGGGCCAACTTCACACGAAGCAAACGAAAGGAAATGCTATAAATCGAAAACGAAAGAAGCACAAACGAAAATTTTTGCGGCACAAACCAGCAGAAACGAAGTACAAACGATTCCACTAGTTTTTGTCGTTTGTGCTTTCCACGGGGGGGGCCAACTTCACACGAAGCAAACGAAAGGAAATGTTATAAATCGAAAACGAAAGAAGCACAAACGAAAATTTTTGCGGCACAAACCAGCACAAACGAAGTACAAACGATTCCACTAGTTTTTGTCGTTTGTGCTTTCCACGGGGGGCCAACTTCACACGAAGCAAACGAAAGGAAATGCTATAAATCGAAAACGAAAGAAGCACAAACGAAAATTTTTGCGGCACAAACCATCACAAACGAAGTACAAACGATTCCACTAGTTTTTGTCGTTTGTGCTTTCCACGGGGGGGCCAACTTCACACGAAGCAAACGAAAGGAAATGCTATAAATCGAAAACGAAAGAAGCACAAACGAAAATTTTTGCGGCACAAACCAGCACAAACGAAGTACAAACGATTCCACTAGTTTTTGTCGTTTGTGCTTTCCACGGGGGGGGCCAACTTCACACGAAGCAAATGAAAGGAAATGCTATAAATCGAAAACGAAAGAAGCACAAACGAAAATTTTTGCGGCACAAACGAAGTACAAACGATTCCACTAGTTTTTGTCGTTTGTGCTTTCCACGGGGGGGCCAACTTCACACGAAGCAAACGAAAGGAAATGCTATAAATCGAAAACGAAAGAAGCACAAACGAAAATTTTTGCGGCACAAACCAGCACAAACGAAGTACAAACGATTCCACTAGTTTTTGTCGTTTGTGCTTTCCACGGGGGGGCCAACTTCACACGAAGCAAACGAAAGGAAATGCTATAAATCGAAAACGAAAGAAGCACAAACGAAAATTTTTGCGGCACAAACCAGCACAAACGAAGCACAAACGAATGGCATAAACGTTTTTTCGAAATTCCATTAATTTCTTGTATGTCAACAAACCCGGTTTTCCCGCCAAACAAATGAAAGCTTTATAATTCAAATTTGAAAAGGGTCCGACGAAAACTTTTTGCTGCACAAACCAGCACAAACGAATGGCATAAACGTTTTTTGGATATTGATGTAATTTCTCTTATGTAAACAACAGCTGATCGTGAAGTTGGCCCCCCCGGGAAAAGAAACGTCTATAAATCGAAAACGAAAAGAGCACAAACGAAAATTTTTGCGGCATAAACCAGCACAAACGAAGCACAAACGAATGGCATAAACGTTTTTTCGAAATTCCATTAATTTCTTGTATGTCAACAAACCCGGTTTTCCCGCCAAACAAATGAAAGCTTTATAATTCAAATTTGAAAAGGGTCCGAAGAAAACTTTTTGCTGCACAAACCAGCACAAACGAAGCACAAACGAATGGCATAAACGTTTTTTGGATATTGATGTAATTTCTATTATGTAAACAACAGCTGATCGTGAAGTTGGCCCCCCCGGGAAAAGAAACGTCTATAAATCGAAAACGAAAAGAGCACAAACGAAAATTTTTGCGGCACAAACCAGCACAAACGAAGCACAAACGAATGGCATAAACGTTTTTTCGAAATTCCATTAATTTCTTGTATGTCAACAAACCCGGTTTTCCCGCCAAATAAATGAAAGCTTTATAATTCAAATTTGAAAAGGGTCCGAAGAAAACTTTTTGCTGCACAAACCAGCACAAACGAAGCACAAACGAATGGCATAAACGTTTTTTGGATATTGATGTAATTTCTCTTATGTAAACAACAGCTGATCGTGAAGTTGGCCCCCCCGGGAAAAGAAACGTCTATAAATCGAAAACGAAAAGAGCACAAACGAAAATTTTTGCGGCACAAACCAGCACAAACGAAGCACAAACGAATGGCATAAACGTTTTTTCGAAATTCGTTTAATTTCTTGTATGTCAACAAAGCCCGTTTTGGCGCCAAACAAATGAAAGCTTTATAGTTCAAATTTGAAAAGGGTCCGAAGAAAACTTTTTGCTGCACAAACCAGCACAAACGAAGCACAAACGAATGGCATAAACGTTTTTTGGATATTGATGTAATTTCTCTTATGTAAACAATGGCTGAGCGTGAAGTTAGCCCCCCCGGAAAAGAAAATGCTATAAATCGAAAACGAAAGAAGCACAAACGAAAATTTTTGCAGCACAAACCAGCACAAACGAAGTACAAACGATTCCACTAGTTTTTGTCGTTTGTGCTTTCCACGGGGGGGCCAACTTCACGGAGCCGTTTCATTCACTGCTGTGAAAAATAGCTGTGATACAAATTTTGTTTTGTTCACGAGGTCATATGAGACCCCCCCTCTCCTTGGGGTGAAGTTACCCCCGGGGGAGTGTTCATTGTCTGGTATCGATGGAAATATTTTTTCAAGCCCTTTAAAGTGATGGGTAATACGCTATAGTTGTAATCATGTGGACCCACGATAAAGATTTTCATATTTTTTCTTGCATAATTTGAAAAAAAAAAGAGAAAAACGAATTTTGGTATTTTTATGGAAAGTTGAGTTGAGCCAAACTCCACTTTATTTTTGTTTGCCTTGATCCCTTCCGGGTCTATTTAATTGCACGGTTTAATCCGAATTATGGAGTTCTTCTGTGAGTGCAAATCGATCGAAATTCAAGTGAAAACCTTTGAACAAAATGTTTCACTTCGTAACCAGACGACGGGCAGTTTGGGGCAGATAAAAGCAAATTTTACGACGGCGCGTTTTCGGGCTTCAAAGGAGGATTGTCTGGGAATATTTTTGTTCGAATTATGTTGGGTGCTGGGGAAAAATGCTTTAAGAATAGAAATTAAGTGTTTTATCGGTGTGTCTGTTTTGTAATCTTAGGAAGTGATTAAATGACAATAACACATTAATAGTTTTAGGGACTATAGGTAAATTATTGATTAGGGATGCAGGTAAATTATTGACTTTTTGTTGTAGTTATGACTTAATGATGCGGTAATGTCGTAGTTATGACTTTGCGGCAATGTCGTACTTATGACTTAATGATGCGGCAATGTCGTAATTATGACTTAATGATGCGGCAATATCATAGTTATGACTTAATGATGCGGTAATGTCGTAGTTATGACTTAATGATGCGGTAATGTCGTAGTTATGACTTAATGATGCGGTAATGTCGTAGTTATGACTTAATGATGCAGTGATGTCGTAGTTATGACTTAATGATGCGGTAATGTCGTAGTTATGACTTAATGATGCGGTAATGTCGTAGTTATGACTTAATGATGCGGTGTCGTAGTTATGACTTAATGATGCTGTAATGTCGTAGTTATGACTTAATGATGCGGTAATGTCGTAGTTATGACTTAATGATGCGGTAATGTCGTAGTTATGACTTAATGATGCGGTAATAACGCGGATTCGAATATTCACCAGTATTGGCAAGGATAAGGGATACTGTCATTAATATTGCTCGAATGAGGGCGCTCTTGTCATTACTCAATCAATATTGAATTCGAACTTGGGTGTGTAGTGCTTGGAGGTTGTGTTGTTGCTATAAAGTAAAATGCATTTTCGTATGCAAGTGAAATTCTGATGTGAACTTTAAAAAAATACTGGGTAATTGCTACTCAACAACGGTGCAGAGCGTTAGAGGCAAGGACGCCCATAGAACATTTTACATTGGGGGGGGGGGGGGTATTTAAGGATGAGATGTGCAACATTGACTTAGCTTAATGCCTACCTTTGAATCATAGACTTTGAATCATAGACCTTATATGCTATACCCGCTATTGGGCGGGACTTACTACAGTCACTGTATTAAAGCAATGCTATTCAACATAGCGAATTTATCACGTGCTCTGAAATCCACTATACCAGTCCAGAGGTCGTGCTTCCGAGAATCTCCGGGTCACCAGGGGTAGGGTCCACTCGTTACAGCATTGTCCAACAGCCAGTTCTAGTCATCACGTCTTGAGTCTGGGAGAATGTGATCAAGTGACAAGTTCCACTATGTATGATAGAAGAAGAAACTCCCTTTAGCGTATCTATATTTGAAAGATCTATGCCTTGAACGTCCAGGGGAGGGCAAGTGCCCCATTCCCCCTATAGGTGTCCATGAGCAGGTCCTTTCCACAGCCTGTCGATCATATTTCTGCGTTTATCGATAGAGGGCGTTCTTATAAAAGAGCGACAAACTCTTTTGCACTCCGATATAGGAGCGCTCTCTATGATTCGATGCGGAAGTATGAACGACAAGGCTTAGGATAGGATCCCTGGTCATAAAGCTAAAACCATCTAACAATGACCTAGACAATGTGTCTTCTGGTGTGACACTAGATTGGTCTGAAATTTTATTTGGGGCGTATTGGAAAGATGAAATCAGGCAACAGTTTCATGAATTGTGCAGTGCGAGAAAATGGTGTAAAGTAAAATTCCAATGATCTCCAAAGAGAAGTGGTGCCTGTAGCGAAGGGCGAAACCATGTGGACTCTGGTTCCACGTGGACTCTGGTTGTGGACTCTGGTTATCCACGTTCAGAAAAACCCTGTAAATTACTCTAAATGTAGTAAATCAAAAAATTTGATGTGGGTAGCACACAAGTTTCCATGCAGACATCAGCACCAGATCGCCCACAAGTGACTTACCTACCAAATTTTATGAAATTCGGCCAATTAATTTTTTAGTTAGAGTGGATACAAAATCTGCACAGACAGGTAGACAGACAGACACACAGACATACACACAGTCGTCACGCTAAAAATAGTTTCTTCGTGTTCTAGAGGTCTCGAAACGTGTAGATCCGTTGAAAACTCGAGTTGCGGTTTTCGGTATGATTCCAATACTTTCCCTATACATTACCATGTATTGCAGGGAAAGTAAAAATCTGATGGGGGCAGCACATGACTTTCCCTGCAGACGCGAATTCATTCTTTCTATATTTATTTAAGAACTCAATAAATTGATTTTAATTGTACAAAATAACACAAAATTTTCATTTTTAATTCAATTTCTGCTTTTATTTGGTAATTGGACAGTTTTCAAAAGGCAGCATAACAAAAATGCAAAAAATCTCAAATATCTGGAGAACGGTTAGTCCTAGAGTAATAGAGTTGTTCCTATTCTTTCTCTCGACAAAAATTACGTATAAAACAAGCATTTAATTGATACATTTGAACATACGTAGTCATTTTTTTAGATATTGGCGATTTTTGCGGGCCATTTCGTAAAAAAGGGCAGGTGGTTCTTTTCCGAATCGTACCAAAGTCTAATCAGCACCATAGTATCCCGCAAGTGATTTATCTACCAAATTTTGTGAAATTTAGTCAATTAGTATTTTAGCTAGAGTGGATACATGAGATTTTTGCGGGCCATTTCGCAGAAAAAGGCGGGTTCTTTTTTTCCGAATTGTACCAAAAACTAATCAGCACCAGGGTCATGCCCGAGTGTCTTACCTACCAAATTTTATGAAGTTCGGTCCAATAGTTTTTGAGTTACAGTGGATACATACATTGTACAGACAGACAGACACACAGACAGACACATAGACTGACAGACAAACAGACACACACACATAGACGTCACGCTAAAAATAGTTTTTTCGTATTCTAGAGGTATCGAAACGTGTAGATCCTTCGAAAACTCGAGTTGCGATTTTCGACATGATTCCAATACTTTCCCTATACATTGCCATGTATTGCAGGGAAAGTAAAAATCTGATGTGGGCAGCACATGACTTTTCCTGCAGACTTATATCCACGTTCTCTTTATTTCAATTAAATTTAATTCACTTTTAATTCAATTTTCGTTCTCATTTGATAACTGGACTTATTTTCAAAGGTGGCGTGGAGAAAATACGAAAAAAACTAATATATCTCGAGAACGGCTAGTCCTAGTGTAATGGGGTTGGTCTTATTCTTTTCTTTAAAAATTACGTATTAAACAAGCATTTAATGGATATATTTGAGCATACGTAGCTTTTCAGTTTAGATTTGACAATTTTTGAGGGCCTTTCTGTAAAAAAAGGCAGGTTACTTTTCTGAATCGTACCAAAATCTAATCAGCACCAGGGTGACCTATACGTGACTCATCTGCCGAATTTTGTGAAATTGGATCCATTAGTTTTTCAGCTAGAGTGGATACAATCTTTTGCGGGCCATTTTGCAAAAAAAGGCGAGTTCTTTTATCCCGAATCGTACCCAAGACAAATCAGCACCAGACTCGCCCACAAGTGACTTACCTACAAAATTTTGTGAAATTCGGTGTATTAGTTTTTTAGTTAGAGAGGATACAAAATCTGCACTGACACACAGACTGACACACAGACACACACACAGACGTCACGCTAAAGATGCTTTTTTCGTATTCTAGACGTCTTGAAACGTGTAGATCCGTCGAAAACTCGAGTTGCGGTTTTCGACATGATGCCAATACTTCCCCTATACATTACCATGTATTGCAGGGAAAGTAAAAAGAAGAGGTACTCTAAAGTACGTACTATCGAAGTAATGTTATGGCAAATTCTTAACATTGAGTTAAGTATTATACAGAGTGAGTCATATGTGGCTAAAAACCTCTCAGATCAAATGAGAGATAAGCGAAGAGTGCAAGTATTTGAATTGCATTATTGTTACGAAGATTTTGTCAAAATAGTTCTTATAAGTAATATTTAAAAGACTGTCCGTGTCCATCCAAGTAAATAGTCATTGCAATTCTTTGGCAGCTTTTTAAAATGTTATAGACTTCCTAAGGCGTTTTTGAGTTCAATTAATGATTCATTATTGAAATATGAAAACATACGGATAAGTACTAAAAAATTCTTTTGTAATGAAAAATACATAGCAATACTAATTACCTAAAATAAAAATTTTAAAGGAAACTATTTTTTCTTTATTGTTTAAGATAATAACTATTATATATGAGCATTTACGAGTATAAAGAATTGTAGAACAATTAGATGGGCTTCAACCAACACGAAGTTCTGACTGGAACTATGCAAATTTAATAATATTCCATTACATTTAATATGGCTTTTCGGCCTTAAGGCAAAGTTATAGTTAAAGACGCTTTTCTTTGCAAATTCATTCTTTTGTGAAGGCAAAATCGATGTATTATCACTTAGCGACTCGGTTTGTACTGAACTAAAGTAATGACACTAAATAATGAGCGTGGAAGGTGTAAAACGTAATAATGGGGTTATGGAGCCATAATAAAACCCGGTCTTGATAGTATTTTTGAAAGTGCAAAGTCCCTTAGGGAATGATTGCCAATTGTTATTACTTTCCGTGCAATACATGGTAATGTATAGGGAAAGTATTGGAATCATGCCGAAAATCGCAACTCGTGTTTTCGACGGATCTACACGTTTCGAGATCTATAGAATACGAAAAAACCATTTTTAGCGTGACGTCTGTGTGTGTGTCTGTCTGTCTCCGTGTCTGTCTGTGCAGATTTTGTATCCACTCTAACTAAAAAACTAATGGACCGAATTTCACAAAATTCGGTAGATAAGTCACTTGTGGGTCACGCTGGTGCTGATTAGATTTTGGTACGATTCGGAAAAAAAATAACCTGCCTTCTTTTGCAAAATGCCCCTCAAAAATCATCAAAATCTAAAATAAAAAACTACGTATGCTCAAATATATCCATTGAATGCTTGTTTAATACGTAATTTTTAACGAAGAAAAGAATAAGTACAACTCCATTACACTAGAACTGGCCGTTCTCGAGATATTTTAGTTTTTCGTATTTTTTCTGTGCCACCTTTGAAAATAAGTCCAGTTATCAAATGAGAGCGAAAATTGAATTTTGAATTCAATTTTCGTTCTCATTTGATAACTGGACTTAAAAACTGAATAAAATTTAATTAAAATAAAGAGAACGTGAATATAAGTCTGCAGGGAAAGCTATGTGCTGCCCACATCAGATTCCACCCCCACCCCCACCCCCTGCAATACATGGTAATGTATAGAGAAAGTATCGAAATCATGTCGAAAATAGCAACTCGAGTTTTCGACGGATCACACGTTGTAACACCTCTAGAATACGAAAAGGCCATTTTTGGCGTGACGTCTGTATGTGTTCCTGTGTGTCTGTCTGTGGAATGTATTTATCCACTGTAACTAAACAGCTAATAGACCGAATTTTATAAAATTTAGTAGCTAAGTCCATTGTGGGTGACCCTGGTGCTGATTACATTTTGTTACGATTCAGAATAAAAGAACCTTCCTTTTTTTGCGAAATGGCTAGCAGAAATAGCAAAATCTAAAATAAAAGACTACGTATGCTCAAATATATCAATTAAATGCTTTTTTTATACATATATTTTCACGATGAAAAGAATAAACCCAATCCCATTGCACTATAACTAGCCGATCTCGAGATAATTTAGTTTTATCACATTTTCACTACGCCACCTTTGAAAAGATGTGGTTAGGTGTTTGTTACCCCCCCCCCCCCCCTTGTTCTCAAACTCAAGGCCCTGCGCCCCTGGCGCACCTCTATTTCCCCTCTTTCCTCCTTTCTCTCGCTGGATGCCTGTTTGGGCCCTAGCATTCTCCTCTTTCTGTAAGACTTGGGGAAGGGACGACCTCGGTCGCCCCCCCCCCCCCCCTCCAAGCGAACTTTAGTTTTTAAACCTCCACTCATGCTTCTCTCTTGTAGTACTTCTTTTTTCCTTTTCGCTCGGAGTTTAAAGGGGGGAATTATTTCCCCTCCTGGGCACTCCGTAAAACCCCGTCCTTGAGACCTTGAGACCTTTGAAAAGAACTCCAGTTACCAAATGAAAACAAAAACTGAATTAAAAGTGCAAATTTAGTGTCATTTAAAATAATTGTAGGTGTTATTTTGGACAATTAAACTCAATTTAGTGAATTATTTAAGAAATAAAGATAACGTGAATATGAGTCTGCAGGGAAAGTCATGTGCTGCCCACATCGTTTTCTTTATGCAATACTCAAACGACCAAAGCCTTAAGTAAAGCAGTGCTACAAAACTAAAAAATCTGCTGTGGGCAGCACATGACTTTCCCTGCAGACTTTATTCACGTTCTCTTTATTTTATTTAAATTTTATTCACTTCTAATTCAATTTTCGTTCTCATTTGATAACTGGACTTATTTTCGAAGATGGCGTAGAGAAAATACGAAAAAACTAAAATATCTCAAGAACGGCTAGCCCTAGTGTAATGGGATCGGTCTTATTCTTTTTATCGTTAAAAATTACGTATAAAACAAGCCTTTAATGGATATATTTGAGAATACGTAGTTTTTATTTTAGATTTTGATGATTTTTGCGGGCCATTTCGCAAAAAATGGCAGGTTATTTTTTACTGAATCGTACCAAGATCTAATCAGCACCAGGGTAACTCACAAGTAGCTTATCTACCAAGTTTTGTAAAATTTGATCTATTAGTTTTGCAGCTACAGGCAATTTTTGCGGGCCGTTTCGAAAAAAAAAAAAAAAAAAAAAAAAAAAAAAAAAAAAAAAAAAAACGGGTTCTGTTACCCCGAATAAAACCAAAAACTAATCAGCACTAGGGTCATCTACAAGTGACTTACCTACTAAATTTTATGAAATTGGGTCAATTAGTTTTTGAGTTAGAGTGGATACATACATTGCACAGACACACAGACAGACACACAGACAGACAGGCAGACACACAGACAGACACTCACACACAGACGTCACTCTAACAATAGTTTTTTCGTATTCTAGAGGTCTCGAAACGTGTAGATCCGTCGAAAACTCGAGTTGCGATTTTCGACATGATTCCAATATTTTCCCGATACATTACCATGTATTGCAGGGAAAGCAAAAATGTCAAATTTATTTTTAGATATTTTTATCAATGTTAAAAATGTAAAAAAAAAATATCTTCAAATCATCTCAGAGTTAAAATATTGTATTCAAAATACATTAAACAGTCTGCGGGGTAAATTTCTATACACACTTTATATATATAGTAAACAGGGAAAAACTTGAATTGATAAGAAAATTTATGCGTATGTGCGTATATATTCTCCTCTAAATACGCCCAAAAATATAAGGGGTTCAAGAACCCACAACATAATGATTGGGGGGGGGGGGGGGGTTAAAAAAATATCTCTAACCCACGAACTTAGCGCCGCTGCTTTTCATGGATTTTCAAGAACTGCAGTTCTTGAAATTGTGGGTGGAATCCTGTTTATAGTTTATTCATATTGACGTCTTTAAAATGTGATGGCCCTGAATATTCAAGGCGCAAAAGGACAAATTTTACGACGTCGCGTTTTTCGGCTGCGAAGTTGTCTAGAAGTTTTTATTCAAATGAAGGTCTGGTTAAATATGCAATTTTTCGAAGAACAGAAATAAAGTACTCTAAAAAAATATCTCAAGTTTTGCAAAGCCATGATCCTAATACTAACTGACGCAATCTGTCCCAGAATTTATTGTAGATTTAGTAAGTTAATATTATAATATTTAATATTATAATATTTAATCTTTATAAATTTTATATTTATGATATACTACAGCAAAATTATGTTAATATTTAAAAAAAAATTAAATTATAAAATATGTAAATGTTTAAAATAGAAGTTTATTCTGTGCTTCTTGGTGGTTTTATCATTCTCTGTACTTCCATCTTTGTATTTTTTATTTTATTTTTCTTTGTATTTTTTTGTATCGTTGTACTTCTTAAAACTGTATCTTTTCTTTTAACACATTCTAAATTATAAATATATATACTTAAGGTCTCTTCTATTTTAAAAAATAAATAAATAAATAAATAAATATATAAAAAATAAAATAATAATAATAATAATAATAATAATAATAGTAGTAGTAGTAACTAGCTTACGAGAAAAAGTGAGTAATTTGCAAAATTGGGGGGAAGTAGGGACGCACATATGTTGCATAGGGGCCCGAAAATTCTTCCGCGACAGTGTTCGGCTCCTTTCGACTGTACTGAGGTACATTTACTGTAATAGACTAATTGCTTTTATATGCAGATTTATGTTCATTGAAGTTTACTTTATAGGGGGAGGGACAGCTCAGTGGTTAGCGCAAGGGGATTGCACTCGGACGACCTGAGTTCGATTCCCGGCTATGTGTAAACAGTCCCTGTGTTCACGCGGAGTACGGGGCCTTAAATATGTGGGTCGGTAAGTCCTATCGAGAGGTTGAGGGTAGGGGAAGGAGGGTACGGCTCTTGTGGATGACGCCTCCACTGGGTTCCGGTCTAAATTGGGTGGCACTTCTCGGCCATCCAAACAGATACCTTATTAGGTCGGACGGTCTGGGTTGAAGAAGAAGTTTACCTTACAATTTTAAAATTAATTTAAATGTTTTTTTACGTACTGTACAGTATAATTCAGTCTGTGTAACGATTTTATCAAAAAATACCACATTTATTGCTTATAAGTTTTTCTCTTTTTTACCTCATTTTAGTTCGACATCTCATAATTCGGCAAATTTGGAAATCCGACCCCGCTGAAGTTCCGAACGTACCGAATTGCCGGAAGTTTACTGTATATTTTATTTCTTTTTAAACCTTTCACGTGAAATTTCATTTGCAAATTTTGACTTCGGTTTTCTGTCGCTTCAAATTATTTTATCTACGCTTAGCCACTGCACTTGAGTATAATCTCGGCAATGGGATAGAACCTAACTGAGACAATTTTCGATTAAGACGATTATTTCGACTCAAAGTGCAGTGTTCGTATAGGCACCGACTTGAACAATTATTGGGGGGGGGGGGGGGGGGGGTTCCGGAAATTTTAAATCGAACGACCCATGTAATTTTCAAAGGAATTAAGTCTAATTTAAATTTCATTCAGTCAGATTATCTAGCACAATAAGACGTCTGAAATGCTAAAATGAAGTAAATTATATTTAAGGTAAGGTAAAAATATTTTAAGGTAAAGGTATTTTGTTCTCTAGATAATTATTTATTTTATTTATTTTGCTTTCGTAGGGACAACATGATTATAATATACAATATACAGATACTGTGTGAATTTCCAACACAATTATCTTTATAAAAATTACGCAAAATGTAAAATTTATTTTTGGGTATTTTTACCAATGTTATTAAAGTCAACATATTTCTCTTTAAATCATTTATGAGTAAAAATCTTGTATTCAGAATACAATAAACAGTCTGAGGGGGAAATTTCTATACACGCGACTTCATATATAGTAAACATGGCACGAATAATAAAAATCTGATGTGAACAGCACATGACTTTCCCTGCAGACTCAAATTCATATTTTATTTCTTTAATAATTCATTGAATTGAGTTTAATTGCATAAAATGACACTAAATTTGCTTTTTTAATTCAATTTCTGCTTTTATTTGGTAATTGGACATTTTTCCATAGGCGGCATAAAAAATGCAAAAAATCTCAAATATTTCGAGAATGGTAAGTCCTAGAGTATTAGAGTTGTTCTTATTCTTTTTCTCGTCAAAAATTACGTATAAAACAAGCATTTAATTAATACATTTGAACAAACGTAGTCTTTTTTTAGATATTGGCAGTTTTTGCGGGCCATTTCGTAAAAAAAGGCCGGTTGTTCTTTTCCGAGTCGTACCAAAATCTAATCAGCACCAGAGTATCCCACATGTGATTTATCTACCAAATTTTGTGAAATTTGGTGAATTTGTATTTCAGCTAGAGTGAATACATGAGATTTTTGTGGGCCATTTCGCAAAAATAGGCGGGTTCTTTTTTTCCGAATTATACCAAAAACTAATTAGCACCAGGGTCACATCCAAGGGTCTTACCTACCAAATTTTATGAAATTCGGTCCGTTAGTTTTGAGTTAGAGTGAATACATACATTGCACAGACAGACAGACACACAGACAGACACACACACAGACGTCACGCTAAAAATAGTTTTTTCGTGTTCTTGAGGTCTCGGAACGTGTAGATCCGTCGAAAACTCGAGTTGCGATTTTCGGCATGATTCCAATACTTTCCCTATACATTACCATGTATTGCAGGGAAAGTAAAAAACTTGAAGTAATTAATAACACTTGAAGAATTAATAACAAAAAAACAAAGTTTATGCATGTATGCGTACATTTTCCGTACTAAATTTGCACAGAAGCATTAGGGGTTCGAGGAAACCACAACAGAATAATTGGGTGTTCAAAAGTTCAAAATATGTCCCCCCCCTCTCCCCCCTCCCAAAGTGTCAAGAACGAAAAGTATCAAAGAACTTCAAAAAGTGTCTCGTAGTCGGCGCCGCTGGCACTGTTAAACAAAATTAAATTTATCAAAAAATTAGTTGCGACTGAATTTTTAAAGGGTGTTATATTCCCTGCCTATGACAGGCTTAAATAATACTATATTAATAAGTTATCATGCTCTTTGCAAGTTTTATTATGCATACTCAACAATATTCATTTTTTACAACCATAAAATCAAAATCATGTTTCCATCAAACGCTCGTAAAATCGAATAAGAATTCGATTTTCTGCCGCTCAAGTCGAAGCTTAAGTATGTAGAAATCGATTGAAAGCCTTTTTCGATCAAACTGTGTCACTCTGTAACTAGACATCGGCCAGTTCAGGGCGTAAAAGGACAAATTCTGCGACGTCGCGTTTTCGGCTCTGAAGATGTCTAGAAATTGTTTCTTATCTGTGGAATTTTATTATTTTAAAGCACCGGAAGTGTTTTGAAGGTTTCAGTTTCACAATACATTTAGTTTTGTGCTTGACGGATTTATTTTGAACTAGAAAATGACCCGGCATCGCCCAAGATATAAAATACAAACCTCTGATTAAAATAGCGATTTCTCGAAATATAGCGGTTTCTTAAAAAGTTAGCAGCGCTTTAACGATAGGTACGTTACTGCTTTCCATAACAACCAATATAGGTTGTAACGTCAGTTGCAGCGCCCAGTGCATAGCAAACGGCAAATAAACCGGAGAATGAATCCTTTCCTCATCGAAATCAAAAATCTCAAATTTTATGCTTTTGTTCGAAAATTCACAGAAAATTAAAAAACAGATTTATTAAAAGGACATTTTTACTTTCCCTGCAATACATGGTAATGTATAGGGAAAGTATTGGAATCATGTCGAAAATCGCAACTCGAGTTTTCGACGGATCTACACGTTTCGAGACCTCTAGAATTCGAAAAAACTATTTTTAGCGCGACATCTGAGTGTGTGTCTGTCTGTCTGTGTGTCTGTCTGTGTGTCTGTCTGTGTGTCTGTGTGACTGTGCAATGTATGTATCCACTCTAAATCAAAAACTAATGGACCGAATTTCATAAAATTTGGTAGGTAAGACCCTTGGGTGTGACCCTGGTGCTGATTAGTTTTTGGTACAATTCGGAGAAAAAAAACCCATCTTTTTTTGCGAAATGGCTCGCAAAAATCTCATGTATTCACCCTAGCTGAAATACAAATTGACCAAATTTCACAAAATTTGGTAAATAAGTTACTTGTGGGACACTCTGGTGTTGATTAGATTTTGGTACGATTCGGAGAAGAACAACCTGCCTTTTTTTACGAAATGGCCCGCAAAAATCGCCAAAATAAAAAAAAAAAACTACGTATGCTGAAATGTATCAATTAAATTCTTGGTTTATACGCAATTTTTGACGAGGAAAAGAATATAACACACTCCATTATGCTTTAGGACTAACCGTTTCCAAGAGATTTCTTGTATTTTTGTTACGCCGCTATTGGAAAAATGTCCAGTTACCAAATAAAAACAAAAATTGAATTAACAATGCAAATTTTGTGTTATTTGGTGCAATTAAACTCATTCTAATGAATTACTAAAGAAATAAAGAAAATATGAATTTAAGTCTGCAGGGAAAGTCATGTGCTGCCCACATCAGATTTTTACTTTCCCTGCAATACATAGTAATGCATAGGAAAAGTATTGGAATCATGCCGAAAATCGCAACTCGAGATTTCGACGGATCTACACGTTTCGAGACCGCTAGAATACGAAAAACTATTTTTCGCGTAACGTCTGTGTGTGCGTCTGTGTATCTGTCTGTCTGTCTGTCTGTCTGTCTGTGCAATGTATGTATCCACTTTAACTCAAAAACTAATGGACCCAATTTCATAAAATTTGGTAGGTAAGTCACTCGTGTGTGACCCTGGTGTTGATTAGTTTTTAGTACGATTCGGGATAAAAAAAAAAACCCACCTTTTTTTTGCGAAATGGCCCGCAAAAGTTGTTTGTATCCACTCTAACTGGAAAACTAATGGCCCCAATTTCACAAAATTTGATATATGTTGCTTGTGGGTCATCCTGGTGCTGATTAGATTTTGGTCCGATTTGGAAAATCCAACATGCCTTTTTTTGCAAAATGGCTCGCAAAAATCGTCAAAATCTAAAATAAAAACTACGTATGCTCAAATATATCCATTAAATGTTTGTTTTATACATTATTTTCAACGATGAAAATAATAAGATCCACCCCATTACATTAGGATTAGCCGTTCTCGAGATATTTTAGTTTTTTTTTTGTATTTCCTCTACGCCACCTTTGAAAATAAGTTCAGTTACCAAATGAGAACGAAAATTGAATTAAAATTGAATTAAAAATGAATTAAATTAAATTAAAATAAAGATAACGTAAATATAATTCTGCAGGGAAAGTCATGTGTTGACCACATCAGATTTTTTTTTTATAATGCAAAGATATACACCCATATTTTTTATCAAAGTATAGAATTGCGCTAATCTTCCATTTTTTCATGCGACGAAATAAGAATTAGATCACATAAAGCATGCCTAATTCAATATATTCAGAAATAAATAAATAAATAAAATTTAATTTTTAAAATACATTTTTTTAAAATAAATAATAAATTCTTAAAAAAAAAAAAAATTTACTCGTGTTTAGTAAAAGAAGTAAAAGATGGGGTTGAACAGTGGACTTGGTGAAGGGTATAATATTTACCCAATATAATTCAAATAAATGAAGTACGCTGAGTGAAATACTGTGTTCTTACGAAATACTGTTAAAATTAACAATCTCTGAAAAGTATAATAAATCTTTTTGCAATAAAGGATTGATCTCATGATTTATTTACTCATTTCGAAGATCATACCTATCTATACTGTTTTGTGCTAGAGATAACCTATTTCCTGCCCAATGCATTTTATGCATTTTGTGCTAGAAATAACTTATTTCATGCCTAATGCATTTTGAGCTAAAGACAACCTATTCCATGCCTAATGCATTTTATGCATTTTATGCTAGAGAAAACTGATTTCATGCGTAATGCACTTTATGCATTTTGTGATTGAGGCAACCAATTTCATGTCTAATGCGTTTTATGCATGTTGTACTAGAAACAACCTATTTCATGTCTAATGCATTTTGAGCTAAAGATAGCCTATTTCATGCCTAATGCATTTTGTGCTAGAGACAACAGATTTCATACCTAATACATTTTGTGCTAGAGATAACTGATTTCATACCTAATATATTTTATGCATTTTGTGCTAGAGACAATCTATTTCATGTCCAATATATTTTTTGCATTTTATGCTAGAGCCAACCGATTTAATGCATTTTATGCGTTTTGTGCTAGAGACACCAGATTTCGTACCTAATACATTTTGTGCTAGAGACAACCAATTTCATGGCTAATATATTTTATGTATTTTGTGCTAGAGACAACCGATTTCATTCCTAATGCATTTTATTCATTTTGTGCTAGAGACAACAGATGTCGTACCTAATACATTTTGTGCTAGAGACAACCAATTTTATGGCTAATATATTGTATGTATTTTGTGCTAGAGACAACCTATTTAATGCCTAATAACTTTTATGCATTTTGTGCTAGAGACAACCGATTTCATTCCTAATGCATTTTATTCATTTTGTGCTAGAGACAACAAATGTCGTACCTAATACATTTTGTGCAAGAGAAAACCAATTTCATGCCTAATATATTTTATGCATATTGTGCTAGAGACAACTTATTTCATGCCTAATAATTTTTGTGCATTTTGTGCTAGACACAACCGATGTCATGCCTAACACATTTTATGCATTTTGCCTTTATATCTATGCATCTTTGTTTTATGCATTATGCCTTTGTATCACTCATATGTAATGTATGTACTTTTTGCAGTCAAGGATTGATTTCTTGATTTTTTTTTTTTTCTCATTTAGAAGATCTTCATGCCTAATAATTTTTGTGCATTTTGTGCTAGACACAACCGATGTCATGCCTAACACATTTTATGCATTTTGCCTTTATATCTATGCATCTTTGTTTTATGCATTATGCCTTTGTATCACTCATATGTAATGTATGTACTTTTTGCAGTCAAGAATTGATTTCTTGATTTTTTTTTTTTCTCATTTAGAAGATCTTCATGCCTAATAATTTTTGTGCATTTTGTGCTAGACACAACCGATGTCATGCCTAACACATTTTATGCATTTTGCCTTTATATCTATGCATCTTTGTTTTATGCATTATGCCTTTGTATCACTCATATGTAATGTATGTACTTTTTGCAGTCAAGGATTGATTTCTTGATTTTTTTTTTTTTCTCATTTAGAAGATCTTACCTAAAATTAAGTTCTTCCATACAGTGTACAGATTAAATATACAGTTTTGTAGCCATAAAATTTAGAAACAGCTTAGTTCATGCTTAATGTATTTCATGTATTTCATCTCTGTATCTAAATTCGCTTTATTACTCATCTATAATTTCTGTCTTTTCTACAATAAATTCTTAATTTCATGATTTTTTTTTCTAATTTAGAAGATTATATCTGAAAAGGAAAAAAGGAACAAAAGTGTTCATCTATATAGTCTTATCAAGTGCTTGGCCATTTGCAAAACCGAAAAAGAAAGATCAATCATGCATTGATTATGAAACACTTTCCAACTTCAATGCAATTTTATTTAAACATCTCTAAAATGCAACACATCCCTCGGTAATATTTAAAAATTTATCACAATACTACATTAATTTATTATATTTGAAAACTTAAACCTTCATCGAAAAAAATGAACTTCATTCAAATGACGGCATTGAAATATAAATTGCCTGGTTTAAACATCTCTAAAATGCGATACATTCCTCGGTAATATTTTAAAAATTATCATAATACTACAATAATTTATTATATTTGAAAACTTCACTAAAAACAACTGAAATTTATTCAAATGACGCTATCGAAATATAACGCGCCTGGCTTACTCTATAAAAGCAGAATTTCATTCATAACATTTTCCCATTCATTTCATTCACCACAATACTATAATAATTTATTTTATTTAAAAACTTAAGACCATGGAAGAACAAGTAATTAAACTCTATGCTTAACACTTCATCGAAAAAATAGTCCTTCTCTCTGTAAAATCAATGAATATTTCATTCATATCAGCTAGCTATGCAGACTCCATGAGCTAAATAATTTTGGGTTAAAGAAATACAGCAATTCTAATACAACTCATTCTACATATTTTGCTGTATACATTTTACATAAGTGAAAAATAGGCTTCGTTGTAGAAATAATCAAATTTGGATGATCATTTAAACTCAAATATATTGTAATTGCATTGTTTTAATATGTAGATGCACAGAATTTAAGCAAAAATAAAGCGGTTTTAGGACAGATACAACACTTACATGAATTAAAAAGAACTTTAAAAATCACGATTTTGAGACAAGATGGATGCCATATTTCATTTTGAAATGGGTCACGTGATCTCTTCATCCAATGGTCACGTGATCGCTTTATATAAGAGGTGTAATTATTATTTTAATTTTTATTTAAAAAACTACTAAATATATTTTGCTGAAATTTTTTTTATATATTTTATGGGATAATTTAAATATTACCTAAAATTTTCGAAACAATTCGTGAATTTTAAATCCGCTTAAAAGATGTTTGAAAAATTAGGTCCCATAGGGTTCAATGTATTTCATTTTTTCTACCCGGGTCCAATCCAAAACTAATTGGGTGATATTATTCATTTATATTCCCATAGGTCCCACAGACCGTCTGAGTAACATACTAAAATTTCATTTTGATTAAGTCATTTTTACGGCAGTTATCGTGCTAACGGACAGACAGACAGACAGACAGAACGAACAAAGTCATAAACACTTTTCAACTTTGTTGTAAAGTGTTAAAAAATATATAGCCTTATAAAAGAACCATACAGTTTAGTAACGATGAAGTTAAAAGTCAACATATTTGATACTTAATGTATTTTATGCATTTCGCATTTGTATCTAAACCCGTCTTATCACTCATTTATCTGTAATTTATATTAGCATAAGATCTTCCATCTCTGTCAATCTGCCTGTTGCACTTGGCGACGAATTTGGCGTAATATCGCGAACTTGGTGACTTTTTAAAGACTTGTGACCTTTGCCTAGTTTTAATTGTCATTAATTCTAGTTACTATGCCTGTTAAATTTATTACTGATTACAGATATATACTATAATACTACCTATAATAATCCTTTCACAACTAGAATCAAAATTGTAATTTTGATTCTGGTTGTGAAAGACTTCCTAAAACGTTCCTAACATTCACTAAAAATTCGAATTCCGGATTCTCAAGTTCAAGTTCAAAGCAGAAATCGATCGCAAACCGGGACGAAATCTCTCCCCCCCCCCTCCCCCCCCCCCCCAACCGTGTCACTCTGTAACCAGACAACAGGCACTTTTGAGGGAGAAGTGGACAAATTTTGAGACGTCGCGTTTTTGGCTGTGAACGAGGCCTGTCTAGGAATTTTTTTTATTCGAAAAGGAGTGTTGGAAAAGTGTTTCTGAACAGCAGAAATAAAGTATTTATATGTTCGTAATTTATGTTTTGAAGTATAGGGAGCGATTTGGGGGGGGGGGGGGGGGTCAGTTGCATAATTCATTTTGTTTTCTGAATGTGATTTTGGTTGTACTAATGACTCTTAAAGAACAGCAAAAATCCCAAAATTCAGACAGTGTAGACTTTTAAAAATGTACACTTTCCGAATTTCGTGGTTTTTAACACTCTCCATCATAGTTGTAAGATGTTTATGATTTTGTTCATTTTGTCTGTCTGTCCGTTAGCAAGATATAACTGCCGTAAAAATGGCTTTACTACAATGGAATTTTAGTACGTTTTTAAAACGGTCTGTGGGACATATGGAAATGTAAAAGAATATTATCACCTAATTAGTTCTGGATTTAACCAGGGTTGAAAAAATGAAATACATTAAACCCTAAAACCCTATAGGACCTAATTTTTCAATCATATTTTAAGAGGAATTAAAATTGACAAATTGTTCTGAAAATTTTAGGAAATATTCAAATTATCACGTAAAATGTGTGAAAAAAATTTCATCAAAATATATTAATTGGTTGTTTAAATAAATGAATAATTAATTAAATTGAAATATTAATTACACTCATAATATATGAAGAGATCACGTAACTCATTGCAAAATAAAATATGGCTGCCATTTTTTTCCGCTGCGTAAAGATCGTTTAAATTTATATTTAGTGTCACATGTATCCTAAACCTTTTAATTTTTGTGTATTATCAGTGTATCTAAATTCTGTGCCAAAGCAATTACAATATTTTTTATTTTAAATGTTTTTTATGTTCATTGATTTTACATAAAGAAGCAGACGATTTATATTTCGATGACGTTATTTGAATAAATTCCATTCAGTGTAACTAGCAGGGAGTTAGTAAGGAGATAAAACTCCTATGAAAGAAACGCTTAAAAATGCAATAATGCTTTGAGAATTATCTCAAGGTGTGGCTAATGTTAGTAAAGTAGCTGTTATTGTTAGTTGCCACACCAGAAAGGCGTAGTATTTAGTATATATATTTTTTATTATTTTTAAATTAAGGGTTCCCTAATTATGAGTATTTTTAAGAGGAATTATAATTATGATTATGAGTATTTTTGTCTAACCAATATTTTTTTATAGTGTAGGATAGAATATAGAATCTATAGAGATAAAAATAAATTGAAATGCAAAAGAATTTTTTGAATGCGTAGGAATATTCTTTATTGTTTCAGTTCTAATTTGCATTGCACTAATTATTTATTTTTACAAAATTGATAGTTTAAAAAATGTTTTAGGCCTTTCGCCATATAAATTTATGCAATGCAGGACTACTTATCTTATCCCAGCGCTACCTGAATTATTGTCTCACCGATATTGGCGTTTTCTTAATGTGAAATTTTAACTCCTTGCTTTTACCTCCATGGTTACTAGCACTGTCTTTTTCGAGGAAATTTTAAGTTTTCAAATACACTGGCGGAAAATAAAATCTCAACACCAAGAAGGAGTTGTGCTAGATAAACGAAATTTGGGAGGCTCTTTTGCATATATGAAAGATGACCCCTTATCAAATTTCGCGCTAGACGAGTAAAAGTGGCGCTATGATCATGCAAATCACGTTTGCTTTAAATATTCGGTGTAAACTTCGTGAGCGTTCTTTATCTTCCGGATTGGACGTCGTGAGCTAGGTTTGAGTCAAGAATGCCTTTAAGGAGAAGAAGAAGGCAGTATCAGCAGCTTAGTGAGTTTGAACGAGGCCGTATAATAGGGCTACGAGAAGGTGGATTTTCTTTCAGCGATGTTTCAGAGGGAAGACTACTGAGAGGGAAGACCGCTGTTTTTGCCTCATGGCTGTGGCGGATCGTACTGCATCTGCAGCAGCAATTAGAGCTTCTGTTGGCCCCAGAGTGACACAGCGAACTGCAAGAAATCGATTACTTGAGGGACAGCTCCGAGCCAGACGACCTGTAGCGTTCATACCACTAATTCCGAATCACTGCCATCTGCGACGTCAGTGGTGTCAAGCTAGAGCTCATTGGAGGGCGGAGTGGAGATCTGTTGTATTCTCAGGTGAGAGCCGTTTCTGTCTTGGTGCCAGTGCTGGTCGTATGTTGGTAAGATGGAGGCCAGGTGAGCGCTTGGAAGGAAGATGTCTGCGGCGAAGACACACTGGACCTACACTAGGAGTTATGGTCTGGGGAACCATTTCCTATGACAGCACTTTCGTCGTTATTCTAAACACCTTGATAGCAAATTTGTACATCAGACTGGTGATTGAACCGGTTGTGCTGCCATTCATAAGCAGTATTCAAGAGGGTGTTTTCCAACAGGATCACGCTCGTCCTCATACCGCTACTGTCACCCAACGTACTCTACAGAGTGTCGACATGTTGCCTTGGCCTGCAAGATCACCAGATCTTTCTCCCATCGAGCACGTATGAGACATTATTGAAAGACAAATCCAGTGTTATCCACGACCAGCATTAACCGTTGCTGATTTAACTGACCAAGTGCAACAGACATGGAATTCCATTCTACAAAATAACATACGGCACCTGTATGACACAATGCATGCACGTTTGCATGCTTGCATTCAAAATCGTGACGGTTACAGCGGTTATTAATGTACCACTATGGGCTCTTCTCGCGCATACTTTAACCTGTGACCTTGAAACTTTAATCAAATAAATATGTTACCTACACAAATGCTTTGCCTAAATTTCATTCCTCTAAACTAATTTCTTCTTGGTGTTGGGATTTTATTTTCCGCCAATGTATAATAAACTACTGTAGTACTGTGATAACTTAAAAAATATCAGCCCTGAATGTATCACAATTAAAGATGATTAAATAAATTATATTTCAGTTGGAAAGTGTTTTATAATTAATCCTTTATGCATGATTGATCTTTCTTGTTTATTAATATCTCAACAATCCCTGGTCCTAAAAATTAAAAACATAGATACATAGATGTAGTTATCTACAGTGAAGAGAAACGCCTTAACAAAAAGGGGGGTAATCCGGCAAAAAAAAAAAAGCAGATTTGTATACTACTAAACAGACAAACAAGTAAACAAACAAACAATATGTATATAAATAAATACAGAAAAAATGAATTTGAGTTTGTATGAAGAATTACGCACTGCCCACATTTCATTTATTTATAGCTTGACACTCAGCCAATTTTTTTCCCCAATCAAATTTTTACAAACATCCTTGAAAATTTCAGCAAACTGCAGACGATTACGGAATTGTAAAGAAAGGGGCAAAAGGCAGACAGACGACAATATGGCTGTTGAATTTCCGTCCACAGGTAGTTAGTTCGTAGGTTTCTTCTATTTATTTGTCTGGGGAATTTTCGAAGTAAATAAATAGTTTCATAAATTTCCCCGAGTCCACCTCCATCTTATTTTGTATTCTACAGAAGTTTTTTTGCTGTTCTGAAAGCATCTCATAAATACTAAAGCGTTTCCAGAGATCATAAAAAATGAGGAATAAATCAAGATGTAATAGACCAGATGAAAAAGGAACTGTTGCGGAATTAAATCATGGAGGTAGAAGTAGGGAGTTAAAACTTCATATTAAGAAAACGCCAATATCGTTTGAGACAATAATTCAGGTGGCGCTGGGATAAGCTAAGTAACTCTGTATATTATACAGACGAAAATTCTAAATGGCGAAAGACTATGGCGAAAATTCTAAAATATTTAGTTAAACTGTCCATTTGGTAAAAATAGATTATTAGTGCAATGCAAAGCAGAACAGACACAATAACGAATGTTCCTACGTATTCAAAATGATTTTACCTTTCAATTTAATTTTATTTCCATATATTCTATACTCTATCCTACAACTATTAAAAAATACTGCTTAATTATACTCATAATTAGGGATCACTTAATTTAAAAATAATCAAAATTACATGTAAATCAAAATTACATTAATATTCACTCAACTGCTAATTTTTAACACTTTACAACAAAGTTGAAAAGTGTTTATGACTTTGTCCATTCTGTCTGTCTGTCTGTCTGTCCATTAGCACGATAACTGCAGTAAAAATGACTTAATCAAAATGAAATTTTAGTATGTTGTTCAGACGGTCTGTGGGACCTATGGGAATATAAATTAATAATATCACCCAATTAGTTTTGGATTGAACTCGGGTTGAAAAAATGAAATACATTGAACACCATAGGACCTAATTTTTCAAACATTTTTTAAGCGGATTTAAATTCACAAATTGCTTCGAAAATTTTAGGTAATATTCAAATTATCCCATAAAATATATAAAAAAAATTTCAGCAAAATATATTTAGTAGTTTTTTAAATAAAAATTAAAATAATAATTACACCTCTTATATGAAGCGAGCACGTGACCATTATATGAAGAGATCACGTGACCCATTTCAAAATGAAATATGGCATCCGTCTTGTCTCAAAATCGTGATTTTTAAAGTTCTTTTTAATTCATATTGAGTGTTGTATCTGTCCTAAAACCGCGTTATTTTTGCTTAAATTCTGTGCATCTACATACTGAAACAACGCAATTACAATATATTTGAGTTTAAATGATCATCCAAATTTAATTATTTCTATAAAGAAGCCTATTTTTCACTTACGTAAAATGTAAACAGCAAAATATGTAGAATGAGTTGTATAAGAATTGCCGCATTTATTTAACGCAAAATTATTTAGTTCATGGAGTCTGCATAGCTGATATGAATGAAACATTTATTGATTGTACACAGAGAAGGACGATTTTTTTCGATAAAGTTTTAAGCAAAGAGTTTAATTACTTGTTCCTCCATGGTCATACGTTTTTAAATAAAATAAGTTATTATAGTATTGTGATGAATGAAATGAATGGGAAAATGTTTATGAATGAAATGCTGCTTTTATAGAGAGAGCCAGGCGTGTTATATTTTGATGGTGTCATTTGAATAAATTTCAGTTGTTTTGAAGTTCAGTTGTTGAAGTTTTCAAATATAATAAATTATTGTAGTATTATGATAATGTTAAAAACATTACCGAGGAGCCAGGCGATTTATATTTAATTGACGTCATTTGAATGAAGTTCATTTTTTTCGATGAAGTTTTAAGTTTTCAAATATAATAAATTAATGTAGTATTGTGATAATTTTTAAAATATTACCGAGGAATGTATCGCATTTTAGAGATATTTAAATGAAATTGCATTGAAGTTGGAAAGTGTTTCATAATCAATGCTTTATGCATGATTGATCTTTCTTGTTTAATCTAAGGTTTGTACGCTATTAAATATTTTTAAAAGGGATTTTCCTTAAAAGTTCTTTAAAAAAGTACGTCATTAAAATACTCCGCTTTTCCCTATTATTTTACATCAATGATTCTCAACCTTTTTCTCTGCGTGCTATTGACGTACTATATATGTCTATGAGCCGCCCATAGAGGGGACATCACTCAAGAGTGTCTGGGGGGCTTGCTTTCCCTAAAATTTTTGGAAAGACATTAAAATTCACTAACAGGTAAAAATCAATTGGGGGGGGGGGGGGCGTACTAAATGCTTGTAGTGGAGCCCACAATTTGTAGGCGTGGTCCTGATGTATCAGAACTTTTGCCGTTCAAATACGAAATAATAGTGAGTAACGCTGCTACTCGTTACAGATTTATGTGAACCAATTCTTTTGTATACTTCGAATGGGAAAAGGTTAATGTATGATGCGTATGACGATGGCAAAAACTACCTAGGGTACAAACAACTAAGGTTTATCTTTCTTCTTTATTTTTTTGGAAAATTATGTTGTTTTGATAGATTAATATAATGCAGTTTATTTTGTTAATATTGGACTACAAGCGACGAAGTTATCGCCGATGAAACAACGTTTGGCTGCAGTCATTGCACCGGACAAGCTTATGATCGGAAAAATCGATAAGCGCGTATAAACCTAGAGAACAGATGTTGATATACATGCACAGATGTTACAGATTTAAAATTTATAATTTTTACACTTATCTGTCAGATTTGTTTTATAATACAATTTAAAAGGTATGGGGCCGGGTTAGCCTAGTGGTTAAGACCCTGAAGGACACTTGGAGGATCTAAATTTGATTTCCGGAGCTGTCCAAACTATTCCCATGTCTACACGGAGTACGATCGCATTAAATCCGTGGTTTTGAAAGCACTGTTGAGAGGTTGGTTAAAGGGGAAGGATGGTAAATCCCTGTGGATGTTACCCCCACTGGGTTTCGGTTCTAAACTGGGTGACACTTTCCCCGCCGTTCAAATTGATACTTTCACTTTCGGGTAAGTCGGGCGATCTGTGTTGAAAGAATAAATGTTTAAAGGGCATGTATAATCAGAATAAAAATTACATATTGGGTTCTGAATTGATTTCGGGAGATACCTTCACTTGTATTACGTCAACAACCCAACTAAACGATGGCGAGCAAATGCATAGTACTCAAAGTTAGGTGGAAAAGACACGTAACTCGTGAAGTGCTTAGCCAATCTACAATGTTCGAGAAGTTTCCAAAACTCTCCAAATTCGGACCTGAGACCATCGAATTTATCGCCAAGGTCACGCAATCAGGATCTTCAAATTATAACAATGGTTTCCTGTCAGGTATTCGTTAAATACGTTGTTTCCCCTGTCACATTCATTTCATGATTTGCTTGCTCTATATCCCGCGCTCTAAGATGTTTCACCTCATAAACACATAGGATCAAATCACTTCCGTATTTCTCTTGTACCGAATACCTTCGCTCGTTCGTCAGAATTAGGATAATATTCTTAACTTCCACCAAATCTTTTTTCACTATTTTCTACTAAAAATGAAAACAGATGAAAGGAAGTCGCTTCCTCGAATTCCTGTCTTTTCTCTTCCTTATTTGCATGTTTTGTTTATCTGTCTGGGGAATCTGTGGAGAAGCGGGGCAATAAATTTATCCCTCCCCCCCCCCCTATATTTTTTTCGATTTAGTCTTCTTTAAACTCTTGAATTTCTTTCCGTGTATTCAAGGTTTGTTTCGCTTTATATTTGCATGTTTTTAACTGAGATACAGTAGACGCAGTAAGCCTCACAATAACCAGTGGTGAAGCAAAGGGAATTTCAGGGATCAAAACTAAAGTAGCCATAATATAAAAGCGGAGCATTTCTTTAGATAAAAATAAAGGTAGTGGGGAGGAGGAGGGGGGGGGGGGGTTAAAAGTAATTAAGAAAAATATGTTTACGGTGATTTTTATAGTATTAACATTATAATTATTTTATACTTTCTACAGTGTGATTGAATATTCGTGCATGTCAAATTTCAAAATCCTATAATTTGCCAGGAAGTTCAAATAGTAATTTTTCTTAAGTTAGGGGGCGCTAATATAACCTCAAAAATGCACCAGAAACTAACAGCATACCCGTTCTTCCTATGGAACATATACCATAAAGAAATTTAAATTTCACAACTTTAATATTTAATATTTTGGGCCTTTTTTGAAAAAAAAAAAGTCTGGTGTGGGCAACACATGACTTTCCTTATATAATGCAATGAATTTACTACTTTTACAGTTAAAAAAAATGTTATTCTTATAGTAGATACTTATATTCTTTCCAAGATATTGAATTTTGTTAAATTAGTCGTCATTTTCACTGATTTAGCATCATTTTTATTCATTTGGCGAGATTTTTGTTAATTTGGCAACAATTAAAAATGTAGCCAAGTTGGCGACATTCCACCAAATTCGTCGCCAAAATCTCGCCAAGCGTTATGGACGGAGAAATAAGTTATTCTTATATCAGATAAATGGCTATTGGCGTTCAAATACAAAAGTATTACTCAAATTATCTTTTTTCATGAATGGAACGAGCTAGATCCACGAGAAAGATGTCACAAAATTAATCACATGGCATTACATATGAAAAGTGAACATGTTTCTCAATAGGAAATATTTTTTTTTATGTTATATAACTTTTTGATAATTTTTTTGAAAAATTTACAATATCTCGAGAACGGTTCATGTTAGCGTTCTAAAATTTATGTCAATCGTTTTCTAATGAAAAATTACATAAGAAATGTCTATTTCCGTGACTTTATTAGCGGTTTTGATTTTTTGACGATTTTTTTTCAAAATTTCATTCGAAAATTTAGGGGGATTTGAACATTCGATTGCGTATAAAAGCAATAGGCTTCCAGTGTTTACAGATTGTGATTTGTGTACTAAATTTCGTTCGAATCGGTCCATTCGTTCGTCAGTTATCGTCTCCACAGACTCACTGACACACACACAGACATCACTTCAAAAATGTTCGATTCGTGATCAGGGATGCTTGAAACGTGCTCTCCCGTCGAAAACTCGAATTCGAATTTTCGACCCCGTCACAATACTTTCCTTATACATAATGTATATAAGGAAAGTAAAAATAATTATTATAACAAGATAGATCAATCATGCATAAAACATTGATTATAAAACACTTTCCAACTGAAATGCTATTTTATTTAAACAACTGTAAAATGAGATACATTCAGCGGTGACATTGTTTAAATTATCACAGTATTACAGTAATTTATTATAAGTTATATTTATATAGATGATGACATATATAGCAGATGTTGATCGTGATTTAAAATATGTGCCAATTCCTGTAGTAATATAAATGAGATTGTTATTCAAAACGTTCTATTAAAACTTTTAATTTAATTTAATTCTCCCAAAACGAAGCATATCAATTTCTATTCTCGCTATAAAAAATTATCTTCACAGGCAGACTTGAAGAATAAAACATCCTGATCCCGTTTGTAAACAAATGTATAAAAATATGAAATTGGATCAATATATGCCAAAATAAAAGCGATAAAATGGTATTAGAAGATATATCCGTATTACTTTTATCAATTGCCAACAATTGTTTCAACAATTGTCTAAAAACAATATATGAGTTTGAAAAATATTTGCCAAAATAAAACATTTGACGTAAGAAATTGAAAATGTCAATAATTATCGTAATCTTAAACCGAAAGGCCATAATTTATACAATTCAGTAAAAAATGCAATACCGTTCATCTATAAAATTTATTTTTATACCAATATCTGTATTATTTAAATCGGAAAAGATTAATAAAAATCGTCTGCCGTATAAACATATTCGATTTAGATGCGTTGCGTAATATGATTTTTTTTTTCAAATAAATTTGCGGGGAAAAAATATCGTGTGTATAATGTTCTTTCTGTGAGAGGTTCGTTTTCCATTAATAGTAGTATCTCGACAACCATTGTGCTAGAAATTCGAAACATGGACTAAATTTAAAGTGGAGCTACTCCAAGCACATAATTTCACGAACTTTCGTGCAGCCGTCCACCCGTGATGATGAGATAAACACACAAACATTCCCACAGACAGATTTTCAATTTTATTAACACTTTCCAACATAGTTTAAAAGTGTTTATGACTTTGGTCATTCTGTCTGTCTGCCCGATCGCACGATAACTGCCGTAAAAATGACTTTATCAAAATGAAATTTTAGTACGTTGTTGAGACGGTCTGCGGGACGTATAGGTATGTGTGTGTAAATGAATAATATCACCCAATTAGTTTTGAATTAAACCAGCATCGAAAAAATGAAATGCATTGAAACCTACGGGGCCTAAGTTTTCAAACAAATTTTAAGCGAAGTTAAAACTCATAAATTGCTCTGAAAATTTTAGGAAATATTTAAATTATCTCATAAAATATATAAAAAAAAATTGGGCAAAATTTGTTCGGTAATTTTTTAATTAAAATTAAAATAATAATTACATCCATATTATATGAAGAGATCACGTGACCCACTTCAAAATAAAATATGGCATCCATCTTTGCTCTCAGTGTCAAAATTGTGATTTTTAAAGTTCTTTTAAATTTATATTTAGTGTTGCATCCGTCCTAAAAACCGCTTTATTTTTGAGTATTTTCTGTGCATTTATATTCTGCGCCAACTCAATTACACTTATTTTTTAGTTTAAATGATTAAGCTTTGATTATTTCTACAACGAAACTTAATTTTAACGTATGTATGTAACAAATCAAGAATGTAACCAAACATGCTGTGGTATGTAACAAATGTAACAAATCAAGCTGTAAAATGAGTTGTATAAGAATTGCTGAATTTTTTTTAACGCAAAATTATTTAGCTCTGGAGTCTGGAATATAGATGATATGAATGAAATATTCATTGCTTTTACATAAAGAAGCAGACGATTTTATAGCATTGTCTTTTGTTGCTCTAAAATTAAAACATTTCTTTCACGCTGGGAAATCTCTATGTTCTTTGATTGATAAAAAAGAGGCCTGTAGTTATCGTTTGGTATATTAATATTAAAAACAGCGGACGATATTTCTAATACATATTTTTGAGAATAAATTAGTGCCACATAATTGAAAAAAAATCTACTATTTCAATGTATCTATGCATTATGACTTTAAAAGTTTGATGTTAGCCAATTCTTGGTCACCCGCTGTAATCCATATTAACTGAATTAAATAGAAAAAAATTATAATTTAACAGAGAAAAGAATAAAAATATAATTTTGCGAAATATATTTCTTTCAGAAAAATGTAATTTATTTATGTCGTGTTTCCGTGTAGAAGACCCAGACCGTCCGACTCATCCAAAGGACACGAGCAACCATTTGGACGGCCGTGTCATACCTCAAAGAGTTTATTTCGTGTTACGTATATAAATTCGGAAAAATACAAATAACTCAGTGGAGGGGGAGGAGATGGGAAGGGGTCGATTAGAGCAGCAAAATTTTTGGTATAGAAACGCAAAAAAATTGATATGGACAGCACATGAGTTTTCCTACAGGGTCAAATTTGTTTTCTTTTACTTTCTTTCATAGTTTATTAAATTGAATTTAATTGAACCAAATTAGGACGCAGATAGTTATTTAAAATTACACTGAATTTGTGGCTTTACTTCAATTTACGTTTACATTTGGCCTTTGGACGTATTTTCAAAGTGGTGATGCGAAATGATAAAAACTTAAATATCTTGAGTACGGTTTCGGAGTAATGGGGTTGACCTTATCGCTTTCGTCGTGAAAAATTACGTGTATAATAAACATTTAAATGATACATTTGAGCATCTGTAATCTTTTATTTCAGATTTTAGTTCTGTTCAGATCAAAATCAGGTTCTGTTTTTATATGAATCGCACTAAAATCTAATTAGCACCAGGGTAACCAACAAGAGACTTGTCTATCAAATTTTGTGAAATTCCGTTGAATAGTTTTTGAGTTAGAGTGGATACATACATTGCTCAGACAGACGCACAGACAGACAGAAACACACTCAGACGTTATGCTCAAAAAAAGTTTTACGTATTCTAGAGTATCGGCTATCGTGGGAAGAGTGATACGAGTGGATAATAAGATTCCAGTAAAATTTTTACTTTAACTCCGAGCTTTTTTATTTCTTTTTTTTTTTTTTTTGCTGATGAAAAGAAACATTTTTTTTTTAAACTCTTCACAAAAATTTCCAGTTTTAAAGTAAAAAAAAATTTGATGTGGCCAACACATGACTTTCCTTATATAATGCAATGAATTTACTACTTTTATAGCTAAAAAAAATGTTATTCTTATAATAGATACTTATTTCTTTCCAAGATATTGAATTTTCTTCAATTAGTCGTCATTTTAATTGATTTAGCGTCATTTTTATCCATTTGACAAGATTTCTGTTAATTTGGCAACTATTAAAAATGTCGCCAAGTTGGCGACATTCCGCCAAATTCGTCGCCAAAATATCGCCAAGCGTTATGGACGGAGAAATAAATTATTCTTACAGCAGATAAATGACTATTGGCGTTCAAATACAAAAGTATTACTCAAAGTATCTTTTTTCCTAAATGGAACGAGCTAGTTCCACGAGAATGATGTCACCCAATTTATCGCATGGTATTACATATGAAGAGTGAACATGTTTCTCAATTGGAAATATTTTTTTTTATTTTATATGACTTTTTGATAATTTTTCTAAAAAATGTGCAATATCTCGAGAACGGTTCATGTTAGCGTTCTAAAATTTATGTCAATCGTTTTCTAATGAAAAATTACATAAGAAATGTCTATTTACGTAACTTTATTAGCAGTTTTGATTTTTTGACGATTTTTTCAACATTTCACTCGAAAATTTAGGGGGGTTCTGAACATTCGATTGCGTATAAAAACAATAGGCTTCCAGTGTTTATGGATTGTGATTTTAGTACCGAATTTCGCTCGAATCGGTCCATTCGTTCGTCAGTTATCGTCTCCACAGACTCACTGACACACACACACACACACAGACATCACTTCAAAAATGTTTGATTCGTGAACAGGGATGCTTGAAACGTGCTCTCCCGTCGAAAACTCGAATTCGAATTTTCGACTCCGTCACAATACTTTCCTTATACATTATGTATATATATATATATATAAGGAAAGTAATATATAAATTCCATTAAAGTAAACTTTAAAATACACTCTGATACACGTGAAAAGGTATATATGATGCACCCATGAGAAATTGAGCTATAGCGTTGAAACTCGACATGTTATGTATCGTTTGAGGAGAAATGCATATGATTAGAATTTAGGAGCATAAAGAAAAAGTTTCATAAAGAAATGCATTATGGCAACAAGAAGATGGCATTTTAGTAAATGGTAAATCCTCCCCTGGTAGCTGCACAAGCTGATATTCGGTGCAGCATAGAGTCAATTAAGTCACTTATGTCCCTCTGCGGAAGATTCTGCCACAAATGTTGCAACTGGCCAGTTTGGTGGTACTCTGATAAGGCTGCAATTGCCCCCCCCCCAATATGTCCCGGACGTGTTCTATTGGGGATAATAGGTCTGGGGACCTGAATGGCAATGGGAGGGTATTAAATCGCAGACGACATTATTGAGAAAGTCGCGCAGTATGTGGTCGAGCGCTGTAAATGGACGTACAAGCGAGCTGCCAGATTGGTTTGCAGCACAACTTGAAGAAATCGGTTGTCCCACGAGATGGCTCCTCAGATTATGGTTACACCACGTGCCGCTCAACAACAAATGTGGGATTGGAATGCTCGTTAGTCCCCCCCCCCCCCCCCCCACACACACACGTACGCGGTGGTCATCAGCACTGAGGAAAAAGTCGGACTCGTCACTGAATGCAACATGCCTAATACCGGACATTGTCCAGGCTGATCGAATTCGGCGCCAATCCAATATACCAAAGTATACCAAATTTGAAAGAAAATATGCACATGGAACAGTCAAAGAGATATTACTTTCCTTATATACATAATGTATAAGGAAAGTATTGTGACGGGGTCGAAAATTCGAATTCGAGTTTTCGACGGGAGAGCACGTTTCAAGCATCCCTGATCACGAATCAAACATTTTTGAAGTGATGTCTGTGTGTGTGTGTGTGTGTGTGTGTGTGTGTGTGTGTGTGAAAGTATGTGTGTGTGTCAGTGAGACTGTGGAGACGATAACTGACGAACGAATGGACCGATTCGAACCAAATTTGGTACAAATATCACAATCCGTAAACACTGGAAGCCTATTGTTTTTATACGTGATCGAATGTTCAGAACCCCCCTGAATTTTCGAATGAAATTTTGAAAAAATCGTCAAAAAATCAAAACCGCTAATAAAGTTACGCAAATAGACATTTCTTATGTAATTTTTCATTAGAAAACAATTGGCATCAATTTTAGAACGCTAACATGAACCGTTCTCGAGATATTGCACATTTTTCAAAAAAATTATCAGAAAGTCATATAAAATAAAAAAAAATATTTCCTCTTGAGAGACATGTTCACTTTTCAGTAATACCATGCGATATATTGGATGACATCATTCTCGTGGATCTAGCTCGTTCCATTCATGAAAAAAGATACTTTGAGTAATACTTTTGTATTTGAACGCCAATAGTCATTTATCTGCTGTAAGAATAACTTATTTCTTTGTCCATTATGCTTGGCGAGATTTTGGCGACGAATTTTGGCGGAATGTCGCCAACTTGGCGACTTTTTGAAATGTTGACAAATTAACAAAAATCTCGCCAAATGGATAAAAATGACGCTAAATCAATGAAATGACGACTAATTGTCGAAAATTCGATATCTTGGAAAGAATATTAGTATCTACTATAAGAAAAACCTATTTATTTTACTGTAAAAGTGGTAAATTCATTACGTTATATAAGGAAAGTCATGTGTTGCCCACATCAGATTTTTCTTTTAATTATATCTACAGTAAGAAAATAAAAATATCTACAGTTTTATATCTACAGTTTTATATCTACAGTTTTACATCTACAGTTTTATATCTACAATGTTCCCAGGTCCTTAAGCATCCCAAAATATTTGTAAGGAAAGATGTGTGTACACGTTACGAGTGTACACGTTAGGTCTATTTACAGCAAATTTACCAAACCAAACGATGGAGATGGATTGCAGCGCTCCTGGCGGAAAATTTAAACACTGGGGTAACGAATTCTGCAGCAAGACGAGATAGACGAAATTAGCGAATTACAAAATTGTAGAATATTGTCGAATTTGTAACAATTAACGCAAAGAACTAACGAAAGGCAGATACAGAAAATAATAAATACCTGTTAAAAAGTTCTATCTACTCTAACACTATGAAACTTGCAGTGCTTGTCAAAGTGTGAGGTCCTGTTTTTTCTTGGATTCAAATGTGCACTGTCTGTGGCAAAAGGCATTTTAAACAGGCTCTGCACTAGATTTCTGTTCATGTAATTTTTCTGTTCATGTAATTTTTCTGTTCATGTAAGATTTCTATTCATGCAATTTTTCTGTTCATGTAAGATTTCTGTTCATGTAATTTTTCTGTTCATGTAACTTTTGCTGTTCATGCAGTTTTTCTGTCTATGTAAGATTTCTGTCCAAGAAAGATTTCTGTTCATGTAATTTTTCTGTTTATGTAAGATTACTGTTCATGTAACTCTTCTGTTCATGTAAGATTTCTGTCCATGTGATTTTTCTGTTGAGGTAAGATTTCTGTTCATGTAAGATTTCTGTTCATGTAATCATTTTGTTATTGTATCATTCCTGAATAGGACAGCCGTTCTCTAATAACCAATTTTTAAACAAATAAATATAACAAATAAATAAATGCCTTGTGTAACAGTTTTATTAACGATTCTTACTTTTCAAAGAATGCTTTGCAACTTTATGAGTGGCTTTTATCGTCTACCTAACTTTGTAGCTCATTTCGTTTTCCTAATTTTTTAAATCCTCCGCTAGGATCGTTGCAATCTCTTTTATTCAATCGGACAGGATCACTTTATTATACACAGAATAATCATAGACCATTTTTTAAAGTTATCTGGATATTCATAGAGGTACATAATACCTTAATATACTTTTTATATACCTTCCTGACCATACCCTGAAGGTATATAATACCCTATACTCTGAAGGTATATAATACCTTCATATACCTTTTATATACCTTCACGAAAATGCTTAAGAACTTGCTTCAGAACCCTGTATATAGGCTTCCCATTTCAAAGTCGTAAGAAAGAACAGAATATTTTTTTTTGTTTACTTTTGTCTTTTACAATACGTCATTTCAAATGGCACCCACTTTAGTGACACTAAGGAAATGAAGTGTATGTTTTCCAAACTGCGTCACATTGTTTTCCAAATACCCAGACAACTTTTTCTATCGGAATATGCCCGTTTCCCGCCAAACATACGAGCAGATGATAGAAGTTATGCTCCGTTCGATACTGTAAACACGTGACACGACTGATAGCGGACAACAGAAGCCGCATATGTAATGGGCCGTGTTTAGTGTTATTTGTCTGATTTTAAAAAACAAGGGCAGACAGGAATTAAAAGAAAAAAAAAATGTTTTTTTCTTTATGAAGGAAGGAACGTCTGAACACGAATGTTGTTTACAAAGCTGTCTAAACATAGAACATAAATTTTCTAAACATAATTTCGAAATTAAGTTGGAAAATTTTTAACAAGCTAAGTCATACGTTTATACTGAAATCGCAAGGCAAGGAAAAGATCACGAGGGTTCATATAACTTGAGTGGGGAGAAGGAAGCGGAAGAGGCAGACCACTGACGTCAGTCTGGCAAACTCCAGGATAAGACGTACAACATTGACTAGCTTCTTTTTATTCTTCGACCCAAACCGCCCGATCTACCCAAAGGTGTAAGGTATCTGCTTGGACGGCCGAAAAGTGCCACCGAATTTAGATCGGAAACCAGTGAGGGCGGCATCCACAGGGACCGATTCCTCATTCCTCTACAACAAGGACTTACCTCTCGGACTTACCTTCATTCCTCTCGGAAGGACTTACGGACCTACATAGTTAACGTGTAAGAACTCCGCGCGAACAGTTTGGGCAGAGTGGGAATCGAACTCAGGTCATCCGAGTACAATCCCTGCGCGCTAATCACTAGGCCGTTCTACTCCCCTTCAATTTGAAGATTCTTCTCCTTGACCTACACCGTCTGACCTGCCCAAAGATGTAAGGTATCTGTTTGGACGGACGGGAATTGCCAATTTGAAACAGTTGGAATTAAAACTCTATTATCATTTATCGTGAATGTAGCGTTTTTAATTTACGAGAATGATATCAATACTACTATTACATAATATTGTACATGGAAAGCCAATTATTTAATGATACCTTAAACTTTTTTAATTGTATTATTATTATTCAAAAAAGGTTATACATTTTGTATATTTGTAAAGGTTATATTTTTTCTATGACGTCATTTGAATTAGTTTCAGTTGTTTTCGATGAAGTTTTCAAATATAATAAATTATCGTAGTATTATGATAGTTTTTAAAATATTACCGTGGAATGTATCGCATTTTAGAGATGTTTAAACCAGGCAATTTATATTTCAATGCCGTCATTTGTATGAAGTTCATTTTTTTGAATGAAGGTTTAAGTTTTCAAATATAATAAATCAATGTAGTATTGTGATAAGTTTTAAAATATTACCGAGGAATGTATTGCATTTTCGACTTTTTTAAAATAAAATTGCATTGAAGTTGGAAAGTGTTTCATAATCAATGCTTTAAGCATGATTGATCTTTCTTGTTTTCGATGAAGTTAAGTTTTCAAATATAATAAATTATTGTAGTACTGTGATAATTTAAAATATATCAACGCTGAATGTATCGCATTTTAGAGATATTTAAATAAAAATTGCATTTCAGGCGGAAAGAGTTCATAATCAATGTTTTATGCATGATTGACCTATCTTCGTTTCAGATCATGTAGAAGGAAGATTTTTTCCAGCACAATTTGCAAGAACTCTTTTAACAAAAGTTTTCTTTTTATTTTCGTGAAATTTTCTTCAGCGTATTAGCTCTACAGCAAGCTGTAAAAGGGAATTAATTCCACGAAGAATCGGAGTTACGCTTTCGTTAATTCTGGAAACATCTTTCCCTGCAATTTTCGAGCGCCCATCAGTGGTTTCGTTTGATTTGTAAACTCTCTTAGCAACTTTTTGTAAGAGGATATCCATAATTAAGCCAGAAAATACCTCCGCGAATAGGGACGAGAATAGAATAAAAATTGCTTTTTCGGGAATCCAGTGGGCACACGCGTCCATCTTATTAAACCCGATTTCTAGAATATGTGGCAAATTATTGTATTACCGTTCTTCGAAAATGCATTTGTTTGTTTCTGGATTGCAACTTGAAGGATGGACGCTCTCGGTTTGCAGTAATTTTACACTATTTTTGTTTCGGCGAAAATATTTTTATAATTTTTTTGCCACGTGCACATGTTCGTGCACAAAAAAATATGGTGTGGGCAGAACAAAATAATCTCTGCATTTTATGGATCTCTTTTGGAACATATTTTGGGCGCTTTTAGAACTTGTGTTCATCCCTCTTAGTGTGTGAATGTGAGCTTTGGGCCTTATTAATCGAAAGGAATTTATGTGTCGCCGTCATGAAGAATGATATTTAAAAGATTATGAAAAACTGTAGAGCTTTATAGAAATGTTAGGACTTTACGGGGTTTGAGTATTAACAGTAAAAGTAACGCTGGTTATCTGTAACTTTTCTTGTAACGAAGTCTATATTCGTTACTGTTTTCCCATAAAGTAACTGCTATTGTAATTACTGTTACTGTCATATCTGTTCCTCGAAAAGTAACTGCTACTGGAATTTGAAAACAGTAAAATATGCTTCTTTAATATTAATATTTATTAAGTTTTTGAATATTCAATATATTTCAATATTCGTTACTTTTTGAATGCTCAACAATTTTGCAATAGTCGTTACTTTTTAGATATTCAATATTTTACAGTGTTTGTTACTTTTTTAATACATTCCATATTTTTTAACATTAGTTGAATTTTAAATACGCAATATTTTTCAATATTAGTTTCTGCTTTAAATACTCAATGTATTTCAATATTCGTCCCTTTTTAAATACGCAATATTTTTCAATATTAGTTCTGCTTAAAATACTCAATGTATTTCAATATTCGTCCCCTTTTAAATACGCAATATTTTTCAATATTAGTTTCTGCTTTAAATACTCAATGCATTTCAGTATTCGTCCCTTTTTAAATACGCAATATTTTTCAATATTAATTTTTGCTTTAAATACTCAATGTATTTCAATGTTCGTCCCTTTTTAAATACGCAATATTTTTCAATGTTAGTTTCTGCTTTAAATACTCAATGTATTTCAATATTCGTCCCTTTTTAAATACGCAATATTTTTCAATATTAGTTTCTGCTTTAAATACTCAATGCATTTCAATATTCGTCCCTTTTTAAATAAGCAATATTTTTCAATGTTAGTTTCTGCTTTAAATACTCAATGTATTTCAATATTCGGCCCTTTTTAAATACGTAATATTTTTCAATATTAGTTTCTGCTTTAAATACTCAATGCATTTCAATATTAGTCCCTTTTTAAATACGCAATATTTTTCAATGTTAGTTTCTGCTTCAAATACTCAATGCATTTCAATATTCGTCCCTTTTTAAATACGCAATATTTTTCAATATTAGTTTCTGCTTTAAATACTCAATGCATTTCAGCATTCATCCCTTTTTAAATACGCAATATTTTCAATATTAGTTTCTGTTTTAAATACTCAATGCATTTCAATATTCGTCCCTTTTTAAATAAGCAATATTTTTCAATGTTAGTTTCTGCTTTAAATACTCAATGCATTTCAATATTCGTCCCTTTTTAAATACGCAATATTTTTCAATATTAGTTTCTGCTTTAAATACTCAATGCATTTCAATATTCGTCCCTTTTTAAATAAGCAATATTTTTCAATATTAGTTTCTGCTTTAAATACTCAATGCATTTCAATATTCGTCCCTTTTAAAATAAGCAATATTTTTCAATGTTAGTTTCTGCTTTAAATACTCAATGTATTTCAATATTCATCCCTTTTTAAATAAGCAATATTTTTCAATGTTAGTTTCTGCTTTAAATACTCAATGCATTTCAATATTCGTCCCTTTTTAAATAAGCAATATTTTTCAATATTAGTTTCTGCTTTAAATACTCAATGCATTTCAATATTCGTCCCTTTTTAAATAAGCAATATTTTTCAATGTTAGTTTCTGCTTTAAATACTCACAGTATTTCAATATTCGTCACTTCTTTAAGTATTCAGTATTTTTCAATAGTCTTTATTAGATATTCAATATTTTTTAATATTCTTTACTATTTAAATACTCAATATTTTTTTAATTTCATGATTTGTTAAATTTTATTTTCCCGTATTTATCTTTATTTTCCAAAGTTTAATTTAATGAATTATAATTGTACAATCTACTCAAATGCCTAAATGTATTGTGTGTACATTATTATATATTTGCTCATTTCGTTGGCTTGTGAAATATGGTAAGGATATATATTACAAAAGACAGAAGTGGCGCTAAAACCTTGAATAAATAATGTCTCGCTTATTGTCGGTCCTTAAAAAGAAGGCTGATTTTTGCCTTTGCACCCTGTTGATCAGTTTATTTTTATATATATGCTTTATTTTATGAAGTTTTAATTAACTAAAAGTATTTAAAGGATTTTTCACATAAAATAATGTGTACAGCTTGTGCATCATATTTTCCGTTAATGCTTTTTAATGTAGTGTCACTCAAGATAGATATTTACTTCCTCATACTATAGAATATAGAGAAAGTATAGTTTCCGCGAAATTGTTCGAGTTAGAGATTTTGATGCTAATATATGTTTTAGGATATCCTCAGCACGTTTTGACTATTTTTAGAGGGATGTCCGCCTGTATTTCTGTCTGTGGTCGATTTCTTGTGTGCACGATAGTTGTCCAAATATTAACGGATTTTCAAGAAATTTTCTATCCGGATTTTTTAACAAAAAATTTTGAACTAGATATAATTTTTTGTATTCGAGCGAAAATGTAGAAATGTATTCGAAATTTTATATTTTCTTAACATGGCAGCATGGGACAAAAGTTGACATAAACATACATAAAAGGGGTTATATATGGCTCGTTCATCACGAAACTTCACACTTTCAATCATTGTGCTGAAAAATAACCACGATACAATTTAATTTGTGTCTTCGTGACGTCATTATTCTCCCTCGTTGGGGGGGGGGAGTGCGGGGGGCGGCAAGTTATGTCCCTGAGAGTGTACATTGTCAAGCTTGGTATCAATCGAAATATATTTTTAAACCCTTCTAATTGATGGGTAACATGGTATAATTGTGACCATTTGAAACAACAATACAGATTTTTCAAATTTTTTCGAGCAAAATTTACAAAATAAATAAATAAATAAATAATTAAATAAATAAATAATCACAAGCCACTTAATGGATTTTGATAGATAATCTTACATAAAAAGGGTTATTTATAGCTCTCTCATCACGAAACTTAACATCTTCAATCATTGTAGTGAAAAATAACCAAGTTACAATTTAACAATTTAATTTTCGTGTTCATGACGTCATTATTCTGCCTCGTTAGGGGGGGCGGGAGTGCAAGGTATCCTACCCGAGGGTGTGTATTGTCAAGCTTGGTATCAATCGAAATATATTTTTAAACTCTTTAAAATGAATGGTAACATGCTATAATTGTGATCATTTGGAATAACAATACATATTTTTCAAATTTTTTCGAGCAAAATTTACAAAATAAATAAATAAATAAATAATTAAATAAATAATCACAAGCCACTTAATGGATTTTGATAGATAATCTTACATAAAAAGGGTTATTTACACTCTCTCATCACGAAACTTAACATCTTCAATCATTGTAGTGAAAAATAACCACGTTACAATTTAACAATTTAATTTTTGTGTTCATGACGTCATTATTCTCCCTCGTTAGGTGGAGAGGGGGGGGGAGTGCAAGGTATCCTCCCCTAGGGTGTGCATTGTCAAGCTTGGTATCAATCGAAATATATTTTTAAATCCTTTAAAATGAAGGCTAACATGATATAATTGCGATCATTTGAAACAACAATACATATTTTTCAAATTTTTTCGAGCAAAATTTACAAAATAAATAAATAAATAATTAATTAAATAAATAAATAATCACAAGCCACTTAATGGATTTTGATACATAATCTTACATAAAAAGGGTTATTTATGGCTCTCTCATCACGAAACTTAACATCTTCATGGTAGTGAAAAATAACCACGTTACAATTTAACAATTTAATATTTGTGTTCATGACGTCATTATTCTCCCTCGTTAGGTGGGGAGGGGGGGGGAGTGCAAGGTATCCTCCCCTAGGGTGTGCATTGTCAAGCTTGATATCAATCTAAATATATTTTTAAACCCTTTAAAATGAATGGTAACATGCTATAATTGCGATTATTTGAAACAACAATACATATTTTCAAATTTTTTCGAGCAAAATTTACAAAATAAATAAATAAATAAATAGTTAAATAAATAATGACAAGCCACTTGATGGATTTTGATACATAATCTTACATAAAAATTGTTATTTATGGCTCTCTCATCATGAAACTTAACATCTTCAATCATTGTAGTGAAAAATAACCACGTTACAATTTAACAATTTAATTTTTGTGTTCATGAAGTCATTATTCTCCCTCGTTAGGGGGTGGGGGGAGTGCAAGGTATCCTCCCCGAGGTTGTGCATTGCCGAGCTTGGTATCAATCGAAATATATTTTTAAACCCTTTAAAATGAATAGTAACATGTTATAATTGTGATCATTTGGAACAACAATACAGATTTTTCAAATTTTTCCTTGCAAAATTTACAAAATAAATAAATAATAAATAAACAAGAAAGATCAATCATGCATAAAGCATTGATTATGAAACACTTTCCAACTTCAATGCAATTTCATTTAAACATCTCTAAAATGTGATACATTCCTCGGTAATGTTTTTAAAATTATCATAATACTACAATAATTTATTATATTTGAAAACTTCATCGAAAACAACTGAAATTTATTCAAATGACGCCATCGAAATATAACACGCCTGGCTCTCTTTATAAAAGCAGCATTTCATATATAAACATTTTCCCATTCATTTCATTCATCACGATACTATAACAATTTATTTTATTTAAAAGCTTAAGACCATAGAGATACAAGTAATAAAACTTTATGCTTAAAACCTCATCGAAAAAAATCGTCCTTCTCTCTGTAAAATCAATGAATATTTCATTCATATCAGCTATGCAGACTCCATGAGCTAAATAATTTTGCGTTAAAGAAATGCAGCAATTCTTGTACAACTCATTCTACATATTTTGTTGTTTACATTTTCCATCAGTGAAAAATAGGCTTCGTTGTAGAAATAATCAAATTTGGATGATCATTTAAACTCAAATATATTGTAATTGCTTTGTTTCAGTACGTAGATGCACAGAATTTAAACAAAAATACAGAGGTTTTAGGACGGATACAACACTCAATATGAATTAAAAAGAACTTTAAAAATCACGATTTTTACACAAGATGGATGCCATGTTTTATTTTGAAGTGTGGGTCACGTGATCTCTTCATATAATAGTCACGTAATCGCTTCATATAAGAGATGTAATTATTATTTTAATTTTTATTTAAAAAACTACTGAATATATTTTGCTGAAATTTTTTTATATATTTTCTGGGATAATTTGAATATTTCCTAAAATTTTCGAAGCAATTTGTGAATTTTAAATTCGCTTAAAAAATGTTTGAAAAATTAGGTCCCACAGGGTTCAATGTATTTCATTATTTCATTTTTTCAACCCCGGTTCAATCCAAAACTAATTGGGCGATATTATTCATTTATATTCCCATAGGTCCCACAGATCGTCTGAACAACATACTAAAATTTCATTTTGATTAAGTCATTTTTACGGCAGTTATCGTGCTAACGGACAGACAGACAGACAGAATGAACAAAGTCATAAACACTTTTCAACTTTGTTGTAAAGTGTTAAAAAATCACAAGCTATTTAACAAGAAAGATCAATCATGCATAAGCATTGATTATGAAACACTTTCCAACTGAAATGTAATTTCATTTAAAAATTTCTAAAATGTGATTCATTCAGTGGTAATATCTTTTACATTACACAGTACTACAGTAATTTATTATACTTAAATATTTAAAACTGTATCGAAATATAAATCATCTGATTCTTTATGCAAAATCAATGAATATTTCATTCATATAACTTGTATTCCAGACTCCAGAGCTAAATAATTTTGTGTGAAAAAAATTCAGCAATTCTTATGTAATTCATCTTACAATCGCTTGAGATATTTGCATTCTGCATATGTTAAAATTAGGCTTCCTTGAAGAAATAATAAAAGTTTAGGGATCATTTAAAATCACAACTATTGTAATTGCATAGGCACGGAATTTAGATACACAGATAATACACAGATAATATATATGTGTATGTGTATGTACTCAAAGTATTGGGATCGTGCCGAAGATCGGAACTCGAATTTTCAAAGGATCTACACGTTTTGGGACTTCTAGAACACGAAAAAACTAGTTTTAGGAAGACGTCTGTGTGTGTAAGGGTGTATCTGTGTATGTTTCTGTGTGTCTGTGTGGATATTACATCCACTCTAATTGAAAAACTAATGGACCGAATTTCATACAAATTGGTAGGTATGTTTTTTGTGGGAAATCCTGATGTTCATTAGATTATAGTACGATTCGTAATAAAAGAATCTGCCTTCTTTGCGAAATGGCCGCAGAAATTGCCTTTATCCACTCTAGCTAAAAACTAATGAACCAAATTTAACAAAATTTGGTGTATAATATTTCAATAACCTACAAGTGATTTATATACCAAATTTAACAAAATTTTGTATATAAATCATTTGTAGGTTATTCTACTACGATTCGGGAAAAAGGAACGGGCTATTTTTGCGAAATGGCCAGCAAAAATCGTTATATATAAAAAAAAAATAAAAGACTACGTGTGCTCAATTATATCAATTAAATTCCTATTTTATATGTGATTTTTGACAACAAAAAGAATAAGACTAACCCCATTACTCTAGGACTAGCCGTTCTTGAGATATTCTAGTTTTTTCGCGTTTTCGCTACGCCACCTTTGACAATAAGTCCAGCTAACAAATGAGAACCAAATTTAAGTTTAACGTGTAAATTCAATGTCATTTAAAATACTTATGTTGTGCAGATAAACTCAAATTATCATTGAATAAATAAAGAGAACGAATATGAGTCTGCAGAGAAAGACATGTGCTGTCCACATCAGAATTTTTAACAATATTACAACAATGATTTATAGAAGTGAACGAGGATTATTTTCAGGCCATTTCGAAAAAAATGTATGATCTATATTTAAAGATCCATCAAATTTTTGTCGAATAAAATGTTCAACAAATTTAAGCTGTGTACCAAATTTTAACTCTCTAGGACATAGGAAAGTGCATTTAAAATGCCATCAATTAAATTTATCATGAAGAGTTATATAAAATTTAAAAAAAATGAAAAATTGTTATCTACCAAATTTATTTTAAAATATGAAGCCACTCCCATATGCAAAACGTTTAAACAAATGGAGAGATATTTATTATATAATATCTCTCTCTTTTCTTTCTGGAAGATATCCCAAAGTCAGAATTTAATTGAATTTGTTTTTTTCCCTATATTAAATAAATTTTTTAATTAAAAAACTACTTAACATATTTTACTGAATTTTTTTTTATATATTCTATGGGATAATGTGAATATTTCCTAAAAATTTCGAAGCAATTTGTGAATTTTAAATTTACTTAAAAAATGTTTGAAAAATTAGGTCCCATAGGGTTCAATGTATTTCATTTTTTCAACCCGGGTTCAATAAAAAACTAATTGGGTGATATTATTTATTTATATTCCCATAGGTCCTACAGACCGTCTGAACAACATACTAAAATTTCATTTTGATAAACTCATTTTTACGGCAGTTATCGTGCTAACGGACAGACAGACAGACAGACAGACAGAATGAACAAAGTCATAAACACTTTTCAACTTTGTTGTAAAGTGTTAAAAATGGATATTGATATAAGAAAGTCGAGTTCAACTTCACTCCAATTAAATTTTAGTTGGAATTAAGCAGCTGTTGCTTTCTTTATGACTACGTTGTGTTTTTTAACACTTTACAACAAAGTTGAAAAGTGTTTATGACTTTGTTCATTCTGTCGGTCTGTCTGTCTGTCTGTCCGTTAGCACGATAACTGCCGTAAAAATGACTTAATCAAAATGAAATTTTAGTATGTTGTTCAGACGGTCTATAGAACCTATGGGAATATAAATGAATAATATCACCCAATTAGTTTTGGATTGAACCCGGGTTGAAAAAATGGAATACATTGAGCCCTATGGGACCTAATTTTTCAAGCATTTTTTAAGCGGATTTAAAATTCACAAATTGCTTTGAAAATTTTAGGCAATATTCAAATTGTTCCATAAAATATATAAAAAAAAATTCAGTGAAATATATTCAGTAGTTTTTTAAATAAAAATTAAAATAATAATAACACCTCTTATATGAAACGATCACGTGTCCATGATATAAAACGATCACATGACCCACTTCAAAATGATATATGGCATCCATCTTGTCTCAAAATCGTGATTTTTAAAGTTCTTTTTAATTCATATTGAGTGTTGTATCCGTCCTAAAACTACTTTATTTTTGCCTAAATTCTGTGCATCTACATACTTTAACAACGCAATGACAATATATTTCAGTTTAAATGCTCATCCAAATTTGATTATTTCTACTATTAAGCCTATTTTTCACCTATGTAAAATGTAAACAGCAAAAAATGTAGAATGAGTTGTATTAGAATCGCTGTAATTTTTTAACATAAAATCATTTAGTCCATGGAGTCTGCATGGCTGATATGAATGAAATATTCATTGATTTTAGAAAGAGAAGGACGATAATTTTCGATGAAGTTTTACGCATAGAGTTTTACTTACTTGTAGCTCCATGGTCTTAATTTTTAAATAATATAAATTATTATAGTATTGTGATGAATGACATGAATGGGGGAATTATTTATTAATGAAATGTTGCTTTTATAGAGAGAGCCAGGCGTGTTATTTTATTACGACGTCATTTGAATGAATTTCAGTTGTTTTCTATAAAGTTTTCAAATATAATAAATTATCTTAGTATTATGATAATTCTAAAATTATTACCGAGGAATGTATCACATTTTAGAGATGTTTAAACCAGGCAATTTATATTTTAATGCCGTCATTTGAATGAAGTTAATTTTTTTCGATGAAGGTTTAAGGTTTCAAATATAATAAATTAATGTAGTATTGTGATAAGTTTTAAAATATTACCGAGGAATGTATTGCATTTTAGACATGTTTAAATAAAATTGCATTGAAGTTGGAAAGTGTTTCATAATCAATGCTTTAAGCATGATTGATCTTTCTTGTTATACATAATATGCCAAATCTCTTTCTCCTTTTGTCTGTGTAAAAATACTAATATGAAAAGATATGCAATATTTTTTTTCTTATCTCTTCTAAGAACTGGAAAGTGAGCTAGAGGGGTCCTCGGAGGAATGCTGTATATTAGTCCCCAGACTGTCTTGGGAAACATGGGAACAAGGCTGATTAAACAATCAATTTAGGGGAAGCTCAACTACATTTGGGGGCCCCAGTTTGATTTTGTGAGCCTGATCTAAGAAATTCTCCTTGTACTCACCTGTGCTCGAAAAATTCTATTACCGCATGTCCCTGGTCAACTAACAGTTCTCATCATCAAACTGATTTTTTTAAACTGGTTGTTTGTACCAAAATTCCCAAAGCATAGTCTATTTTATTATTTAATCACGGGTGGTCCATATTACTTTCCTTATATACAATAATGTATAAGGAAAGTATTTTGACGGGGTCGAAAATTCGAATTCGAGTTTTCGACGGGAGAGCACGTTTCCAGCATCCCTGATCACGAATCGAACATTTTTGAGATGATGTCTGTGTGTGTGTGTGTGCGTGTCAGTGAGTCTGTGAAGACGATAACTGACGAACGAATGGACCGATTCGAACGAAATTTGGTACAAAAATTACAATCAGTAAAAACTGGAAGCCTACTGTTTTTATACGCAATCGAATGTTCAGAACGGCCCTAAATTTTCGAGTGAAAATTTGAAAAATCATTAAAAATTCAAAACCTTTAATAAAGCTGTGCAAATAGACATTTCTTATGTAATTTTTCATTAGAAAACGATTGACACAAATTTTAGAACGCTAGCATGAACCGTTCTCGAGATATTGCGCATTTTTCAAAAAAATTATCAAAAAATCATGTAAAATAAAAAAAAAGTGTTACCTATTGAGAAACATGCTCACTTTTCATATGTAATACCATGCGATAAATTGGGTGATATCATTCTCGTAAATCTAGCTCGTTCCATTCATGAAAAAAGATACTTTGAGTAATACTTTTGTATGTGAACGCCAATAGTCATTTATCTGTTGCAAGAATAACTTATTTCTCCGCCCATAACGCTTGGCGAGATTTTGGCGACGAAATTGGTGGAATGTAGCCAACTTGGCGACTTATTTAAGTGTTGCTAAATTAACGAAAAACTCGCCAAATGGATAAAAATGAGGCTAAATCGATGAAAATGACGGCTAATTGACGAAAATTCAATATCTTGGAAAAATTATCTACTATAAGAATAACCTATTGTTTTTACTGTTAAAGTTGTAAATTTATTGGATTATATAAGGAAAGTCATATGCTGCCCACATCAGATTTTTTACTTTTGAAATTAGTTCTAACTTAAATATTAACTACCATGCTACCTTTTTTCGTTAACAATTTAATATTTAAATGTAAAAAAAAATATATGGGCAATACAAACTTGGGCTGAGACAACCAAAATATTTCTTTGTTTGCCAGTACGGGCAATATACTGTTTAACCTAACTATTTGACAAATAACTTACATTAAAAAAAGTGTAAATCTAACTATTTGACAAATAATATTAAAACAAAAGCGTAAATTGGGATGCAATTCGGGGGCCCCTTTGAATCTTTTGAAGAGAAGCATGTACTTATCGTGCCTTTTAGGTAATCAAGCGCTGAATGGGAATATTAATGAGATGCATTTGTCTTTTAGCATAATAAAGGAAGAAGTTTAGAGCGAGAAATCTGAGCGTTGTATAATCATAAAATTTGGTACACATATACTTCAGGACACAGGAAAATACGAGATTTTTTATTAAATGACAATTAGTTTTTTAGCTATTTTATGTTTTAGCAGGATTATGGGCGATTTTCACACAAGTCGGTTCCCAAGCGGCCGAAAATATTATCACTTAGTTACCGTCTTGACACTATCGAAAGGATCTAAGAACGTCCTTTCTAACAAGTTTTGAACCGAATCAGTAGGATAAATCCTTCATATTTATTTATATTTATTTAAATAATACATTGAAATTTTCATTATTTATATGCGATACTTATTTTGCCTCATCCAAAAAAGTAAAAAAAAAAACGTAATTCTATAATTTGGCAAAATGTTATGTGTATATGTTCGCATTCAAGCAAAAAAGAAAAAAAAAATTTTTTTTAATTAACACATTATTTTATTTTTGATGATTTTTTTAAGTGAACGTCTAAAAATTTAAGTTATCGATTCCGCAAGTGAAGTGCGGTGGATTTTTTGACCGGTCAAATGTGCATGTCCAATTCAAAAAGGCGGAGTTTTAGCCACGATTTCTGTCCTATAAAAAGGATCGTTTGCCTTTGTCTACAGTTGTGGAGCGCAGGGCTTTCGTTTCCGCGACTGCGCATGCGCGGAAACTGAGGATTTCACATGCATGGGGATTTGGATTGAAACTGATTTGAGTACTGAGATGGTTTGAAGATGATTTGGAAAATGAGTGAATGGTGTTATTTGTAAATGTATTATTTAAGTAGCGAGCTCTTATTTAGGACACGAGTAACGCCGGTCATTTCGTTCTGGTACATAACAAAAAAATATGTTTGTTTTTCTATCTGTCTGCATCCTCTGTAACTGAAAATTGAAGCGTCGGACAGCGGTGACATTTGCTACAAAGGTGCTTCACGTCTCCGTAATGTGCATCATGGCGAGTTTTTTTTTTTTATTCGAGGAAGTTTAAAAGTGACGAACATTTAAGGACGAAATATGTTGAAATTTCAACTTCAAAATCATTTTTATTTCGGGCAGACGATAAAATTCGTTCACTGTCATTGCCATTAGACTATAACAGATAAAATGGAGCAGATGGTCAGCGGACGATATTTTGACTGCTATTTTATTTGCTATTTTATAAATTCGTGAATTTAAAAGATAAATTCTCATGTTTTGGAATATTTAATTGTTTCAATATCATAAGTGTTTTCTGAAATTTTGACTCCAATCGTATAATAACTCGCTTAAATAGCTCTATATAAATAAATTCTAGTTCTAGTGTATATAGTAATTCGATCTAGTATATAAATAAAAATATTTCATAAACGGGGTTTGGTGGGCAATATGGTGTGCTTCCCCTGGTTGTCTGGAAATTAAACTGCAAACCATTAGTAACCCAATTGTAATCGTGATTTTATTTTTCACGAAATACTTCCTTACACTGATAAGAAAGCAGCTCGATCTGGAAAATCCCATCCCGTGCTGGCCTCCCGCGAACAAGGAAAAACCATCGCACCGTAACTAATGGAAGCCTTGGGTCTCCTGATAATTTATTTCCATAAATTTTTGCACCTTAGGTTAGTTAGTCCCCTGGAAAAAGGAGTGTTTTCTACAGTCTGATTTTCAATAATACTAGTATTTGGAGCTGATGTAAGAGTGAATTCATTTCTGCCCTGTAATAGCATGATGCATTTTGAACTGAAGATAAGGAACTAAAAATTCTGATTTTCAATAATTTTAGTATTTGATCGGGTGTAAGAATGAATTCTGGTTTGCTAAAAAACGCTGAATTCTGATTTGCTAAAAATTCTGATTTGCAATAATTTCAGTACTTGATCGGGTGTTAGAGTGAATTCACTTCAGCCCTATAATAGCACGATGCATTTTGAATTAAAGATCAGGGACTAAAAATTCTGATTTGCAATAATTTTAGTATTTGAGCGGGTGTTAGAGTGAATTCTGGTTTGCTAAAAAACGCTGAATTCTGATTTGCTAAAAATTCTGATTTGCAATAATTTTAGTACTTGATCGGGTATTAGAGTGAATTCACTTCAGCCCTATAATAGCACGATGCATTTTGAACTAAAGATCAGGGACTAAAGATTCTGATTTGCAATAATTTTAGTATTTGAGCGGGTGTTAGAGTGAATTCACTTCAGCCCTATAATAGCACGATGCATTTTGAACTGAAGATCAAGGACTAAAAATTCTGATTTGCAATAATTCCAGTATTTGAAGCGGATGTTAGAGTGAATTCACTTCAGCCCTATTATAGTACGATGCATTTTGAACTGAAGATCAGGGACTCAAAATTCTGATTTGCAATAATTTTAGTATTTGAGCGGGTGTTAGAGTGAATTCACTTCAGCCCTATAATAGCACGATGCATTTTGAACTGAAGATCAGGGACTAAAAATTCTGATTTGCAATAATTTTAGTACTTGATCGGGTATTAGAGTGAATTCACTTCAGCCCTATAATAGCACTATGCATTTTGAACTGAAGATCAGGGACTAAAAATTCTGATTTGCAATAATTTTAGTATTTGAGCGGGTGTTAGAGTGAATTCACTTCAGCCCTATAATAGCACGATGCATTTTGAACTGAAGATCAAGGACTAAAAATTCTGATTTGCAATAATTCTAGTATTTGAAGCGGATGTTAGAGTGAATTCACTTCAGCCCTATTATAGTACGATGCATTTTGAACTGAAGATCAGGGACTCAAAATTCTGATTTGCAATAATTTTAGTATTTGAGCGGGTGCTAGAGTGAATTCACTTCAGCCCTATAATAGCACGATGCATTTTGAATTGAAGATCAAGGACTAAAAATTCTGATTTGCAATAATTCTAGTATTTGAAGCGGATGTTAGAGTGAATTCACTTCAGCCCTATTATAGTGCGATGCATTTTGAACTGAAGATCAGGGACTCAAAATTCTGATTTGCAATAATTTTAGTATTTGAGCGGGTGTTAGAGTGAATTCACTTCAGCCCTATAATAGCACGATGCATTTTGAACTAAAGATCAGGGACTAAAGATTCTGATTTGCAATAATTTTAGTATTTGAGCGGGTGTTAGAGTGAATTCACTTCAGCCCTATAATAGCACGATGCATTTTGAACTGAAGATCAAGGACTAAAAATTCTGATTTGCAATAATTCTAGTATTTGAATCGGATGTTAGAGTGAATTCACTTAAGCCCTATTATAGTACGATGCATTTTGAACTGAAGATCGGGGACTCAAAATTCTGATTTGCAATAATTTTAGTATTTGAGCGGGTGTTAGAGTGAATTCACTTCAGCCCTATAATAGCACGATGCATTTTGAACTGAAGATCAAGGACTAAAAATTCTGATTTGCAATAATTCTAGTATTTGAATCGGATGTTAGAGGGAATTCACTTCAGCCCTATTATAGTACGATGCATTTTGAACTGAAGATCAGGGACTAAAAATTCTGATTTGCAATAATTTTAGTATTTGAGCGGGTGTTAGAGTGAATTCACTTCAGCCCTATAATAGCACAATACATTTTGAACTGAAGATGCGAACTAAAAATTCAGTCAAATTAAACTTCATCAATCACAGAAATTTTATCTAAAAGATTAGAAATGAGGACGTTCAATACTGACGTCCTCATTTGGAACAAAAATATTCAGCAGGTTCTGAGTGAATAACCGGAAATTTCCGTTTCTGTACTGAAACATTTAGGTTATACTATTTAATGTTTCGTTTGAGTGTGTGGGAAGCGAATACATCCATTGTTTTTTAATAAAAATTAAAAGCATTTGTTTCTTTACTGAAGCATTTAGGAATATTGAAGATATCTGTTCTGCAGCCGGAACATTTAAGGACTTTGAGAGTATTTATTTTTCAGACAGAACATTTACGGATTGTGAAAGTATTTGTTTTCCTCAAGAAAAATTAAAGAATATCAAAGATATTTGTTTTCAGACGGAACGTTTAAGAATATTAAGAGTATTTTGTCCTTCAAACGGATTATATAAGGATTTTAAAGTACTTGCTTTTCACAAGGAACATTTAAGAATAATTCTTCACAATGAACATTTAAGAATAATTCTTCACAAGGAACATTTAAGAATAATTCTTCACAAGGAACATTTAAGAATAATTCTTCACAAGGAACATTCAAGGATTTTAAAAGCATTTGTTCTTCACAAGGAAAATTTATCAATATTGAAAGTATTTGTTTCGGATGGTAAATTTAAGAATGTGAAAGGTATATATTTCGTCTTTAGACGGAATGCTTAAGAATATTAAACGGAATATAAAATAATTTGAAGCTATTTGCTTTTCATAAGGAACATTTAGGAATAATTCTTCACAAGGAACATTCAGGGACTTTAAAAACATTTGTTCTTCACAGAGAATATTTAAGAATATTGAAGGTATTTGTTCTTTAGATGGGACATTTAAAGATCTAGAAAGTATCTGTTCTTTATAAAGAATATGTAAGATTACTTAAGGTAGTTGTGTTCTTCATAAGGAACATTTAGGAATACTGAAGGTACTTGCTCTTAAGACTTAAGACAGAAAGTTTGAGAATATTAAGGGCATTTGTTTTTTAAATGGAACATTTAAGTATTTTGAAGGTATCTTTTCTTTAGAGTTAGATTATTTGAAGATTGTGAATGTATCTGTGTCCTACCCAAGACAGGTTGTAGTATAGCAGGAGAAATTACCGGATAACTAGTTGTCCTTCTTGACGAATATCTTTCTGGAGATTTTTTAATAAACTGTAGTAGACGATTTATGTACAACTAAGTTTACAATACCGTTTGGAAGATACCATAGATCCACAATTCTCGGGAAACACAACTTTGAAGAAAATGTGCTTTAGACCTTTATTCAAAGATGCTGTTAACTGCAATGGAAACGTGATCCTAACTTTAGAAACGCCCTAATAAGCGTTTTACTTGACAGTCGCGACTTCGTGTAGTGCAGGGTGAGCATAATTTTGGAGAAGCTTGAAGCCGGCAATATGGTTAAACTTCACTTGTTCGTCTTTATTCAGGTGAATATTTCTGGTACATAGTGAGTTTCCTTGCTGTCATTGCTTATACAGTAAAACTTTGATTAACCGTCACTCGTTTAACCGTCAGTTTCTGTTATCCGTCATCGTCTAAAAGAATGCGTGAGTATCAAGAAACAAACAGAGAATGTGTGGAATAAACTATTGGCTGAACCTATTGACGAAACTGAAGGAACTGGGACTGTTAGTGTTGACGAAATTGTGCAACTGTGCAACAATGTAGGACTAAACAGTGAAAACATTACGTCAGAAGAAGTAACAGTTTGGTTGGAATGTGACAAAATGGATGGAGGCTTTGAAATTTTGAACGATGATGAAATTGTTTCTAGTGTGACTACCATTGAAGAAGAAGAAATTGATGACGATGAAGGATCAGTTCTTAACCAAAAACCTACAACAAGTCCCTCAGAAGCAGAAACAGTGTTATCAAAGTGCATCGACTGGTTTGAAATGCAAGAGGAGGCAAATGCAACACAGATCGTACTTCTGCGTAAAATACGGAAAGCTCGAACCTCAAAGACACTGAAGGAGATGACAGATTAATTTAAATTAACGTAGGTTTATAGTGTTGCAATACATTTCTGTACATTACTACTCTTATATTGAAGTTTATATTGATAGTTTTGTAAAATTAAATACAATATGTATGTATTGTTTGTTCACTTTTAAGGAATTTTATTTTCATTTTCGTCCCAAGCCCTCAGTGAAATCATGTTACTGTACATATGTATTAAGAGATTTCTGTTAACCGTCTATTCGGTTATCCGTCACAGTCCTAGTCCGGACGATGACGGTTAATCGAAGTTTTACTGTATATAGGCTTTACCATGCTGGCGATCATATATTAATCACTAAACCGGTCCATGGATGCTATTATCTGCAGTGGGAAAGTGATCCTAACTTTGGAAACATCACATAGGCGTGTTTCTGCAAGTATGAGTTTGATTGTTACAGACTCTTGCAGGCTGATCTCATTCTTTCTTGAAAAAGTTTGAAGCTGGCTGCATGGTAAAACTGAATTTATCCTACTCCATAGAAATTCAAAAAAATCTGGCACTTAAGTTTTTTGGCTGCCATTACAGTTATCAGCTATTCTTTTCTGTAGCAGGGCCTGATTAAGACAGTCTGGGGGTCCTAGACACAGCATTTTTTCGGGGACTCTTACTCCCTCTTTTCCAGTTTTCACAAGAGAAAAAATATATATATATATAAATAACAACATTAAACATTATTTAATTTTATTAAATTTTACTGGTTTTACTGATACTACTTTATTAAATTTTATTGATTTCTCAGAAGCGAAAAGTTAGAGTGGAATAGATTCCCCTTTCTTCCCGAAAGAATAGAATGTTTAAAAGTGGCATTTAAGAAGCTAAATATTAGGCACAAAATGTTATTGGTAGCTATGTGGACAGGACGAGAAGCAAACTGTATACATTATTTTGTGTGACAGTTTGTATATATATAAATATATAAAATGAAAATCCAATGATAGAAGTTGTAACTCATAATACACTAACTTAAAATTCGCCTACAAAATAGAAAGAAGTAATAAATAGAAATTAAACCATTATGAGGAAATTTGAATGCATGTTACTGGTCATCAAGCTAAAGATAATCAACGAATATCAAAGGTGTGGAATCGAAAATAGGAATACAAAAAATACCAAGCATTAAAGCTTGCACGTGGAAAATCTCTAGGTCTAAGAATTGTTCATTTCGAAATAAATATTTTTCAAGTCTAAATATTTAATCGAAGTGAACGCAAAAATGCTTGTTTCTGAAACACGAGTTTGATTTTATTTATAAAGTCGTGTTATTTGGACGACAAGCATAAAGATTGAAAAAATAGATAGGTAACAAAAATACCTGAACATACACCTCAAATGTACAACCACGATGAGCATTAAATGACAAGACCAGTGTTGCTATTCGCTAAAGATAAAAGTAGAGATATACTATATATATATATATATATATATATATATATATATATATATATATATATATATATATACATACATATATATACATATATATATGTTGATTCGATATTTATTTTATTTATTTATTTTTTTCCATTTGCTTGAGAATTTGTTGATTTTTACTTTTGTTTTGTAAGCCTGTTAGATAGTTGAATTTTTGTGTTACAGCTTCTCACTTTTCTTTCATTGGATCTTCAAACCCCTTTTTTTCTTATATATATATATACAAACACACACACATATATATATATATATATATACACATATATATATATATATATATACATATATATACACATATATATAATGACATAAATGGAGATATAAAAGAAGAAGGAAGGTAACGTAAAGTGCTTACACAAAGGCGGTAAGGGGTAGTGACCTTACTCCCCAGTTATCAACATGCATGTCTTTAATATCGCGGCATGCATTCCTGGACGCCAGCACTGACATTAGCCAACCTCCGGAGTGACAATCAAAATTATCACAAGACCCTTGATAAAGGAAGGTGATATGAAAAAGTACGGTCCAAGTCATAGAGACAGCAAAGTTCCTGCACATGCTACCTATTTATAACATCAAAACATTCAAATCAGCAGATTAGATGTCTGTGATGTCATAATTTACAAAGATGTACGATCAAAATTCATAATGACCTCAAATATTTACACAAACTCAATCCATATATTTCATTTTTTCCGTAGTAATTTTTGATGTAATGTATCATAAACTGCTTTGGAAATTTTTGCATGAATGCCTGTAGTAAGAATGTTTTGTCACTTTCCAGTCTGGTGACGTCACTGCTTACAATTCTTTTTGTTCTCGCTAGACCACCAATAAATACATTTCTAAATATATTCAAGTGTAAATTAGAGGTCCAATGTATGATTCCTGCTGTAATAATATTATAAGTTATTCTTTTATCATATATATAGAATGAAAGTATATTATGGCTGAAATCAATACTGAGATCCAGAAAATTTACTACATTATTCTGGGTTGGTGGATTTTCTTCCAATATTAAATTTGAGTGATAAAATTCAAAATTCATTTGAAAATTTTTGTTTTCATAAGCTATTAACAAATCATCAACGTAACGTATGTAAATTATTTCATTGTTAATATGGGACATTTTTTCAAAATGATCAAGATAGATGTCTGCTAAAATTGATGAGCATCCCCCGCCCATGGGGATGCCTTTGATTTGCTTATAGAAATTCAGTCCATTATATAGGTAGTTTTCTTCTATAAGATCTTCTATCTCCAATAAGATCTTCTATCTCTTATAGAAGAAAACTACATATATACATAAAACATATATATATACATATATATATATATATACATATATATATAATATATATATATATACATATATATACATATATATATATATGTATATATATACATATATATATATATGTATATATATACATATATATATATATATATACATATATATATATACACATATACATATATATATATACATATATATATATATATACATATATATATATATATACATATATAAATATAAATTAGTAAATCCAAAGTTAGAATGTATGTAGTAACTCATAATACACTATATATATACATATATATATAGATATATATATATATGCATATACATATATATATACATATATACATATATATATATACATATACATATATATATATATATATGCATATACATATATATATTACATATATATATATATATATATATATATATATATATATATATATATATATATATACATATATATATATATATATATATCAAAACGCTTCGGCAGACGATAATTAGCTGAACATTTCAGAAATGAAGCTGGAATTTTCATGAACGCCTGTAATTGAATGTCTGAACGTCTTTCATGAACGTCTGATAGTTTACCGAAATTATCAACAAAGTGGCTGAAAAAAATGCAAAAGTTACAGAATGTTTTACCGTGTATAAGGCAGTTTTTAAACTTTTTATTTATCTTACTCTCTGAACCATGCTAACAATGGCAAAATGATCGGCATACCTGTCAAACCTTATACACACCTTTGCCCATCCTTAAATCAACCTTATCTTCTTATAAGCATTTTCCGGACATTTTCCTCCTCGCGCTATAATCAAAAGTGAAAATTTTTTTTGCCCACTTTCTATAACATATTCGCGCCCAGAGCTTAAGGAAAAAAATATCTAGATCACCGGCAGCAATCAAACCAGGAAGTGCGGAAACGAGTTTCTGGGACTTTTCCCTTCACTTTCCTCATTACCTTACGGAGGCCCCCCTGCGAAATATTGCGAAACGCCATGTACGCGGCTATAACAGCAGTGGTCCCGCTAAAATTCGAATAAATAGATAAAAATATGCTGGAACCAGTTCGAACTCATCTTTTTCAGCCAAATCCTTGATCTAAATCTCCAAGGAAGACGAACATCGCTACAAAACTAGTGAGATTAAAGATAGGGATTTATGGGATAAATGCCACAAATGTATTCTTGATGTTTCCTGGATGGTACTGATACTGTGCGAATGTTAATTAAAAGAACCAAAAGAATTATGGTAAGCTTTCTGGAACGTTTGCATTGTAAGGCAGTTCAAATAATTACTTGCATATGGTCGGAGTAGTGCAGCTGGTAGTTTAGCTAGGCCTTATTCAGGAGTTCTGGGTTCGATTCCAGAGATGAATGTTGTTGGGAACTCACAATTATGTCTAATGCACTATATAATGCATGCGCAGGCCAATGCACTATATAATGCACACATAGTCTTGTGGCGATTGGGCGTCGCCGGGCCCCGAACCAGGGGTCCTTTGGTTACAAGACCGACATTATAATCACTGAGCAAAAGCTAGCTCCTCCTCTGTTCTTATAATTCGGGAACAGGCTCCAAGCATCTTTGATAGATGTCTTTGCTGCCGCAGTCTAATGCACTATATAATGCATGAGCAGTCCAATGCACTATATAATGCACACATAGTTTAATGCACTATATAATGCACACATAGTCTAATGCACTATATAATGCACACATAATCTAATGCACTATAAAATGCACATATAGTCTAATGCACTATATAATGCACACATAGTGTAATTCAAACATTGTCTAGTGCACACTTATCCTAATGCATATATTGTCTAATGCACTATATAATGCACATGTAGTCTAATGCATTTTATAATGTACACGTATTCTAATGCACTGTATAATGTACATTTAGTCTCATGCACTATATAATCACGTAGTCTAATGAACTACGTGTACATTAATATAGTGCATTAAAGTACATGTATAACGTATACATAGCATAACTAGCATAATATACATATAGTCTAATGATATAGTAATACACGTAGTGTAATGCACTATATAACACGCACGTAGTCTAATGTACACTCAGCATTATACAATAATGCCCAAAATTATCTTTACATACATTAATACACTGATTTCTCATCAACTGATCATAATTAAATGGATTTTTATGGGGGGATACATAGCATCATAACACATAAATACAAACTGAAAAAGCTAATATAAGTGCAAACGATACGAAGCAAATATGAAACAATTTTCCACTTCCATCAATGTCTGCCCAGCCAGCCTCTAAACTTCAAACTACTCGTAACCTCAAAGATTCTTTCCAAATGAAACTTCGGAGCCATAAAAAGATATTTTGAGTCGATAAACACCGAAATAAAATTCTGAATTGCTAAAGTTCCCAGGGAAACATATTTCGCTCATAGCTTGTTTTTATGTATGTAAAGATGATTTTGGACACTAGTATATAAAATTCCATTACAGATCGTATTTGTATAGGATTTTCCCTCATAAATCTTATGCATGTATAGTATTTTCTTACCAACAAATCCATATGCATAAGCGAGATTTTCCTGACATTAATTCCATATGTAGGATTTTCCCCGCAACAAATCCTACATGTGTATAGTCATTTCCCTGCAAAAATCCTTTATGGAGGTAGAACTTTCCCCCCCTAACGAATTTTTCGCAGAAGTAGGATTTTTTCCTCAGAAAATCTTATTCAGTATTTCTCTACAGCAAATTCTATACGCATTGTTACGAACGCATCCTCTAGAATCGTGTGTATACACGCAGGATACAAGAACGAGCCCATGTTTCTGGATAACTTACGTTTATTCACAAGCACAAAGTAAGCATGAACAATGTGCAATCAAACAGCACTTAAAATGCTCCACTAATTTCACAGAATAAGCGATAACATTCTCAAAATACTGGCGAAAATAATTTCACAAAAGAACAACTACTATTGTCAAAACATTGACAAAAGTCACAGTTCACTGTAGCTCGCATATTGTCAATTCGCCAACAGAAACTTCGATTCAGTGATGACACCTATTTATAGTCTCTTCATAAAAACTTCTGGAAATCTCCATATCTCAAAGAATAATCGTTCTATCAAGAAGTTTCTGGAACATTCCGGAAGTCGCCAAATTAGCGATAAATCGTTAAATATGGCAACCCTTCTTCTAACTAGGAAACCCTGTGCTCATTTCATTCGCACGTCATGCTGACGTCATGGACTGTGTTTTCTTCACCTGGCCCTCGAGACAGACGAAAGAGGATCTGCCAAAGGGAATATTGTGCGTTCGCAACAGTATACATGATTTTCCCCACAACAAATAGTATTCATGTACAAAATTTTCCCTTAATAAAACATATAAATCCTTAAAATTTTCCTGCAACACATACTTTGCATGGATCGAATTTTCTTCACAACAAATCCTCAACGACCGACAAATTTAGAACAATCTTTTTAGAATAGAAAAAGTACTCATTTTTTAATGAATTAGCACGCTGCTCTTTTAAAAAAATCTCTTAACTATTTAAATGAAATTGACAGTGGCTTTAGTTCGATGGAGCTAAAATTATTTCAAAACAATTATTTCGAAATTATTTTCTTTTTGGGTGATTTGTCCTCTTTGTCCATTTTCAAAGCAGTTCAGAATATTTATAACATACAGAAATTAGATCCGACTTTTCAAAATAGTTCCAAATAATAAAATATCGAGATTAGAACCACTATATTTCGAAAACACAGAGCCTGTTTGAAATCCGATTATATACCCTTGTAGGGCTTTTAAATGGCTACAATTTACTTACTTATTCCTAGCAAGCACCTTTATTTTCAAGATGTAAACTTTAAAAACATTGAAAACGGAAATATTTTAATCTTTGAATGAGGGGTGGAACAGCCCAGTGGCTAGCGCACTGGGGTTGCACTCGAACGACCCGAGTTCGATTAACGGCTCTGTCCAAACTGTCTCTGTTTTCACATGTGGGCACGTTAAATATGTATAAATCTTTTTGTATAAATCTTTTAAATATGTATAAATCTTTTTTTAAATATGTATAAATCAGGTTGGTGATAAGGGAAGGAGGGTAGGATCCCTGTGGATGTCGCTCTACTGGGTTTTGATCTAAATTGGGTGCTACTTCTCGGCTGTTCACCTTTGATAAGATAAGTTACACCTTTGGGTAGGTTAGACTATCAAGTCGAAGAAGAAGAATCTTCCAATTGAGGAGGGGGGGGGGTATAGCCCAGTGATTAGCTCGCGGGGATTGCACTCGGATGACCCGAGTTTCATTTCCGGCTCATCCCAAACTGTCCCCGTGTTCACGCGGAGTACGGGCACGTTAAATATGTGGATCCGTAAGTCCTTTCAAGAGGTTAGTGGTAGGAGAAGGATGGTACGGTCCCTGTGGATGCCGCTGCTACTGTATTCCGGTCTGAATTGGGTGGCACTTGTTCTATCGTCCAAACAGATACCTTACACCTTCGGGTAGGTCGGACTTCTGGGTTAAAGAAGAGTCTTCAAATTGAAAAAATGATTACTCAAAAACAATAAGAGTTTCATAAAAACTCTGGAAACTGGATTTCCCGTTGAACATTATTGTCGCTTATTGTTTACATTTATCTTTTATTGTTTAGAAGGTGATATTTCGAGTGAAAATAATCAAAGCGAAGCGAAAACTCGCTCTAACAAAATATTTAAGTTTTTCGAAAAAGAAAAGTTCAAAATATCTAAAAACTGATTTTTTTCATATACATTCATAAATTCTATCCCATTTCTGACATAACAACAACAAAAAAAAATGTTTCAATTTTCATCTGTTAGTTTCGGAGACATAAGTGTCCAAAGTGTTTATATTTTTCGTAACGTTTCAAATTCGACCAGAGGTATCCCGATAATATTTGTTATTGCCATCAACATTTCCAATTCTTTCAAAACTATCCAGTTAAGTCTATGCATGGATTGCATCCAGATGTTTTGTGTTTATGCATTATTTTAATGTATTTTACATGCATAACGTACTTCAAACTATTCGATTCAAGGTTTAATGTGACTAATTTTTTCTCTGTATATGTTTAGGAAATCTCTCTACCTATCTATCTCTTGGGGAAATCTTAAATTTCAAATGATTTATAGTCCAATTATGCAGATTATAATACTGCTATAAAGATGTAGTTTTTGCTTAATGTATCCATATAAAATTTTATATCGAATAATTCATTTGTTATTGAGTTATCGTGACCGTATCTGATACACACACACACACAGAACATAAGGAACTAATTATTCAGGTCTTAACACGCTTTCTTTCAAAACCTTAAATACTCATACCTCATATATATACATATATATACCCATACCTCAATATATACACACACACGCACACACACACACACACATATATATATATATATATTTACACAAAAGTTGTAAAATTTAAAACCCTATACCAAACCAAATGTTAACGAATCATAAGACGCATTGCTGCCATTACCCCTCGTAAACGACATAGAAATTTCCAAAAGGATTAAAGAAAAATGAACAAAACGAGTACCACAAAGTGGCCGTGGCCGTTAACTGGGGAGTGGGGGTCACAACCCCCCCCCCCCCCCCCCACGGCCACTTTGTGGTACTCGATTTGTTCATTTTTCTTTAATCCTTTTGGAAATTTCTATATATATATATATATACTGCTGGATAATTGCTACGGACGGATGACACTATCACCCATAGCAATCACAAAATGAAAGGAAGCAAAATGTAGAAAATTAGAATAAGTGCTGGATACAGTAGAGGTATGCGTATGCAAATTTTTCATTTCCACGCCTGTTCGTCACGTGATACCGCTGATAAGAGATTCGAAGGATTTGACGAGTGTGAACAGTTGTTGTTCCAAGTGACAGTTTTACGGGAAAGATTTAATTGACGAACTTGAAATTTTCGGTATGTTTTCCCGATATCACTTAGATGATTTTACTCGTAGCCGTATTATAAGAAAGATCGAAGAAGGGCGAAAAATAACAGATGTTGTCAGGGTGTTCGACATCGCCCACACAGCGTTGTTTCACGGCTATGGCAAGCATTTAAAACAACTGGAATGTGTAGCAAGCGTCACGGGGGAGGTGGTGTTAGAAGTACGACGCCTGCAGGAGACAGGTACATTGTCCTATCGGCAAAAAGGGACCGGCGCGCCACAGCTCAGAAGGTGGCAAATCAGCTTCTTGCTACCACAGGACAGCGGATTTCCCGAAAAACTGTAGCCAGACGTTTGGGAGAAGGAGGACTTAACAACTTAAGCCCGCAGACCTGTTGTGTGTGGCCCATTGTCTAGACTGCACCGTACCGCCCATTTGCGATGGTGTCGTGAGCATCGCAATTGAACCGAGCAGGACTGGGCTTGCGTACTATTCTCAGATGAGAGTAGGTTCAGTCTGTCGTCGGCTTGTAGACAGACGCCAACTGATCTGGCGTGAGAGTGGTACTGCTTATCGTCCGGAAAATATCCAGGAAAGGGACCGATATCTGACATGCAGTATCATGGTATGGGCCGGCATCATGATCAATGGCCGCACGCCCCCTACATGTGGTTGCAACTGGGACTATGACCGGCCAACGATACATTGACGAAGTTCTACTGCCCCATGTTCGCCTTTTCCGTGGTGATGTCTGTGATAAATTTGTTTTCATGGAGGAAAACGCACCATCTCACCAAACACTCGCTGTTCAGTATTGTCTAGTCAGCGGGGGTATTCAATACCTCGTGTGTCCAGCACGTTCTCCAGATCTAAACCCCATTGAAAATGTTTGGGGAGGCGACTTGCTGGTCGAAAATATCCTCCAACAAACAAGAACACCCTCATCCGTGCACTGACAGAGGAGTGGGATAACTTGCCTCAACAGCTGCTGGATAATGTTGTACAAAGCATGACACGACGTGTGGAATGTTGCATCGCACTCCACGGTGGACATATCCCTTACTGACACCTTTTTCCTTTCAGATGATTCAAAACTGTCTGTATTTTCCAGAACAATAAACGATCTTTATTCTAATGCGATCTTTATTTCTAATGCGATCTTTATTCTAACAGTGTGGCAACAATATTTTAACCTGCTGGGCACTTTTGGGAACTCGCGAATTGTTGGCAAGCCCTTCCCCTTTACTGCTACTAGGCACTGCTCAAGCTCAAGGCCCTGCGCCCCCCGGGGCGCACCCAGTCTATCTCCCTCTTTTCCTTCGCTGTTGGGAACCCGCTTGGGCCCCAACTTTCCGTTTTCTGAAGACTTGGGGAAGGGCATGACTTAGGTCTTGCCCCCCCCCCCCCCAAGCATCTCTTAGTTCTCAGCTACCTCATAGTTGATCTAATTACCGCTTATTACTTCCTTTTTTATCTCTTTTTTCCTTTTCTTCTGGAGTTTAAAGGGAGGAAGTCTTCCTCTCCTGGGTATTCCACTAACCCCGTCCTTGAGTCCTTGAGACCTGCTGGGCCTCCACCCGCGCTTAATGTTGTGCTACATTGCAATTTGTGATCCGTCCTTAGCAATTGTCCAGCAGTATATATATATATATATATATATATATATATGTATATATATATATATATATGTATATATATATATATATATATAACTGGGGTGTGGCTCGTCTCGAGTTCCTCGCGAAAGAATCCATCTTTAAGTAAATCGTAATTTTTTTTTTTCAAATTTTGCAAGAAAAAAATTGAAAAATCCGTATACTTGGTTCAAATGATCGCAATTATAGTTTGTTACCCTTCATTTTAAAGGGCTTGAAAAAGAATTTCAATTGATACCAAATTTGACAATGCGCCCCTTCGAGGGTTACTTGTCCCCTCCCCCCTCCTCAAGGAGGAGCAGACGACTTAAAACACGATTTTGTACCAGATGACGACATAAAGAAGCAGACGATTTTATAGCATTGCTTTTTTCGAAGAAATTTTAAGTTTCCAAGTAAAATAAATTAATGTAGCACTGTGATAATTTAGCATATATCAGCGCTGAATGTGTCGTATTTTAGAGATGTTTAAATAAAATTGCATTTCAGTTGGAAAGTGTTTCATAATCAATACTTTATGTATGATTAATCTTTCTTGTTATTATAGATGTTTTTACGACGTATCCACTGAAATCGCGGGTCAGGTTACAAGAATGAGTCCAAATTTCTGGATAACTAACACGTTTATAAGCGCAGTGTAAACAGGAACAACATACAGCAAATAGCTCTATAACTATCTTACAAGAACGCTAAACAACTTAAAGTGCGGTGAAACAGCAATTAAATGCTTCTTTAATTTCACGAAACAGCCTATACTAATCTCAAATCTTTGACGTATCTCAGAATTCAATATAGCTCATATCACAACTGCTCTCCAATCGAGCGACATCTCCTTTTGTATACTCTTCGTAGAAGCTTCCAGAAGGGGCTAGTATCTCCCAGAATATTCATTATTTCGAGAAATTTCCAGTACCCTCAGAAAGTTGTCAAGTTGGTGGTAAATCGCCAAATCTAGTAACCCTGCCCCGATTGTTCAAATATTCCAATCCAACATTGACGTAATAGGATACATTAATATGACAATCCTATATGACATAATAGGATAGGTATACATTGACACAATAAGTTACCAGTAAAGGTGTTTATTCCTTCTGGTTATCAAAAGAGACCCCAGTGACGGCATTTTACATGTTCGTAACAATATATTAAGCAGGTATGTTTAAGAATAAAATACCCGAATTTCGCAGTAAGTAGATTCAGTGCTGGTTTTGTTTTCAGATCCTACCACTAATTCCCTAAGCAGGGATTAAATTCGTTTTAGATCCTGAAATATTGCACCCGATTATTTCTGTAAAGACGAGGGGGGGGGGGGGGGATATTTCTATGCTGTCTTTGAACTTAAACTGTGCGGTATTTCTCCAAAGATTTGTATTGACGTGATCCATTTAAAGCGACGTTACAAGTCTAAATTTATGAAAGGTTTTATTTTTATTGTTCCAGATACATTCATTGTGGTTGAGGATTAGCACTGTTATACGTTGTTTAGAGGACATTTTTAATTAGGTCATAACATTAAAAATATGGAAGAAGACATACTTTTTTCATTGAAGATTTTATTATTATTTTTTTTTCATATTTTAGAGCGTAAGAGGGTAGACATCACACCTATTATATATAAACAAGAAAGATCAATCACGCATATAGCATTGATTATGATATAGTTTCCAACTTCAATGCAATTTTATTTAAACATGTCTAAAATGCAATAATCACGTGAATCGGTAATATTTTAAAACTTATTACAATACTACATTAATTTATTATATTTGAAAACTTAAACCTTTATCGAAAAAATGAACTTCATTCAAATGACGGCATTGAAATATAGATTGCCTGGTTTAAACATCTCTAAAATGTGATACATTCCTCGGTAATAATTTTAGAATTATCATAATACTACGATAATTTATTATATTTGAAAACTTCATCGAAAACAACTGAAATTCATTCAAATGACGTCATAGAAAAAATAACACGCCTGGATCTTTCTATAAAAGCAGCATTTCATTCATAAATAATTTCCCATTCATGTCATTCATCACAATACTATAATAATTTATTTTATTTAAAAATTAAGACCATGGAGCTACAAGTAATTAAATTCTATGCGTAAAACTTCATCGAAAAATATCGTCCTTCTCTTTGTAAAATCAATGACTATTTCATTCATATCAGCTATGCAGACTCCGTGAACTAAATGATTTTGTGTTAAAGATGTACAGCAATCCTAATACAACTCATTCTACATATTTTGCTGTTTACATTTTACATAGGTGAAAAATAGGCTTCGTTGTAGAAATAATCAAATTTGGATGAGCATTTAAACTCAAATATATTGTAATTGCGTTGTTTCAGTATGTAGATGCACAGAATGAAAGCAAAAATAAAGTGGTTTTAGAACGGATACAACACTCAATCTGAATTAAAAAGAACTTAAAAAGAAATGAAAAGAACTTTTTTCAACTTGGAGAGATGATGGAGTTTTGATCCATCTTGTCGCAAAACTCCATCATCTCTCCAAGTTTTGAGACAAGATGGATGCCATATATCATTTTGAAGTGGGTCACGTGATCTTTTCATATCATGGTCACGTGATCGCTTCATATAAGAGGTGTTATTATTATTTTAATTTTTATTTAAAAAACTACTGAATATATTTCGCTGAATTTTTTTTTATATATTTTATGGAACAATTTGAATATTACCTAAAATTTTCGAAGCAATTTGTGAATTTTAAATCCGCTTAAAAAATGTTTGAAAAATTAGGTCCCATGGGGCTCAATGTATTTCATTTTTTCAACCCGGGGTCAATCCAAAACTAATTGGATGATATTATTAATTTATATTCCCATAGGCCCTACAGACCGTCTGAACAACATACTAAAATTTCATTTTGATTAAGTCATTTTTACGGCAGTTATCGTGCTAACGGACAGACAGAAAGACAGAATGAACAAAGTCATAAACACTTTTCAACTTTGTTGTAACGTGTTAAAAACGTTTAAGATTTTCTTTTTATAAACCATCTATTTGAGATGCATACAGGGTTCATAGCAAAGTTTCTAAGCACCTCAATAATTTTGTAAGTAAAGGTTCGTGAGTGTATACGCTAGGTATTTTTTTATAGTAAAATGATCCTGTCCGATCAATTAAAAGTAATTTCAGTTAGCGAAAAATTTTAAAAGTTAGGAATACGAACTCGGCAACAGAGCGATATAGACAAAAAGCCAAGTCCATGTTTAATGAGTAGAAATCGACACCAGCAACGCATGAAACGCGTATACGAGAGGCAATTAATACTTGTCACGAAGTCGTATCATCAGGGATTGTAACACGGTGACACCCGCAATGCTTGCCATATCCTTTCTTGAATTTAAAGGTGCGTTGTTGCTCACGGCGGCTTTGCATTAAAGTTCTGTGTATATAAGTGTTGTAAATTGTACCATTCTTGAATACAACATACATTCGCCAATAAACCTATGGTGTCAAATAAATACGTTTTGTAACAGTTTTGTTGGGGATTCCTACTAATAATTACCTACTAATTCCTACTAATTCTTACTATAATACTGTACAATTTTTTAATTGTTTTCTTTTCGTCTATCTCGCTTGCCAAGTTCGTTATCCTAGCTTTTTAAATTCTCCGCTAAGGGCGCTGCAAACACATTTATTCGACCGCGAAGGGTCACTTAACTAAAAATAGATCTTTCTTTACAAAGTATTAGGGCGTTTAACGACTTTTCTAACACTGTATATACCACATTTTAAGATTAACTGAAACTTATTATTTAATTGTAGAAAAATGTTCTTGCATGGTAAAATATTAATACTCACATGCTTGAACATTTATTAATTAAAGTGATGGCTTCATTTTTGAAAAATCTATATTTCATTGCGCGCATGATTATCGAATTTTATTATTATTTTTATTATTATTATTAACATTTATTATTATTATTATTATTATTATTATTATAGTTATATTATTATTATTATTATTATTATAGTTATATTATTATTATTATTATTATTATTATTATTATTATTATTAATTTAGCTGGATTGAATTTAAACAAATATTACATTAATCTAATTATTAAACTTGCAGATTCTACTTCGTCGATAAGAGATTGCAATTCCGTCCCGGTAGCTCAATGGTAGAGCATCAGCTGGCCAATACGAAGATCAATGGGTTTGATTGCCAGTTAGGGCAGTAAGGTTCTTTTCAAACTATGTTTTTTTTTTCAATTTTAATAGTAATCTCTATATACATGCAACTGGATGTGGCTGATGTTTCATTTGATCGAAATTCACGGTTTTATCCACAGGCGTTGCAAATACCAAATTGAACAAGAAAATATCCTATCATTTTAAGGCAACAGAAAATAACCAGAAAACGCCCCTTTTTACTTTCCTTATATACATAATGTATAAGGAAAGTATTGTGACGGGAGTCGAAAATTCGAATTCGAGTTTTCGACGGGAGAGCACGTTTCAAGCATCCCTGATCACGAATCAAACATTTTTGAAGTGATGTCTGTGTGTGTGTGTGTGTGTCAGTGAGCCTGTGGAGACGATAACTGACGAACGAATGGACCGATTCGAACGAAATTTGATACAAAAATCACAATCCGTAAACACTGGAAGTCTATTGTTTTTATATGTAATCGAATGTTCAGAACCCCCCTAAATTTTCGAGTGGAATTTTGAAAAAATCGTCAAAAAATCAAAACAGCTAATATAGTTACGCAAATAGACATTTCTTATGTAGTTTTTCATTAGAAAACGATTGACATAAATTTTAGAACGCTAACATGAACCGTTCTTGATATATTGCACATTTTTCAAAAAAAATTATCAAAAAGTTATATAAAATAAAAAAAAATATTTCCTATTCAGAAACATGTTCACTTTTCATATATAATACCATGCGATAAATAGGGTGACATCATTCTCGTGGATCTAGCTCGTTCCATTCATGAAAAAAGATACTTTGAGTAATACTTTTGTGTTTGAATGCCAATAATAATTTATCTGTTGTAAGAATAACTTATTTCTCCGTCTATAACGCTTGGCGAGATTTTGGCGACGAATTTGGCGGAATGTCGCCAACTTGGCGACATTTTTAATTGTTGCCAAATTAACAAAAATCTCGCCAAATTGATAAAAATGTCGCTAAATCAGTGAAAATGGCGACTAATTGAAGAAAGTTCAATATCTTGGAAAGAATATAAGTATCTACTATAAGAATAACATTTTTTTTAACTGTAAATGTAGTAAATTCATTGCATTATATAAGGAAAGTCATGTGTTGCCCACATCAGATTTTTGAATTTCAATCAATGAGATTTCAAACGAGATGGGTAGCATTTCAAGTGTGAAAGCAACGGAATGAAAGTCATAATGATATAAATGTCCGGGGGATTACAACTATGTACCAGAAAAAGTAAAAAACTTAAATAAGAGAACAGAAGAAACGAAGAACAATGGATAAAAAGTCAAGAATGTGTGTCATCAGTTGGCGCAGTCACTTCTTAACTTTCTGTTATTTTCATTAAATAACATTGGTACTATGAAGAAAAAGGTTGTTTTGCGTCCTTAATATTATTTTAAAATACAATAGCAAAAAAATATTGAAAAGAATGAATGGAATTTACTCAATACCTTTCATGATTTATTTCAAATCTATACTTCTGTTCGAGAAATTTGATTTTTCAAAAATTCACTCAAAAATTGTGCAATACCTTTAGAACGTGTCACGCTAGTGTTCTAAAGTTTATGTACCTAGTTTTTAACACTTTACAACATAGTTGAAGAGTGTTTATGACTTTGTTCATTCTGTCTGTCTGTCCGTTCGCAGGATAACTGCGGTAAAAATGACTTTATCAAAATTAAATTTTAGTATGTTGTTGAGACAGTCTGTGGGACATATGGGAATGTAAATGAATAATATCACTCAATTAGTTTTGGATTGAACCCGGGTTGAAAAAATAAAATACATTGAACCCTATAGGACCTAATTTTTAAACATTTTTTAAGTGAATTTAAAATTCACAAATTGCTTCTAAAATTTTAGGAGATATTCGAATTCTCCCATAAAATATATAAAAAACATTTCAGCAAAATATGTTCGGTAGTTTTTAAATAAAAATTAAAATAATAATTACACCCATATTACATGAAAAGATCACGTGACCCACTTCGATATAAAATATGGCATTCATCTTGTGTCAAAATCGAGATTTTTAAAGTTCTTTTTAATTTATATTCAGTGTTGCATCCGTCCAAAAACCGCTTTATTTTTTTTTCTGTGCATCTATATACTGCGCCAACATAATTACAAAATGTTAAAACATCATGAAACTTTGATTATTCCTACATCGAAGTCTAATTTTCAACTATGGAGAATATAAACACATCAAACTGTGAGATGAGTTGTACAAGAATTATTGAATTTTTTAACGTAAAATTATTTAGCTCTGGAGTCTGGTATATAGCTGATATGAATGAAATATCCATTGCTTTTACATAGAGAAGCAGACGATTTTATAACATTGCTTTTTTCGATGAAGTTTTAAGCATGGAGTTAGAAAGTACTTTTATCTCCATGGTTTTAAGTTTTTAAGTAAAATAAATTATTGTAGCACTGCGATAATTTTAAAAATATTACCGCTGAATGAAAAGAATGGAATAAAAGTGTATGAATGAAATATTCACTGTTTTACATAGAGAGCCAGGCGATTTATATTTCGTTGACGTCATTTGAATAAAGTTCATTTTCTTTTCGATGAAGTTTCAAGTTTTCAAATATAATAAATTATTGTAGTATTGTGATAATTTTAATAAAATATCACCGCTGAATGTATCGCATTTTAGAGACGTTTAAATAAAATCGCCTTGCAGTTGGAAAGTGTTTCATAATCATTGCTTTATGCATGATTGGTCTTTCTTGTTAAATGATATTTTTGTCAAAAATTCATTCGAAAATTGGGGATCTTTTGAACATTTGATTGCATTTAAAATCTATAGGGTTCCAGGATTCACTGATTGTAATAATCGTAACAAATTATTTTCGAAGCGCTCCATTCGTTCGTGAAATATTTTGTCCAGACACACACACACACAAGCACAGTAACATACATCGATACACACAAACACACTAACATACATGCACACATACAAACATACATGCAGATACACACTAACCGGCACGCAGACACACACACATTAACATGTATGTACACATACAAACACAAGCACTATCATACACACTAACATACATACACATTAACATATATACATTCACACTCTAACACACATGCCCACACACGCATACAAACTAACATACATGCACACACAAACACACTAAAATACATGCACACACACACTAACATACATGCGCACACACACTAACATGTTTGCACACATACAAACACACGAATCAACATACATGACCACACACTAACATACATACAAACAACTAACATGCACGCACACGCACGAACACATGCACTAACATACATGCATACACACACACTAGCGTACATACACACACCAACATATGTCCTAACATATATGCAACATATATTTTAACATATAGCAAAATCCAAGTTCGATTTTTCAACACCATTACAATACTTACCCTATACATTATACTATACAGATATACGGTTTTTTTAATGATCTTGTTGCATTAAAAATAAAAAATTTCTGATTGACCAAATTTGTCTATGGGGGTCGTATAAAAATTTAAAAAGTGTAACTTTTTGAAAATTAATTGGAGGACTATTTCATTAACGTTAGTCTTATTTCCTACCTTACTTTCAACATTTTTGCAATTTACATTGCCCACTTATCTCCAACAGGTAAAGAATTAATCGCGTTTCAATCTTTTTGGGGGCATCCTGCATATGTAGAAAATGGGAAAACTAAGAAAAATGTTATTATATTAAGCAAACAAAATTTCATAAAAATTTATATTTTGTTCACTCTGATATTGAGTGTGTTCACATGGACATAAATAATCAGCAGTGGCTCCAGTCCGATGGAGCTGAAATGGTTTGCTTAAATAACATTTTCCTTTGGGTGATACGTATTTTTTACTTTCCTTATATACATAATGTATAAGGAAAGTATTGTGACGGGGTCGAAAATTCGAATTCGAGTTTTCGACGGGAGAGCACGTTTCAAGCATCCCTGATCACGAATCAAACATTTTTGAAGTGATGTCTATGTGTGTGTGTGTGTGTGTGTGTGTGTGTGTGTGTGTGTGTGTGTGAAAGTATGTATGTATGTGTGTGAAAGTATGTATGTGTGTGTGTGTGTGTGTCAGTGAGTCTGTGGAGACGATAACTGACGAACGAATGGACCGATTCGAATCAAATTTGGTACAAAAATCACAATCCGTAAACACTGGAAGCCTATTGTTTTTATACGTAATCGAATGTTCAGAACCCCCCTAAATTTTTGAATGAAATTTCGAAAAAATCGACAAAAAATCAAAACCGCTAATAAAGTTACGCAAATAGACATTTCTTATGTGATTTTTCATTAGAAAACGATTGGCATAAATTTTAGAACACTAACATGAACCATTCTCGAGATATTGTACATTTTTCAAAAAAATTATGAAAAAGTCACATAAAAAAAATTCCTATTGAGAAACATGTTCACTTTTCATATGTAATACCATGCGATAAATTGAGTGACATCATTCTCGTGGATCTAGCTCGTTCTATTCATGAAAAAATATACTTTGAATAATACTTTTGTATTTGAACGCCAATAGTCATTTATCTGCTGTAAGAATAACTTTTTTCTTAGTGCATAACGCTTGGCGAGATTTTAGCTACGAATTTGGCGGAATGTCGCCAACTTGGCGACTTTTTTTGCCAAATTAATGAAAATCTCGCCAAATGGATAAAAATGATGCTAAATCAATGAAAATGACGACTAATTGTGGGAAATTCAATATCGTGGAAAGAATATTAGTATCTACTATAAGAAAATCCTATTTTTTTACTGTAAAAGTAGTAAATTCATTACATTATATAAGGAAAGTCATGTGTTGCCCACATCAGATTTTTTAAAGATTTTCATAACAGTTTAAAACATTAAACTATCGGAATTAGAATCCCCTTTTCAAAATAGTTTAAGTTATTAAAATATCGAAATTTTAACCACTATATTTCGCAAACTAAGAACTTGATCCGAAATCCAATTATGTATCAATGTAGGAGTTTTAAAGCACGCAAATTATTTATAAGTTCTTGTTCACAGCTTTCACTTTTAAAGGGCATAAATTACTTATAAACTGTTTGTTCACAGCTTTCACTTTTAAAGGGCACAAATTACTTATAAACTGTTTGTTCACATCTTTCACTTTACTTGCCGGCCGTCCAAACAGTTACCTTACACCTTTCTGGTAGGTCGGACGGTCTGGGTCTCAACAACAACAACATCTTTCACTTTTAAAGGGCACAAATTACTTATAAACTGTTTGTTCACAGCTTTCACTTTTAAAGGGCAAATTACTTATAAACTGTTTGTTCACAGCTTTCACTTTTAAAGGACCCAAATTACTTATAAACTGTTTGTTCACAGCTTTCACTTTTAAAAGGCACAAATTACTTATAAACTGTTTGTTCACAGCTTTCACTTTTAAAGGGCAAATTACTTATAAACTGTTTGTTCACAGCTTTCACTTTTAAAGGGCACAAATTACTTATAAACTATTTGTTCACAACTTTCACTTTTAAAGGATACATATTACTTATAAACTGTTTGTTCACAGACTTATAAACTGTTTGTTCACAAATTACTTATAAACAATTTGTTCACAACTTTCACTTTTAAAGGACACAAAACATAATTTAGAACGTAAATTAAATCATAACGAAAGCTTATATAGACATTCATTTTATTTTTTTAATCTAAAAATATTGAAATACATGAATTATTTTTGAATATTAATAAAAGGTGTCCTATTCCTGGCAAAAGAAGTAACAATTTTTTTTTTTTTACATTTTTACTTTCCTTATATACATAGTATATAAGGAAGTAGTGTATAAGAACATAGTGTATAAGAACAGCAAAAGTGACGGAATCTAAAATTTCAACTCGACTTTTCGACCAGGAAACGCCGTTTCAAGCATCCCTGACCGCGAATCAGACTTTTTGAGGTGATGTGTGTGTCAGTGAGTCTGCGGAGACGATATCTCACGAACGAATAACGCGACTCGAACAAAATTTGGTACAAAAATCACAATCAGTGAATACTGGAAGCCTATTGTTTTTACAAATAGTTGAATATTCAGAACCCCTAAATTTTGAAATGAAATTTTAAAACAATCATCAAAAAATCAAAACAGTCAAGAAAGCTACGTAAATATTCATTTCTTATGTAATTTTTCATTAGAGAACGATTGACATGAACTTTACAACTCTAGCAGGAACCGTTTTCGAGATACTGTACATTTTTCAAATAAATTTATCGAAAAATCGTATAAATTAAAATAAAAGTATTAACTATTGTGAAATCTGTTCACTTTTCATATGTAATATTATGCGATAAATTTATTATCATCATTCTCGTGGATCTAGCTCTTTCCATTCACGAGAGAAGACACTTTGGGTAATAGCTTTGTAATTAGACACCATTAGTTATTTATCTACTATAAGAATAACCTATTTCTCCGACCATAATGTTTGACAAAACTTTGGCGACGAATTTGGAGGAATGTCATCAACTTGGCGAGTTTTTAAATGTCGCTAAATTGATGAAAATGTTTCTAAATTGATAACAATGTCGTCAAATTGATAAAAATGTCGCCAAATTGATAAGAATGACGCTAAATCAATGAAAATGACAACTAATTTATGAAATTTCAATATTTTGTAAATAATATAAGACTCTACCATAAGACTCCGTCTGTAAGACTTGGCAAAATTCTGGCGACGAATTTTGGTGACATATCGCCAGCTTACCGACTTTTTAAATGTTGCCAAATTGATAAAAATGTCATCAAATTGATAAAAATGTCGTCAAATTGATAAAAATGACGCCAAATGGGATACAATGTTTTGCAAATTTTTAATTCCGTCATATGATGGGCGTATCTTTCATTATATAAGAAATACGCTTCTAAATATCCCCAACTTGGCGGTATTTAGTCCCACATAGATGAAAATATCGTAAAAATTGCAAAAATGACGCCAAGTTAATGAAAATGACGCCTAATTGATAAATTTATTATTAAAATATTTAAATATATATTGCTTATTGAGGATGTTATCAATATTGATAAATGTTAATTTAGAATTGCGTAAAATATAAGTTAATTGGATACGAAATATTTTTACATGTTGTTATCCGGAGTGAACCAAATGTACAATTTAACGTTACAAACACTGTGCCACGGTACCGTGGATCTTTTCATCACATTTTCACCGTTAAAGAAGTAAATCCATTGCATTATATAAGAGTGTCATGTGCTGCCCACATTAGATTTTTTACTAGACTAGCAGATATAATAGTCTGAAATGTTTACATTTTTACTTTCCTTATATGCATAATGTATAAGGAAAGTATTGTGACGGGGTTGAAAATTCGAATTCGAGTTTTCGACAGGAGAGCACGTTTCAAGTATCCCTGATCACGAATCAAACATTTTTGAAGTGATGTCTGTGTGTGTGTGTGTGTGTGTCAGTGAGTCTGCGGAGACGATAACTGATGAACGAATGGACCGATTCGAACTAAATTTGGTACAAAAATCACAATCCGTAAACACTGGAAGCTTATTGTTTTTATATGCAATCAAATGTTCAGAACCCCCCTAAATTTTCGAATGAAATTTTGAAATAATCTTTAAAAAATTAAAACCACTAATAAAGTTACGCAAATAGACATTTCTTGTGTAATTTTTCATTAGAAAACGATTGACATAAATTTTAGAACGCTAACATGAACCGTTCTCGAGATATTGTACATTTTTCAAAAAAATTATCAAAAAGTCATAAAAAATAAAAAAAATATTTCCTATTGAGAAACATGTTCACTTTTCATATGAAATACCATACGATAAATTGGGTGACATCATTCTCGTGGATCTACCTCGTTCCATTCATGAAAAATGATACTTTGAGTAATACTTTTGTATTTGAACGCGAATAGTCATTTATCCGCTGTAAGAATAACTTATTTGTCCGTCCATAACACTTGGCGAGATTTTGGCGACGAATTTGGCGGAATGTCGCCAACTTGGCGAATTTTTTAAATGTTGCCAAATTAACGAAAATCTCGCCAAATGGATAAAAATGACGCTAAATCAATGAAAATGACGACTCATTGTCGAAAATTCAATATCTTGGAAAGAATATTAGTATCTACTATAAGAAAAATCTATTTTTTTTACTGCAAAAGTAGTAAATTCATTACATTATATAAGGAAAGTCATGTGTTGCCCACATCAGATTTTTTTTTAACGCTTTGATATACCCCGGCCATAAATGTTATTAACATAAAAAAATAAGGGACATTTTATTATATTTAAGCAAATATTATAAAAATTTTAAAATCTCATAAAAATGTATATCTTCTTCACTTTGATATCAAGTGTGTTCCAAATGGACTTAAAATCATGGAATACGAATTCATAAGAAAGAAGTACTTACGCTACACAATTTTGATACAAAAAGAATTTGAATTGGAAGCCTCCCTCATATTTCAAATTCGAATTTCAATTTTTTTTTATCCATCCCGATGGCTGCGATAAAACTCACCCCAGAAGTTGTTTGAAGATGCGCTAAAATCAAAGCAACAAAGAAGAGCACGTGCCACATCACGCACAAAACACTTTCCTCGCTTCTCTGACTTTCGCTACATTCTTTCACAAAAAATAAAGTCAAAACTTTTTCTTTCCGTTACAAAGGTAAAAGAAAAAGTAAAAGCATGACGGTGGGAAAATAAAAAAGGACTGGAAATAAGGATAAAAGATGGGATAACTTCTCGTAGGTGTGCTGCAGGAGCCTTCTGCAGAGGCGAGGTCCAAATCTGGGTGACATTTTGGTTCGAAATCTGGGTTACGTATGGGCGTTCTGCCGGGTCAGTTATAGGAAGAACTTGTCGAGTTTTGTCTTTTTTTCTTTTAAAAGAAAAAAAAATGGATTTGGAATTCGGAAGTTGGAGGAAGCAGCGGATCTTTTGTCTTTAATTGATAAGGTAACTTGATGGATGAAGTGATTGAGGAAATTTTGATTTAATTGTTTGAATTGGGGAGGGGGGGAGGGGAAATACCTGATTTGGCCAGCAGGTTCGAATCAGAAACGCCCATACAAATTATAGACCCCTACAAACCTTTACCACGCTCCCTTACGAACTTTCATCACGGGCCTTTCTATATTCGATTTTACCACGTTTTGGGAATTCCTCATGTCATCTCCCTTGAAAGAAATATTGGGGGTTTGCCCCCCCCCCCCCACAAACACACTTCACTCGTGACTATCCCCCTATGAACGGCCCTGTTCGAATATGTCAATAAGAGAACAAAACGGCCCTACTTCTTTAGAGAGTCCCCACTTTTTAATTTTTAATATTTTACGCACTTTGAAATTATTACAAACTAGATTTTAAACAGCTGGATTTACATTTAATTTTCAGAGATATTGGATTATCGCCAACTTGGGGATTTCCCTCAAAACTCATTAAATTAACGATACTGATGGGCCAAATGTGTTGTGGAATTTTTTTTTTAAATGGTTTATTTTGTCAATCTCGTTTTTTTGTCGAGTTTGTTATCCTACCTATTACTTTCCTTATATACATAATGTATAAGGAAAGTTTTGTGACGGGGTCGAAAATTTGAATTCGAGTTTTCGACGGGAGAGCACGTTTCAGGCATCCCTAATCACGAATCAAACATTTTTGAGATGATGTCTGTGTGTGTGTGTGTGAAAGTATGTGTGTGTGTGTGTGGGTGTGGGTGTGGGTGTGAAAGTATGTGTGTGTGTGTGTGTGTGTCAGTGAGTCTGTGGAGACGATAACTGTCGAACGAATGGACCGATTCGAACGAAATTTGGTACAATAATCACAATCCATAAATACTGGAGGCCTACTGTTTTTATACGCAATCGAATGTTCAGAATCTCCCTAAATTTTCGAGTGAAATTTTGAAAAAATCGTCAAAAAATCAAAACGCTAATAAAGTTATGCAAATAGACGTTTCTTATGTAATTTTTCATTAGAAAACGATTGACACAAATTTTAGAGCGCTAACATGAACCGTTCTCGAGATATTGCACATTTTTCAAAAAAATTATCAAAAATAAGTCATATAAAATAAAAAAAAATATTTCCTATTGAGAAACATGTTCACTTTTCATATGTAATAGCAAGCGATAAATTTGGTGAAATCATTCTCGTGGATCTAGCTCGTTCCATTCATAAAAAAAGATACTTTGAGTAATACATTTGTATACAATAGTCATTTATCTTCTGTACAAATAACTTATTTCTTCGTCCATGACGCTTGGCAAGATTTTAGCGACGAATTTGGTGGAATGTCGCCAACTTGGCGACTTTTTTAAATGTTGCTAAATTAACGAAAAACTCGCCAAGTGGATAAAAATGATGCTAAATCAATGAAAATGACGACTCATTGACGAAAATTCAATATCTTGGAAAGAATATAAATATCTACTATAAAAATAATCTATTTTTTTTGCTGTAAAAGTAGTAAATTCATTGCATTATATAAGGAAAGTCATGTGCTGCCCACATCAGATTTTTTTAATTAACCGCTAGGGGTACTGAAATCACTTGTATTCAACAGAGCATGGTTATTTTATTATAGATAGACTTAACGTATACACTCCTGGACTTTCACAAGAACCCTATACAGTATTAGGTATGAAATTGATAAAACACGATTTGAATTTTCATCCTGCAACATTATAATTTATTTTCATAAAAGTCAAAATTTCTCGACTTTTTATCTACCAATCATTTCTAGCAGATTTTAACTATTAATACATACTCATCAATATAGATAGTAAAATAATTTATGACAAATAACATTCAGGGCAAACTTAAAAATGCTTTGTAAAGAACCTTGCTGCCCCAAACCGGGAATAGAACTCTCGATTTTTGAGCTGGCCAGCCGACGTTCTACCGTTTCTACAGATGCCATTGTAGAGTTCGGGCTCCATTGTACAATTCTCTGCTGCCCCAACCTGGAATCAAACCCTAGATCTTCTAACTGGCCAGCCGACGTTCTACTGTTGAGTTACTGGGATGGAATTACAAGTTCTTATTGTCGAAGTGGGCTCTGCAGCTTTCAAGGACGAAATAATTAATTCTATAGGGAAAACATTTCTGCACGTTTCTTTTTGGGTCGAACGGAAAAGATGCGCAGATGCACATTGTGACATGCGTAGTGCACGCACATTATGTCACATTCTGCGCAGATAAATAATGGGTTAGAATAGCCGGAAGAATTGTACATAGTTTGAGAGGGAACGCCTATGAGCGAGGAAAATTATAGTTCCGGAAAAAATAACGACTTTTGTCTTTAGGTGATGAGTCAAAAGTTTCCGTGATCATTAATTGCTTTAGAGCGCGGTGATGTTCAATTTGATGTCAGTTCAATGATAGCAATTTTTACTTTCCTTATGACACGTGGTGTTATGCTTGCAAAAAGGTAAAATCGGGTTTTTAATAGATTTATTCTTCTTTAATACGCATAAATTATTTTTAGCGCACCGTTTGTGCGACTATTTGTGTAATTAAACATCCAACTAGAGCTCCTATAATACAGGCTGATTTACCAAGCATATGAAGCCCAGTAAGGTTTCTGTAAATACATGGGTTACCATATTTGGTGGTTTAGCACGTGCTTCAAATATTGAGTTTTACACGCATTTGATAACGTTAACAAATTGTAATTGGGTTATATTTTTACTTTCCTTATATACATAATGTATAAGGAAAGTATTGTGACGAGGTCGAAAATTCGAATTCGAGTTTTCCACGGGAGAGCACGTTTCAAGCATCCCTGATCACGAATCAAACATTTTTGAAGTGATGTCTGTGTGTGTGTGTGTGTGTGTGTGTGTGTCAGTGAGTCTGTGGAGACGATAATTGACGAACGAATAGACCGATTCGAACCAAATTTGGTACAAAAATCACAATCCGTAAACACTGGAAGCCTGTTGTTTTTATACGCAATCGAATGTTCAGAACCCCCCTAAATTTTCGAATGAAATTTTGAAAAAACCGTTAAAAAATCAAAACCACTAATAAAGTTACGCAAATAGACATTTCTTATGTAATTTTTCATTAGAAAACGATTGGCATAAATTTTAGAACGCTAACATTAACCGTTCTTGAGATATTGCGCATTTTTCAAAAAAATTATCAAAAAGTCATATAAAATAAAAAAAAATGTCCTTTTGAGAAACATGTTCACTTTTCATATGTAATACTATATGATAAATTGGGTGACATCATTCTCGTGGATCTAGCTCGTTCCATTCATGAAAAAAGATACTTTGAGTAATACGTTTGTATTTGAACGCCAATAGTCATTTGTCTGCTGTAAGAATAACTTATTTCTTCGTCCATAACGCTTGGCGAGATTTTGGCGACGAATTTGGCGGAATGTCGCCAACTTGGCGACTTTTTGAAATGTTGCCAAATTAACGAAAATCTCGCCAAATGGATGAAAATGACGCTAAATCAATGAAAATGACGACTCATTGACAAAAATTCAATATCTTGGAAAGAATATAAATATCTACTATAAGAAAAATATATTTTTTTTACTGTAAAAGTAGTAAATTCATTACATTATATAAGGAAAGTCATGTGTTGCCCACATCAGATTTTTATGAATAAGATTGGAGTAACATTTGTACTCTCGTGACACGTATTAACAAGAATCAAATATGTTATTCCCACTCTATAAGCAGATTAACAAATAAGGAATGCAATAGATGGACATTTTCGCATTCACACATTTCATGAAATGTTATTTATATTTATATTTTATATCTGTCACAGTTCCAGTATATAACCCCCCCCCCCCCTAGAAGTGGGGGAAGTCCCCCGGGGGTACATTATCAAGTATGGTATCAAGTGTCAAACCCTATAAAGTGAAGGGTAACACGTTATAATTTTCATCATTTAGATCAACGGTACCGATTTGTCATAATTTTACTTGTAAAATTTGAAGAAATAAATTAATAAATAAATAATAAGAAAAAAAGCACAAGCTACTTAAAAATGGAGTATGCTATGAGAAAGTCCAGTTGTACCACACTTCAATTAATTCTTTTTAGGATGGAAAAGACATAAAATTTTTTTGCAGAGAATGAAAAATAAAATACGGAGGAAGGGGGGATGATAATTACTTGCAGGGGCTAACAATTTGTATGGGTGCTCTGTTTGGTCACATTTTTCTGGTATATTTAAAACGGTATTGATATGAAAATACAGGTATTTCGATGCGACTTGTTTTCATATTTATCAAATTATTAGACTAAAAACTATTATCAAGGGTGCAGCTAGGATTAAAAATCTGGTACTCCCCTTACCGAAATTCTGCAACTAAAAGGGTGGTATTTTGCATATCTTTTTCATACAGAAACAAGAAATGTCAATCATACATAAAGAAATGATTATAAAACACTTTTTAACTGAAATGCAATTTTATGTACATTTTAAGCTGCTTCAAAAACTGCCATCGACCAAATTAATCTTAAAACTTCATCAAAAAACACAATGCTAGTTACACAGAATGAATTTTATTCAAATGACGTCATTGAAAGTATAATTTGCGAAGTGTTCACGATGCTTTTACAGTTAATATATTACGTCACGATTATAATATTTCATTATTATAGAAAGTATATCGTTTGCTTATCTCATAAATTAGTTCTTCGAAATTGTTGTAACTGTCACAAAACATTTCATTTTAAACATCATCAGAGCTAAATAATTTTGCGTGAAAAAAAAATCAGCAATTCTTATACAACTCACCTTGCAATTGCTTGATTTGCTTACATTCAGTATGCAGCGTTAAAATTAGGCTTTGGGATAGGAACAAAGAACGTTTAATGATCATTTAAAATAAAAAATATTGTAATTGCGTTGGCACAGAATTTAGATACACAGATAACCAGCAAAAATAAAACGGTTTTATGACGGATGCAACGCTAAATATAAATTTAAACGATCTTTAAGATCTTTTTTCGTTTTTGTCCAGAAAAAACACACAGCAGAAAAAAATAGACACCATATTACTTTCCTTATATACATAATGTATAAGGAAAGCATTGAGACGAGGTCGAAAATTCGAATTCGAGTTTTCGACGGGAGAGCACGTTTCAAGCATCTCTGATCACGAATCAAACATTTTTGAAGTGATGTCTGTGTCTGTGTATGTGTGTGTGTGTGTGTGTGTGTGTGTGTGTGTGAAAGTATGTGTGTGTATGTGTGTGTCAGTGAGTCTGTGGAGACGATAACTGACGAACGAATGGACCGATTCGAACGAAATTTGGTACAAGAATCACAATCCGTAAACACTAAAAGCCTATTGTTTTTATACGTAATCGAATATTTAGAACCCCCCTCCTAAATTTTCGAGTGAAATTTTGAAAAAATCGTCAAAAAATCAAAACCGCTAATAAAGTTACGCAAATAGACATTTCTTATGTAATTTTTCATTAGAAAACGATTAACATAAATTTTAGAACGCTAGCATGAACTGTTCTCGAGATATTGCACATTTAAAAAAAAAACTATCAAAAAATTATATAAAATAAAAGCAAAATATTTCCTATTGAGAAACATGTTCACTTTTCATATGTAATATCATGCGATAAATTGGATGACATCATTCTCGTGGATCTAGCTCGTTCCATTCATGAGAAAAGATATCTTGAGTAATACTTTTGTATTTGAACGCCAATAGTCATTTATCTGCTATAAGAATAAATCATTTCTCCGTCCATAACGCTTGGCGAGATTTTGGCGACGAATTGGGCGGAATGTCGCCAATTTAGCGACTTTCTTAAAATGTTACCAAATTAAAGAAAATCTCGCCAAATGAATGGAAATGACGCTAAATCAATGAAAATAACGACTAATTGACGAAAATTCAATATCTTAGAAAAATATAAGTATCTACTATAAGAATAACCTATTTTGTTTTTACTGTAAAAGTAGTAAATACATTGCTTTATATAAGGAAAGTCATGTGCTGCCCACATCAGATTTTTTTATTTTGCAATGAGTCACGTCATCACTTTATATAATACGGGTGTAATTATTATATTAATTTTTAATTAAAAAACTAACCAACATATTTTGCTGAAATTTTTTTTACACATTTTATGTGATAATTTGAATATTTTCTAAAGTTTTCGAAGCAACTTGCGAATTTTAACTCAAAAAATGTTTGGAAAATTAAGTTCAATGGTTCTGGGTTCAATGTATTTCATATTTTCAACCCGGGTTAAATCTGAAAGTAATTGGATGATATTATTCATTTCCATTCCCAAATATCCCGCAGACCATTTCAACAACATACTAAAATGTCAAAAAGTAACTAAAATGCCAAAGTCATTTTTAAGGCAGTTATCGTACGAACGGAGAGACAGACATACATTTTTTAAAACTTTTCAACTGTGTTTGAAAGTTTTAAATAGTCTTTTGCATATACAAATAACGGTTTTCAGTGTTAATAGTTTAACCAGCATGGTGCCTGCCTAATAAATCAATCCAGACCCCTTTCCCTGAAAAAAAAATCTGATGTGGGCAACACATGACTTTTCTTATATAATGTAATGAATTTACTACTTTTACAGTAAAAAAATAGGTTTTTCTTATAGTAGATACTAATATTCTTTCCAAGGTATTGAATTTTCGACAATTAGTCGTCATTTTCATATATTTAGCATCATTTTTATCCATTTGGCGAGATTTTCATTAATTTGGCAACCTTTCAAAAAAGTCGCTAAGTTGGCGACATTCCGCCAAATTCGTCGCCAAAATCTCGCCAAGCGTTATGCACTAAGAAAAAAGTTATTTTTACTGCAAATAAATGACTATTGGCGTTCAAATACAAAAGTATTATTCAAAGTATATTTTTTCATGAATGGAACGAGCTAGATCCACGAGAATGATGTCACTCAATTTATCGCATGGTATTACATATGAAAAGTGAACATGTTTCTCAATAGGAATTTTTTTTATGTGACTTTTTCATAATTTTTTTGAAAAATGTACAATATCTCGAGAACGGTTCATGTTAGCGTTCTAAAATTTATGCCAATCGTTTTCTAATGAAAAATAACATAAGAAATGTCTATTTGCGTAACTTTATTAGCGGTTTTGATTTTTTGACGATTTTTTCAAAATTTCATTCGAAAATTTAGGGGGTTCTGAACATTCGATTACGTATAAAAACAATAGGCTTCCAGTGTTTACGGATTGTGATTTTTGTACCAAATTTGGTTCGAATCGGTCCATTCGTTCGTCAGTTATCGTCTCCACAGGCTCACTGACACACGCACACACATACTTTCACACACACACACATACACACACACACACACACACACACACACACACACACACACACACACACACACACAGACATCACTTCAAAAATGTTTGATTCGTGATCAGAGATGCTTGAAACGTGCTCTCCCGTCGAAAACTCGAATTCGAATTTTCGACCCCGTCACAATACTTTCCTTATACATTATGTATATAAGGAAAGTAAAAATATTCTGAATATGCCCTTAACTATTATCCTCTGCTGTTATTTATTTTCAATATTTATAAGGTTCTTGGTTGGTTGGTAGTTGTTCTGTCTTTATTAATTTCACAGACTTTGACAGATTTTTCAATGGGTTGTTTTCTTAGCATGTATCTTGCAATTGCATCTGCGTCATAGAAGGTGACATGGCTTGTGGTGTCTTTATTGAGGTGCTGGGATTCCTTAGCCAAATTATCGGCTTTTTCATTGCCCTCATTGCCAACCATAAGGTTCTTAATAACAGTATATAAATTAATGCCATTCATTGGATTACTTTTTTGAGTTGATCTATGCTTTCATCAGTTTATGTTAATTTGGAATTATGTTCTCAATTCATTGCATTATTCAGTATATTTGAGATCAAAAGTTAATTTTCAAGAAAGTGCTATCGATATTTTTCATTAATTCAGCATATTCGTGTTTATAGTCATTTTGTTCTTTATAAGGGACTGTATATATACAGTGAACTGTATATATGCAATATGAACTGTATATATACAGTGACCAGTATACATATGCAGTTCATTATATGAACTGTATATATACAGCTCACTGTATGAACTATATACTATACGCAGTGTATCTGGGATAACACTGTATATATACAGTGTTATCAACTTATTTCTAAACTGTTTAAAATTCAAGTACTTCGGTCGAAAATGGTTACTCCAGTAAAAGGGAGGGGGGGGGAGGGGAATAACCCTTTCCAGCTCAACATTCGTTGTTTGCAGCGGAATATTCAACATTTTATGGACTTGCCATTACGTTTTCAAATGATATCAAATATTTATTGTGCGTGGCCTTGCTTTTTATCTATTACTATAAAATAAAATAAAAATATGCATTTAAAAAAAGTTTGATAGAAAATTTTCTTTTTATGGTTAATTAATTGATAGTTTTTGAAAAATTTTGTCTTGTCACGTAAGTGTTGCATATTCCCCAATATTTTAATATAATCACTTAAGAGGTTATATATATATATATATATATATATATAAAATCATTATCGTAAAGTTGAAATGTATTACACTTTTATTTGCTTTGAAAAATATATCTTACTTTGATTTGAAACTTTAAATTTACAATACATTTGAATAGCACTTTTCCTGTTGCATCTAAATTGTCATTGCAGTTAATGTTGTGGGTTTTGAAATAGTTTCACAAATTTTGGACGGTTTCCATAGCAATTTTTTATGCTACCCTCTCTCTTTTTTACTACCCTCTTTTCTTTGGTGCCCTCTTTCTCTACCTTTGCTACCCTCTCTATTTTTTGCTACCCTCTTTTTTTTGCTACCTTATCTCTTTTGTTTTTGCTACCCTCTCTCTCTTTTACTTTCCTTATATACATAACGCATAAGGAAAGTATTGTGACTGGGTCGAAAATTAGAATTCGAGTTTTCGACGGGAGAGCACGCTTCAAGCATCCCTGATTACGAATCGAACATTTTTGAGGTGATGTCTGTATGTGTGTGTGTGTGTGTGTGTGTGTGTGTGTGTGTTTGGAGACGATATCTCACGAACGAATGGAGCTATTCGAATAAAATTTGGTACAAAATTCACAATCCGTGAATACTGGAAGCCTATTGTTTTAAAATACAATCGAATGTTCAGGACCCCCTAAATTTTCGAATGAAATTTTGAAAAAATCATCAAAAAATCAAAATCTTTAATAAAGTTATGTAAATAGACATTTTTAATGTAATTTTTCCTTAGAAAACGATTGACGTAAACTTTAGAACGCTAGCCTGAACCCTTCTTGAGATATTGCACATTTTTCAAATAAATTTATCAAAAAATCCCATAAATTAAAAAAATATGTTAACTGTTAAGAAACGTGTTCACTTTTCATATGTAATATCATGCGATAAATTTGGTGACATCATTCTCGTGGATCTAACTCGTTCCATTCACGAGAAAAGATATTTTGAGTAATACTTTTGTATTTGAACGCCAATAGTTCAGCGGAATAGTTCAATTCTTACAGCGGATAAATATCCGCTGTAAGAATAACTTATTTGTCCGTCCATAATGCTTGGTGAGATTTTGGCGACAAATTTAGCGGAATGTCGCCAACTTGGCGACATTTTTAAATGTTGACAAGTTAAGGAAAATCTCGCTAAATGGATAAAAATGATACTAAATCAATGAGAATGACGACTCATTGAAGAAAATTCAATATCTTGGAAAGAATATAAGTAATTACTATAAGAATAACATTTTTTTTAGCAGTAAAAGTAGTAAATTCATTGCATTACATAAGGAAAGTCATGTGCTGCCCACATCAGATTTTTTTAATTAATTTCGGTTTCTTCGGATTCGGAATAATCAGATGTGTTATCAGCAATTGTGTGGAATTATTGGTCTCTTGTGTTTCTGTTTCAGAACACTCATCGCTTGCAGTAAAATCATCAAAAGTGGGGATTTCCTTTCAAAATTCCTTTTCCTCGTAAGCTATTCCGCATTGTGCTATCTTCATACACAGGAACGGAAATGAGGATTGTTGAATTTCTCCTGAAAACTCAGCATATTTCCGCCAGTTTTTCTCAGTTTGAGGAAGAACATCCCGCCAGGCATCATCTAAAAATTCGGATTCAATCTTCGCATGTGTTTAGGATATCTCAACGTCACTGGGGATGTGTTTAGGACAGTGTTTAGGCCCAAAATATCAGGGTATGGATCTTTGTTACCAAACCAATTGCTCTTGGACTTCTGCTTTTACTCCACAATTTTTTTTACCTCTCCTACGCTGAAAACTTCACAATATCCGTTATGCAGGTACCTATTGCTTACTATAATTGATATGTTAAACATTATGGCAAATCCAAAATGACAGTAAAATATTCGTAATAACCGATACTTTGCTACATCCGAGCTCGCTGTATGTGGGCTCCAGTGTAATCTGAATCAACGGCCCGTAATTGGATTTCTACTTCCATAGATATTTTGCATTCTATTAATTACTTTACATTAACTGTCTCATATTGCTATTACAGCTTATATGGAAATATATCTACAATTTCTACGGTTTTGGCTGGATAGCTTCATACTCAAATTTCTCTAAAGTCAACCGAATTTCGAACCATGATTTGTGTCAACCTATCTAAGGTGACGATTTTTACTTTCCTTATATACATAATGTATAAGGAAAGTATTGTGACGGGGTCGAAAATTCGAATTCGAGTTTTCGACGGCAGAGCACGTTTCAGGCATCCCTGATCATGAATCAAACATTTTTGAGATGATGTCTGTGCGTGTGTGTGTGTGTGTGTGCGTGTGTGTGTGTGTGTGTGTGTGTGTGTATGTGTGTGTGTGTGTGTGTGTGTGTGAAAGTGTGTGTGTGTGTGTGTGTGTCAGTGAGTTTGTGGAGACGATATCTCACGAACGAATGGAGCGATTCGAATGAAATTTGGTACAAAAATCACAATCCGTGAATACTGGAAGCTTTTTGTTTTTAAACGTAATCGAATGTTCAGAACCCCCCCCCCCTAAATTTTCGAGTGAAATTTTGAAAAAATCATCAAAAAATCAAAACATTTGATAAAGTCACTTAAATAGACATTTCTGATATAATTTTTCCTTAGAAAAAGATTGACATAAACTTTAGTACGCTGGCGTGAACCGTTCTCGAGATATTGCACATTTTAAAAATAAATTTATCAAAAAATCCCATAAATTAAAAAAATATATTAACTGCTGAGAAACATGTTCACTTTTCATATGTAATATCATGCGATAAATTGGGTGACATAATTCTCGTGGGTCTAGCTCATTCCATTCATGAAAAAAGATACTTTGAGTAATACTTTTGTATTTGAACACCAATAGTCATTTATCTGCTATTAGAATAACTTATTTCTCCGTTTATTACGCTTGGCGAGATTTTGGCGACGAATTTGGCGGAATATAGTCAACTTGGCGACTTTTTTAAATGTTGCCAAATGAACGAAAATCTCGCCAAATGGATAAAAATGACGCTAAATCAATGAAAAGGACGACTCATTGACGAAAATTCAATATCTTGGAAAGAATATAAGTATCTACTATAAGAAAGATGTATTTTTTTTACTGTAAAAGTAGTAAATCCATTGCATTATATAAGGAAAGTCATGTGTTGCCCACATCAGATTTTTCCTTTTTAATAGTTTCTGTGAATTCTTTAAAATTACGGCTTTAAATTGTTTTAATGAATGAGGCTAAATTGTCTAGAGCTAAATTGTCTGAGGTTAATTGTGCTTCGGAGCTATGTTTTGGGTTAATTCATCTAGGACAGCGGCGTAGCCATCTAGAACAATGATAAATGGTATTGTTCATTAGTTCAAAAGAGCCATTGGTTGCTTATTAAATAAGCAAATAATTTAGATGTCAACTCTCTCATCTTCATAGATCCTGGTAGCGACATTATAATTTTGGACAGCGGTTCTCAAACAGTGACACGTATACCATTGGTATACACACAGGGCTACCACAGGGTATACACATTGGTATACCACAGGGCTACCGCGCCCACCAGTGACACGTATGCCATTGGTGGGCGCGGTAGCCCTGTGGTTAGCCCGCTGGAGTTGCACTCGGTAGGTCCGGGTTCGATTCCAGCCACTGCCAAAACTGCCGCCGTGTTCACGCGGAGTACGATCACGTTAAACATGTGGGTCCGTAAGTCCTTCCGAGAGGTTGGTGGTAGGGGAAGGAGGGTACGGTCCTTGTGGATGCCTCCCCCACTGGGTTCCGGTCTAAATTGGGTGGCACTTCCCGACCGTCCAAACAGTTACCTTACACCTTCCTGGTAGGTCGGACGGTCTGGGTTTCAACAACAACAACGTATACCATTGGTGGTAAGTATGCCATTGGTGGTACGCCTATCATTGGTGGTACGCGAGGAAATGATTGGTGGTACTTGAATGATTGGTGGTACTTGAATAATTTGTGATTGGGGGTACTTGAATGATTGGTGGTACTTGAATAATTTGATGAATTTCACTCTGAAAGATGTCATTATTTTCAATTGATAAGTAATCTTAAATTCCCAGAAGATTATAAAAAAGGACATTGGAGCAGAAATTCCTTTTCGTCACAGAAAGTAGCATTATCCGAATAACTTTCTTCTGAGGAAAAGGAATAGTAACTTATTGATATTTTACGTGACAGAAATTTAATGAATGATTTTAAAAACAAGTCCTTAAACAACTTCGGGATTAAACAAAATAAATATTTAAAATGCATTACAGAAGAGAAATTATATTTTTAGGCTTTTTGTATTTTTAGGCATTGTTTTTATAATTTTCTTATATGAAGTCTGAAACTCAATAAAAATAATTCGAAATATGTAAACATATATTTATTGCCTTTTGTATCTATAAACGTATACTTCATAACCGTATTCAACATAACATGGTGCTCTAAAAATGCCGTTTTATATAACGTAGAAAGAATCAGCCTGATTTATATGCTCTGAGTTTCACTTAACGCGGTTCCCATTTAACGCGGTACGAATTGTTCTGTTTTGTACCAATTCTGAGTTTCTCTTAACGCGATTTCCACACAACACGGTATGCGGTTTCCATATAGCACCGTACGGATTAATCTGATTTGCACTAATCTGAGTTTTTTTATAACACGGTTTCCATATAACGCGGTATAAATTGTTCTATTTTGTACTAATTCTGAGTTTCTTATAACGCGATTTCCATACAACACGGTTTCCATATAGCATGGTACGAATTAACCTGATTTGCACTAATCTGAATTTTTTATAACGCGGTTACCATATAACGCGGTACGAATTAATCGCGTTATAGGAGGGTTAACTGTAATTACATCCATGGACAGATTTCGCGTTTTTAAATTTCGCGCATAATAGAATATATATGATGAGGGGTACATAAAAAGCGTGTAATCGGTTCAAGAATACTGTTTTTTAATGCTAAATATGGACATATCTATAGGGGTTTAAAAAGAAACATAAGTAATATTTTGAGTCCAGATTAATTTTTAACATACGCAATTATTTTATATGGATATGACTCTCCTAATTCACATACCCTGCACGTCACAAAGCAGTTGTGCAGTGGTATGTGAATTATGTCTCGAACTGCGTTTTAGCACCAGAGGTGTTTTCAAGGGGCTAATTATAGGAGTCCTAACTTTTCCCAAAGACTCATTGTATTCCAGTATTAAAATTTCACATAGTAAACACTGATGTGTAATGTTCATTTATAATACGTTTCCAGTAAAATCTCCTAACGGACACTTCCGAATAGCGGACACTTAATGGACATTATTTTTTATTTCGAGTTCCATAATACTTTGAAAAGTATTTCCGGTTATGCATATTTATCCACAAATATTAGGTTTTCCGAACAATGAACAATGGCATTGGTCGTTTAAAACGTGTTTAATAAAACATGTTTTTAAAGCATAAATATGTACTTTAATCACGCATTTAAAAAATGCACTTCAATTACAGTTCTCTTTCCAATGAAACAAAAATAGAAATAGAATTATTATTTGAGTGATCATTTTGAGAAATTTTGATGAAGTATTTTTAATTACCATAAAATGATTGAGGTATACTAATGTATAAAGGTTTAAAATAAATCCGAAAGTTGCCATTAAAGTTGTATAACAGAACCTGTCATGAATGTTTTAGGAGCTATGAAAACATACTTGCCTAATAAAAATCATAAATGACAAATTTTTATACATATAAGCAATCAACTTTCGGTAACACATAAATATCCGAAAATTAGTCTTGTACTTTCCAACCGCCCTACCCAAAAATATAAAGTATTGTTTTTTTTAAATCAAAGTCAACCAAATAAGTGGTGCCCTGCATAATCCCCCCCCCCCAAACATTATCATGCCCTTCATCAGTGGCGAAGTAAAATGAAGCGCGAACAATTGCCAAAGTATAAGCCATACCCGCCAGGCAAAATTTACATACATCAACTACATACCCAAATTATATACATCAATGTATATATTTTTAATTTTTTAAAAAACAACGAGGTAAAAATAAGTAATCATAAAAATGCATATTACGATAAGAAATAGAATTTAATAACCAACATGAATATCAACAAAAAATGAAAATCAACTGCTATCGAATTCTTAGAAAATCATGTAAAAGCTTGACCCTCAGAGAGTCAAGAACGAGTCGCCAAGCATAACTAAGGTTCAGAACTGGGGGCAAAATTATAAATATTGCGGAAAATATAAAGAGTGATTCATAAAATAAAATATTACGGGGGTGGGGGTATTGTATCTAATTAAAAAAAAAAGTTTTATCAAACATAGGCTGAAAATTATCGTTAATAAAGTTTGGACGGCCTGAACAGCGCCTCCCCAATTTTGAATTTTCACCGGAACCCAGTGGAGGGAGGTGGGGAGGCAACCACAGGGAACGAACCATCCTTCCCCTAACTCATCATCTCTCGTGAAATATTGTATAGTTAAAAACATTTTATTCTTTATATAAAATTTTAGGGTTAAAAAATGTATCATAAGTTAACTGGAGTTCGACAAAATAATCTTTGGAGAAGTGAGAACTATAATTTTTTCTGCTGTTAAGCTCTCCCCCCCATTAAATTATTTTCTATATGTCCGTCACAGATGCTAGTGACCAGAAGTCCTATATACGGAGTCTCACTTCCATAAATGTCTTTAGTTGTGCATTCCACGACTGATTATTCGATCACGTGTATCCTCCAACCCAGTAAGAGGAAAATAAACATGAAATCTACAGAATAAAGAAAGCAAGGAAGAGCCTCATCGAGAGAAAGTGAAAAAAGGAGGTCTAGAGGCTAGCGTGGAAGGAAACTGGGCCACACTTTCGAACAAGTGGTGCCCTGCTTTCATTTTCCAGTTCCCGCCGAAGTAGTTCATAGGCCATCGCGTTTGGAACTCGGAATTTACTTCTACTTCTACTTTCTCCGCCGCTCACGTGAAACGATCGGCTGCAAATAGTAAACAGCTGATTGACAGTGATTAGTGGGTTTTTTTTTTTTATTTTTTTTTTATTATTAAATACGTTGTTGTGGGTTATCTCTTTCTGAGTAAAGTGGAAAGAAAGGCGTAATTGACGTATTACCTTAGATTTCAGGTTTGAGATTGAGATTAAAAAGGCTTGTTACAAATGGGGAGAACTGCTTGAAACAATTGAAACAGTTTGAAAAGAAAATTGCTCTATCAATCTTATACACACAAAATTTTAGAGACTGTCGTACCAAAACGGAGTAAGCAAGGAGTGCAAAATACACCCCTTCCAAAATATTTTTTAAATTGTTCTTCTTCGACCCAGACCGTCCAACCTACTGGAAGCTTTAAGGTATCTGTTTGGACAGCCGGGAAGTGCCACACAATTTAAACCGGAACCCAGTGGGGGAGGCATCCATAGGGACCATACCCTCTTTCCTCTACCACCAACCTTTCGGAAGGACTTACGGAGCCACGTGTTTCACGTAATCGTACTCCGCGTGAACACGACGACAGTTTAGGCAGTGGCGGGAATCGAAGTCGGGACGTCCGAGTGCAATCCCGCGCGCTAACCACTGGGTCCCTTTCTAATTGTTATAAATTACTGTTTAAAAATAACAATTGACGAAATTTTTGCCAGATTCGGCCAATTGAGTTTTTAGTGCAATTTTCTACAACTGCCAGAATATATATTTGTGTTACAATTAGCAAAAATATAGCAACCAGCATAGCAACCAGGCGCATAGCAATTGGCATAGCAACCAGCTACTTTCTCTGACTCTGTCTTGAAGGAGAAATAACCACCCAAACTTGCTGATCAAAGAATGCAGCAAATGGTGTTTTAAGGGGATAGCGAACGTTCTAATCCAACTTTTAATTTTTTATCAAATTGACGTATTTTTTACTACTAAATTCATCATATGTTTACAAAATATAATAAAAAATGTCAATAAAGTTTAATTTTTTAACTAAAAAAATTTGTCGGTTGCTCCAGTCCAATGGAACCGAAATGGTTTTGAGTGACTAACAATTTATAATATCGAAAAATAAGCGAACTTGATCTAAAATCGGATTATATACACTTATACGGCAAAGAACTGAAAATCCCTGCTTACTGTTTGAAGCTGCCATTTTTAGTTTTTAAGATACATATAAGGATTATAAACGTAGAAAACGTAAAATTTTCATTCGTTAGCTATTTCAGTACGTCTATATAATAAAAGGCAATGTCTGTCTATGTGCCACCCTTATACACTCTAGACTCAGCAACCGCGCGTCGCAGAGCTACGAAATTTCGCAATCGGAGACCCGGGGGAGGGGGGGGGGGGGGTGACACGTGAAAACCGATTTTTAAAATTTGAATTTTTTTGTTGTTGTTGTTATTTAATGTTTTATGCGATTTCAACAGTTTTTTTCCCCTTTTTTTCCACCATCCAGAGGTCGTAGAAAAAAACAAATCACACGACCGGAAAGAGCAGGCAATTGTGAGTAAAAATATATCAATTTCAAATCTCAGGGACAAATGCTAATATTTTTTAAAGATTTTAAAACAAAAGTCACTTTTGGCTAAAAAAAAACGAACTTTCGTTTTTAAATCCTCGCGTCCTGAAAAGTACCGACAATTTCGACTAATAATTTACATTTTTTGAAAGCTCAAAGATCAGGCTTTCTTACAAGCCCAATATGGTCGAGAAATAAGCAAAAGTAGCCGCACGATCCGGATTTTAAGGAAGTAATGACTTTCAATTTCTCGGCCAAACCGCGAAAGAAAGGATCGATTTTTCCCCCACATGCACGCACAGACGCACGGTGTTTCTATGGTGGAGGGGTGTGGGCGAGGTTATGACGTCACGGTTCTGACGTCACGTCAGATACGCATAGCGAAATCGAATGAAACATTTGATATTTATGCCTGCCAAATAGACATAGAGTTTCGTCCAGAACAGAGCACCAGGCGCGAAACGCCTTGCCAAATAGAAAGAAGGGATCGATTTTTCACCCACATACGCGCGCAGACGCATGGTGTTTCAATGGAGGGGAGGTGGGTGAGGTTATGACGTCACGGTTCTGACGAGGTTCTGACGTCACGTCAGATACGCATAGCGAAATCGAATGGAACATTTGATATTTGTGCCTGCCAAATAATGAATGTACGTCATTAAACTAAAGCAAACCATCCATTTTATTGTAATAAATTATTATTTTCGAAATAAATTACTTTTCATTTTAAATTTCAATTTGCTTGAAATGCATTTATTAATTTTTTAAATACATCATTTTTCTTACAACTCAACCCAAACCTTTCACTTTGTTGTGTTAGCAGTTTCTTTGGAGCGATTTATCCGTATCAAGATAAGAATTTATTTTTCTTCATTATTGTTTTTTTAAGAACATTAACTTCTCTTTCTCTTTTTATAACATTACGTATTAAGTGTATTTACGTGTTTATAGTGTATTTTATTTATATTGTTTTAAAATTGTTCTGATTTCAACAGGAGCTATATATTGTTCTGATTTAACAGGTTTTCGACTTCTATTCTAGAATTGTATTTAGATTTTTGTTTAATTTGTAAACATTCGGCTGTGAGTACACATTAAAGGAATTCCTTTCCTAGGGTTACAGGTACAGAAATCCTCAGAATCTCACAGTTCACAAACATTAGAATAAATTCACTTTACAAATCAATTTTCAAGAATCCCCCCCTAGAACATTATTTTTCATCTTAAAATTTCATTATTAGTTTTAACGTCATTAAACTAACACAAACTTTGTTAACTCCACGGGGTTATGGCGCTAGCGAGTTTGCCACGGTCAGAATTTTCAAGGGTAGCGAAGGCTAGTTAAGAATAAGAACAGGTCATTTGGTATATAAGTTTATCAAAGTCTAAAGACTGCAGAAGAATTTCAGGATTCTTGCAATTTTGAATACGAAATTTAGTACCTATTTCGCATTCAAACCAACTTACTGTACTCTATATACAACAACACTCTATATACATGATGTTTCTGAGAATAAATACCATTCTCAATAATACTCAAATCACAAGTAATAATGTGAGAGCTGATTACAAATTGTGAATAAGCCATTACATATACATTAAGATTGAAGGTCTGAATTTAAAGATTTAAAGATGTCATTGTAATTAAAAATTTGATGTGGGCAGCACATGACCTTCCCTGCAGACTTATATTAACGTTACCTTTATTTTATTTAAATTTAGTTCACTTTTAATTCAATTTTCGTTCTCATTCGGTAACCGGACTTATTTTCAAAGGTGGCGTAGAGAAAATACGGAAACTAAAATATCTCGAGAACCGCTAGTCCTAGTGTAATGGGGTTGGTCTTATTATTTTCGTCGTTAAAAATTACGTATTAAACGAGCATTTAATGGATATATTTGAGTATACCTAGTTCTTTAGTTTAGATTTTGACGATTTTTGCGGGCCATTTTGCAAAACAAGGCAGGTTATTTTCTTCCGAATCGTACCAAAATCTAATCAGCACCAGAGTAACAAACAAGTGACTAATCTACCGAATTTTGTGAAATTCGGTCCAGTAGTTTTTCAGTTAGAGTGGATACAAGCTTTTGCGGGCCATTTCGCAAAAAAAGGCGGGTTCTTTTATTCCAAATCGTACCCAAAACTAATCAGCACCAGACTCGCTCACAAGTGACTTATCTACCAAATTTTGTGAAATTCGGTCCATTAGTTTTTTAGTTAGAGTGGATACAAAATCTGCACAGACAGACACACAGACACACACACCGACACACACACAGACGTCACACTAAAAATGGTTTTTTCGTATTCTACAGGTCTCGAAACGTGTAGATCCGTCGAAAACCCGAGTTGTGATTTTCGGCATGATTCCAATACTTTCCCTATACATTACCATGTATTGCAGGGAAAGTAAAAATCTGATGTGGGCAGCACATGACTTTCCCTGCAGACTTATATTCACGTTCTATTTATTTAAATTAAATCTAATTCATTTTTAATTCAATTTTCGTTCTCATTTGAAAACTGGACTTATTTTCAAAAATGATGTAGGAAAAATACGAAAAACTAAAATATCTCGAGAACGGCTAGTCCTAGTGTAATGGGGTTGGTCTTATTCTTTTCTTCGCTAAAAATTACGTATTAAACAAGCATTTAATGGCCATATTTGAGCATACGTAGTTCTTAAGTTTAGATTTTGATGATTTTTGCGTGCCATTTTGCAAAAAAAGGCAGGTTATTTTTTTTCGAATTCTACCAAAATCTAATCAGCACCAGGGTGGCCTACAAGCGACTTATCTACCAAATTTTGTGAAATTCGGTCCATTAGTTTTTCAGCTAGAGTGGATACAAGCTTTTGCGGGCCATTTTGCAAAAAAAGGCGGGTTCTTTTATTCCGACTCGTACCCAAAACTAATCAGCACTAGCCCCGCTCACAAGTGACTTACTTACAAAATTTAGTGAAATTCGGTCCATTAGTTTTTTAGTTAGAGTGGATACAAAATCTGCACAGACAGACAGACACACAGACAGACAGACAGACAGACACACAGACAGACAGACACACAGACAGACACACAGACACACAAACAGACGTCACTCTAAAAATGGTTTTTTCGTATTCTAGAGGTCTCGAAACGTGTAGATCCGTCGAAAACTCGAGTTGTGATTTTCGGCATGATTCCAATACTTTCCCTATACATTACCATGTATTGCAGGGAAAGTAAAAAAAAATAGACCTACTTAAAGATCAATTATAGTTGTATGGTTTTAGAATATGAATGTTTTTAATCGGTAATAAATGGTTACGGTTATTAAGCAAGGTTATTAATGGAATTAAGAATGATATGTTTAAACGAAATAACATAATAAGAATTTAAATATCAATTATTAAGGGAGTTTTAAGAGTATAATTTATGTAATAGGCACTGGTAAATACTAAATAAAAATATGCATAAAATATTCATTAGTAAATTTTGATGTAAAAAAAGCGACGTAAACAGTATATTTTTAACAAACATTAACCATGTACTGATTTGGAGGAAAATTAAATGACAGATCATAATTATAGTGAAATTTTAAAATATGTACTTTGTAGTGAAAAGAGGAACTAATTTTACTTTTACCTTTACTACGCTTATTTTCTGATTAGAAGACAAATTTGAATATTCGAATATATAAACAGAAAAATTATTAGAGTTTAAATTAAAACTATTTTTTGCAACATTACTATTATTATATAGTTGATTTAATCCATATAGGAAGGCTTTTGGTATATTTTAATATAATAATTTTCAAAAACCAATCTATCAATTAAAGAAATTTTAATATCTAACGTGAGATATATATAGGGAGGGCATTTCTTATGAATTTCATGTAATTATGATTCATAATTTTGGAAGTAAACATTTGATTTGAGTCCAGTGTTTTGTAGTCAGTGTAAGGTAATGTGTATAAAAATATTATGCCATAAAAAATTTTTTTTTTGCGTAATTTTGTCGATTTTTGCTCATTTGAAAGCCTACGATCCCCTTGAGGCGATTTTTTTAAATAAAAAAGTGTTGAAATGAAAAAAGACAATAAATGTTGAAAAATAATTAATGATAACCACAAAATAAAAATAAATTTTTAATGAAAATATTAAAAAATAAATGTTGAAGTGAAATATTTTTTTTAAATCAAACGTCCATAGTAAATGATTAGAAAAACGGCCCACTTGAAAATTCATAAAAATTCAGAAATATAGTAATTAATATTTTTTTTATCAGAATGTGAAGATATCACTCCATGATCACTCAAAAAATTAGAATCATATGAATCTTTAATTCGCCGATGAACGAAATTAAAAACGAATTATTTTCGAATGTTTTTTTAAAAAAAATGCTTATTTTAATGCATATATGAAAAATTTAAATAGGGACTTGTGCTTCCCGTTCAAAGCTTTTCTTAAAGCACGCTTTGAACTTTTTAATGATGCAAAGATGGAAGCTCTACCACAACATTTGCGATAGTCAAGAAACCGATTTGTGTGAAAATCACTCAAAATTGCTCTTCAGCATAAAATAACTAAACAGTTAATTCGAATTAAAGAAAATCATACAAAGTTTCGTAATTGTGTATGCGGGTGACTTAGATTTTCCGCTACGCCGCCGACAGACGAACAAACGAACACCATCTTTTATTATTATGGAAGATACTTTGAATAAGACGAATTAAACTATAACATATATAGACATGGAAATGTTCATGTTTATTATAAATATATACAAAATCTGAATATCCGGAACTAAATGTCGAGTCCATCATATGAATGGGTGCATAAACTTGTTTAAAGGATTCGTCTTCCATCCGTCCACCTGCAATGTTTGTACTCCTAAAATTCCCGCACACATAGTCAGAACACGTACTTGTTCCAATCAATACTAATAATTCTTATACCACCCTCTAACAAAACATAATTATATGACAAGACGCAGTTACTTTACCATCGTCTAGATCAGACTGGTCCAACTTTGGAATCACTAGGGGCAGATTTTCCTAGACAAGTGTAATCAAGGACAGTACTCTTATTACTTAGAATCATAGAATATCCTTAGAAGGCGTGTTAATTAATACGCACAATTACGCCAAGATCAGAGACATTTTCAATAGAACCATATTCAATAGGTGCCATCAGTAACAGGGTTAATTAAAATGCAATAGAAGAATATCTTAATGTTATTAAGACTTTTTCTTTTTACTTTCCCTACAATGCATATTATATTGGAAAAGTTGAATTATTAAGTACTAAATTATAAATACGAAAATCAAGTAATCAATATGTAAATAATTAACGCGTCCATAATGTAGTTACTCTGAGAAAAATAGATTAATTTAATAATGCCCTCAACTATACGTTGCATTGTATTTGGAACATCTGTTTGTGAACGGTGGGCCATTCTATTAATTTTTTTTTCTTCTTTTAAATCAGGTGTCAAGACAAATAGAACACAATCTGATACATAAGATGGAAAGGGAAAAAGCATGACCTTTGACCTCTTTCAATTGACAACATCTAAATAATTTGCACACAATGATATGGAAAGCAGGCCGAGTTATTTGCCTTGTCCTATCAAAAATGGCTCTTCGTTACATCTTGCCGGACCGCCATCTTGCTTTTTTTTTTTTTTTGTAAGTTACATTTTATCGTCTGCGTTTACATTTCTTCAGGTAGCCATTTTCTTTAATGCGAATGGAAATTAGTTATACGTAAGAATGCTTTGATATGCGTTTTAAATTAAAATAACCTTTCTGTGACATAGGTTTTCCAATATAGAGAGGCTAAAGATGTTTGGAATGAAGTATCTCATATCAGAATTAATATTTTAGCGACCCTGGCGACAAAATGGAGAAAATGCTTCTAACTTGGCGAGTTTGGGAAAATTCCATAATCTAAGAGATTGATCAAGAATTTCCCGAATATTGTAGGTTTTTTGGAACTTTCTATAGAGGGTTTATAAGGATTTTCTTTCTTCAGAGCGGGCTGTTTTATAATAAAATAATTGTTTTAAATTTCGGAATATATCGCTGTTTTGAGAATATGATATTTCTGTTTTCTGTGAATATTTTTTATCAAAAGTTTCTCTTTATTACATCTTGCAGGAGCGCCATCTTGTTTTTTTCCCCCTCTTTTTTGTCAGTTACATTTTGTCGTCTGCGTTCGGATTTCTTCTGGTAGCCATTTTTCTCAATACGAATGGAACCCAGTTATGCATAAGAACGATTTGATATGCGCTTTGAATTGAAATAGTCTTTCATATTACAAATTTTTTTTTCGAGATAGTGAGGCTAAAAGATCATTGGAATGCAGCCGCTACTTATTTTGGATCAGAATCACGATTATTCATTTATCTTCGGGCGACGGTAACACTTTCTCCAGTTTTTCTCTATCATTTTTCGCGTTTAGAATGCCAATTAACTACTTGTTAGAAAGTAACATGTGTTAATTTTTTCCCCGCTAATTTATTGAAACCAATATTGGATTACGTGTGCTGCTGTATATATTTTTTATCTCACATTTGAAATAAGTATTATTATTATTTTTTTTTCTTTAAGCGAAACTTTAATTTTTTCCCCGCTTATTTATTGAAACCAATATTGGATTACGTGTGCTGCTGTATATTTTTTTTTATCTCACTTTTGAAATAAGTATTATTATTATTTTTTTTTAAGCGAAACCTGCAGAATTAGATAAGGTTTAGTTATCTTTGAAATAACTCTAAATTTTCATATTCGGGTGAAAGTTTTAGTTTAGGTTAAAAATCAGTTTGATAAAAATATCGGACGCCTTCAACACGTGGGTTTATCTGTAGGTTAACAAATTGCGATCTTTCAGGAAAACAATAATATAAACCATACTCGCTTTCAAGGTTAAAATTGAATACAATGTGCACGACCGGCTACTTACTCAGTTTTGTTTTCATGCACCCATTGAATATATAGTTACCATAGCAACAGAATTTATTTTGAATAACAATTTAGAATAATTTATGTCATTGAAATATAGAAAAATACTAGCCGAATACCCGTTGAAAATCAACGGTATCGCAATAAGCAACCCCTGAATAATGTAAATTTTTTAATAATTCGCTTTTCACATTTGTTCGACAAATCGAATATTTTGGTGTGCAGAACCCCTAAAGAAGAAAATATTGGGAAACTAAATTTCCGCATTTCTTCCTTTCGAATTATTTACCCGTACATCACATTAAAGTCTATTCCATCCCGAGGCACCCCTATTTTAATATTTCTCCTTTGGAACTTATTTCTGTGAAGCACACCCATAAATGAACATTTTTGAAAAACTATCTTTGTCTTGGGTTTTTTATCAGGTGATTGGCCCAAATACAAAATTTCAAGCCTCTATCACATTTAAAAGGAAGCTTTCCTCATTTGTTCGGAAAATCGAACATATTAGTGTGCGCACCCCTCAAAGTAGCAAATATTGGAAAGCTGAAATTTCACGCTTTCTTCTTTTCAAACTATCTACCCGTACACCAAATTTGAAGTATCTATCCTATCGAGAAGCATTTTTTTCTATCACTTCACTTTTCGAACGTTTTTCTGTGTAGCACCCCGTTAATGAACATTTTTGTCAAACTGTATTCATGTTTGGTGTTTTTGTCAAATAGTTAGCCCATATACTAAATTTCAAGCTTCTATCACATTGTAAAGAAGGCGTTTTTCATTTGTTCGGCAAATCGAAAATTTTAGTGAGCGGCACCCCCTACAATAGCAAAAGTTTGAAAACTGAAATTGCACACTTTCCTTCTTTCCAACTATTTACCCGTACACCAAATTTGAAGTCTCCATCTCATCGTGAAGTATGTATTTCTAGCATTTCATCTTTCGAATGCTTTTGTGTGGAGTACCCACCCCCTTAACTATACATTTTTGAAAAACTCTATTCTTTTTCTGATTTCTATGAGATGATTCGCCCATATACCAAATATTAAGCCTCTATCACCTTTTGAAAGGGGCGTTTCTCCTTTATTCCGAAAATCGAACATTTTAGTGTGCGACACCCCCTAAATCAGAAAATTTTGGTAAACTGAAATTATACATTTTCTTCCTTCCACAATATCTACCCTTACACCAAATTTGATATCTCTATCTCATTCCGAATTATGGTTTTTTATCAATTCACTTTTCGAACGTTTTACTCTGGAGCACCCCCTTAAACGAACATTTTTGAAAAACTATATTTGTCTTGGGTGTTTCCATCAAATGATTAGTCCATATACCGAATTTCAAGCCTCTATCAAATTTTAAAGGCTCGTTTTCTCATTTATTGTGCAAATCGAATATTTTGGTGTGCGGCACCCCCTTAAGTAGAAAATATTGGAAATCTGAAATTACACGCTTTCTTCCTTTCGAACGATTTACCAATACACCAAATTTGAAGTCTCTATCCCATCGCACAGCATGATTTCCTATCATTTCACTTTTCGAACGTTTTAGTGTGCGGCACCCCCTTAAGTAGAAAATATTGGAAATCGGAAATTGCACACTTTCTTCCTTTCGAACAATTTAGCCATACACCAAATTTGAAGTCTCTACCTCATCGCAAAGTATTCTTTCCCATCATTTCACTTTTCGAACGTTTTAGTGTGCGGCACCCCCTTAAGTAGAAAATATTGGAAATCTGAAATTGCACACTTTCTTCCTTTCAAACGATTTACCCATACACCAAATTTGAAGTCTCTACCTCATCGCAAAGCATGCTCTCCTATCATTTCACTTTTCGAACGTTTTGGTGTGCTGCACCCCCCCTTAAGTAGAAAATATTGGAAATCTGAAATTGCACACTTTCTTCCTTTCGAGTGATTTACCCATATACCAAATTTGAAGTCTCTATCTCATCGCAAAGCATGCTTTCCCGTCATTTCACTTTTCGAACGTTTTGGTGTGGGGCACCCCCTCTATAGAACGTTTTCGAACAATTCGATTTTTCCAGGGGGTTTTATCGAACGACCGAGCCGTGTACCAAATTGCAAGTCTCTATCTATTCGGGAAGTGCCTAAAAAAGGCGTGACAGACAGACAGACGGACAGACAGACGGACAGACAGACAGACGGACACTTGGCAATTAGTATATATAGATAGATGAGTAGAATTTTTAATAGTTGTTTTAGAAATCGATCAATTTGAACTCATGTCATCGGTTTTATAAAAATCATTTGAAATGTTAATTTTTTATAGAATTTATCAGAAGAACTATGTAACTTAGCTGATGGCTTACAAATTCCCCATATCTCAGTCAAGTTAGGTTTGTCGCAAATATAGATTTTTTTACTTTCCCTGCAATACATGGTAATGTATAGGGAAAGTATTGGAATCATGTCGAAAATCGCAACTCGAGATTTCGACGGATCTACACGTTTCGAGACCTCTAGAATACGAAAAAACTATTTTTAGAGTGACGTCTGTGTGTATGTCTGTCTATGTATCTGTCTGTCTGGGTCCGAATTTCATAAAATTTAATAGGAAAGTCACTTGTGGACGAATTTGGAGCTGATTTGTTTTGGGTACGCTTCGGGATAAAGAACCCGCCTTTTTTTGCGAAATGGCCCGCAAAAACTTGTATCCACTCTAGCTGAAAATCTAATAGACCGAATTTCACAAAATTTGGTAGATAAGTCACTTGTTGGTCACACTGGTGCTGATTAGATTTTGGTATGATTCGGAAAAAAATAACCTGCCTTTTTTTGCAAAATGGTCCCCAAAAATCGACAAAATCTAAAATAAAAAACTACGTATGCTGAAATATATCCAGCAAATGCTTGTATTATACGTAATTTTTAACGAAGAAAAGAATAAGACCAACTCCATTACATTAGGACTAGCCGTTCTCGAGATATTTTAGTTTTATCGTTTTTTCTCTACACCACCTTTGAAAATGAGTCCAGTTACCAAATGAGAACGAAAAGTGAATTAATAGTGAATTAAATTTAATTAAAATAAAGAGAAAGTGTATATAAGTCTGCAAGGAAAGTCATGTGCTGCCCACATGAGATTTTTTATGACTTGGTCTCATTGAAAATCAATAGGCTTTTTATTGTAACAGATTGAAATAATACACAATTTCGCGAAAATGGCTTGACTCGGTATAATGCTTTAATATCTCAAGAACGGATGGTGAGAACTCTTAAACGGTATCCATGATTTTCTGGTTAAAAGTATTTACAATCATTTTGCTCACTTCACAATAGAGAACATATTTGAGGTTTTATTATTTTTTTTACTTTTCCTGCAATACATGGTAATGTATAGGGAAAGTATTGGAATCATGCCGAAAATCGTAACTCGAGTTTTCGACAGATCTACACGTTTCGAGACCTCTAGAATACGAAAAATCTATTTTTAGCGTGACGTCTGTGTGTATGTCTGTCTATGTATCTGTCTATCTGTGCAGATTTTGTATCCACTCTAACTAAAAAACTAATGGACCGAATTTCACAAAATTTGGTAGGTAAGTCACTTGTGGGCGAATCTGGTGCTGATTAGTTTTGGGTACGATTCGGGATAAAAGAACCCGCCTATTTTGCGAAATGGTCCGCAAAAGCTTGTATCCACTCTAGCTGAAAAACTAATGTACCGAATTTCACAAAATTCGGTAGATAAGTCACCTGTGGGTCACCCTGGTGCTGATTGGATTATGGTAGGATTCGAAAAAAAAAATCTGCTTTTTTTGTGAAATGGCCTTCAAAAATCGTCAAAATTTAAAATAAAAAACTACGTATGCTCAAATATATCCATTAAATGCTTGTTTAATACGTAATTTTAAGAAAGAAAAGAATAAGACCAACCCCATTACACTAGGACTAGCCGTTCTCGAAATATTTTAGTTTTTCCGTATTTTCTCTACGCCACTTTTGAAAATAAGTCCAGTTATCAAATGAGAACGAAAATTGAATTAAAAGTGAATTAAATTTAATTGAAATAAAGAGAACGTGGATATAAGTCTGCAGGGAAAGTCATGTGCTGGCCACATCAGATTTTCTCTTTTGGATCAAAAACATGTATCTCGAAATTGCGTGTTGTTGTTGTTGATTGTTGAAACCCAGACCGTCCGACCTACCAGAAAGGTGTTGAAGACCCAGACCGTCCGACTCGTCCTGAGGACTTGAGCATCTATTTGGACGGCCGGGAGAGGAGTTGGCAGGCGTCCGGCCGATGTCCGGGTGTCCACAACAACCAACACCAAATTTATTGAATCTTTAAAAAATTTTTACAGGAGTGGTTACAAGGATATAAGCTAATAACATAGTTTTGCTAATATGAAAATATATCTGAAGACTTGATTACATTTATACTCTTGTAGACTTGAATACATTTTGTTGACTTATTTACATTATTGAAGACTTGATAGTATATTTACAAATGACATAATGATCTGAGATAATATAAGTATTATGATAGTAGTTGAAAACATTTTGAAGTTGACTATATATTATAAAATGGGGTGCAACAACTAAAGACAACACAACAAAAGCAGACGACACCACCGAGAAAAACAACATATAAAAAAACAACATAAAAAACAACATAAAAAACAAACAAAAAAACAACAAGAAGAGGAGTCACCGACCGAAAAAATTAAAAGCAGAGATCCCCAGGCTGATTATGAAATTTTATTAGAGATTTCTCTCGCTATGAGAACACAGTTTTTTATTTTATTGATTGAAGAAGGGTTAGAGCAGACACTCGAGAACCAGGTCGCCGTATTAAGGGGTGAAGGTATAAAGGTGAAAAGCTATAAAGGTGAGTAATAAAGGTGAAAAGCCGTATAAAGGTGAAAAGCTTTGGTAAGGGGGCAAGAAAAAACGTAGTGATCGGCGTCGCCGAAAGCGCCGCAGGAGCAGCAGGAAGTAGATTTACATTTGAAAGAGAACAAATAATCGGGGAATGGGCCGTGGCCCGTAATAAAGTAGATTAAATATTTATTAGTAATATGTGTATTAAAGTTAACTTTTGGAAGGAAATTTAAAATTCTGGCGGGATCGTGAGTTCGGGGGGAGACATAGTCATTTAAAAAGGATTGCCAATTACTAAGGATATCAAGTTTGTAATGTTTTTTGAGAAGTGAATATTTGAAAGGTAAAGAAGTTGGAGAGCCAGAGGTAGTAGCTAGTTTTGCATTTTTGTCTGCGACCTCGTTACCCGAGATGTCGGAGTGGGCTTTAACCCAACATAAATTAATTAAATGTTTATTAAGATTAGCATTAGTTTTAATTTTGGATAAGTAAAAAGATTTGTTTTTGATGGAGTTAAAGGCCGAGATTGACGATTGACTGTCTCTACCAGAAAGGTGTAAGGTAACTATTTGGACGGTCGGGAAGTGCCACCCAATTTAGACCGGAACCCAGTGGGGGAGGCATCCACAGGGACCGTACCCTCCTTCCCCTACCACCAACCTCTCGAAAGGACTTTCGGACCCACATGTTTAACGTGATCGTACTCCGCATGCACACGGCGGCAGTTTTGGCAGTGGCTGGAATCGAACCCGGGCCTACCGAGTGCAACTCCAGCGCGCTAACCAATGGGCTACCGCGCCCTCGAAATTGCGTGTTGTTGTTGTTGTTGAGACCCAGACCGTCCGACCTACCAGAAAGGTGTAAGGTAACTGTTTGGACGGCCGGGAAGTGCCACCCAATTTGGACCGGAACCCAGTGGGGGAGGCATCCACAGGGACCGTACCCTCCTTCCCCTACCACCAACCTCTCGGAAGGACTTACGGACCCACATGTTTAACGTGATCGTACTCCGCGTGAACACGGCGGCAGTTTTGGCAGTGGCTGGAATCGAACCCGGGCCTACGGAGTGCAACTCCAGCGCGCTAACCAATGGGCTACCGCGCCCCGTCGAAATTGCGTGTTGACCCAGACCGTCCGGCTCGCCCTAAGGGCTTGAGCAACCAATTGGACGGCCGGTCGAAATTGCGTGTGTCAATATTGTCAATATTCTAATAAATGATGTTATTCACTTTAAAATAATAAATAACACATAAAAAGTATGTTTTGACAACATAATTATGTAATAATAATTTATAATACAATTATTATTATTATTATTTTAAATTTTATTTAAATTTTTGAAACATATACGTGAGCTCGTTGTAGGCTCCCAGACTGGCTACTTTCTTTCCTTTTTGCTATATTAAAATTTCAACAGTCTCTTATTTGCTTGTATTTTTAATGTTTTAATCGGATGAAAATTGAATTTAATTTAAGTTAGTTCCTATATCTTCCGAAACGGGCCACTTCTTCCATACTTTGTGTCATATTCTTCTTAATTCTGCAGTCTTTTAGTTGGTACTTTTAATACGTTTGTTTGGGTGTTATTTGAATTTGATTGATAAAACACATCTGCAGTGTTTCTTTCAGAACTTTTTGGCCGACAGGTCGAATTAAATTTTATGGGGGAACGTTTTCTATTTGTCCTATACAGGGTGTCCCAAAAAGATTGAAACGCGCTTTAATTCTTTACCTGTTGGAGATAAGTGGGCAATGTAAATTGCAAAAATGTTGAAATAAGGTGGGAAATAAGATTGCGTAATGAAATAGTCCTCCCATTCATTATCGAAAAGTTACACTTTTTTAATTTTTATACGACCCCCTTAGACAAATTTGGTCAATCAGAATTTTTTTATTTTTAATGCAAAAAGATCATTAAAAATTAGACATGTAAATTTGTGACATATCACAAAAAAGATAAAACTGGATGATAATACATAGGAGATATTTTTGCGAATTTCGAGTAGGTTTACGATGCAATCACGGATTCTTAAGTACTTTTCAATAACTAAGTACTTTTTCAATAGGTAAGTACGTTCAAGTATTTTTTTATCTAAACAATTTCCATCCTCAATTTGTTTATGATCCCTATTTTCATTGATAAAACAGCCTTTCACATGGTACGGAAAAGTGGCATAAGTCAGATTTTTGCCATTATCATAATTCAGTTGATTTTAAAGATACAGATATGCGGTGTTTTTTAATGAACTTGTTGCATTAAAAATAAAACTTTTCTCATTGACTAAATTTGTCTAAGGGGGTCGTATAAAAATTAAGAAAGTGTAACTTTCTGAAATTGAATGGGAGGACTATTTCATTAACGTAGTCTTATTTCCTACATTACTTTCAACGTTTTTGCAATTTACATTGCCCACTTATCTCCAACAGGTAAAGAATTAAAGCACGTTTCAATTTTTTGGGAACACCCTGTATAAATATATCTAAATGCTATGTCACATAAATAGGAACTAAGTTAACATAAAATGTCATCGGGGGGAGGGGGTGACCCTCCCCCCTGAGGTATGCCTGAAATAAACATTGCGTACTTGTAACTTTTCAACTTTTGTCATATTCTTAATTCTGAACTTTACAACAGTTAGTTCTTATAGGTTGTTACCCTATTTTTCATCACAGGGCACTTAGTTCGCATTTTCCTTCTGCTGTTTGTTCTTTCTCATTTTAGGTATTTACATTTTATTTTTCGAATTTTCTTTTGGCAACCTTTCTATGCACGTGATGCAACTATTTTTCGACAGACGCCATCTTGCTTTTCTTGGTACTACCATGCCTTTGTTTGTATTCTGTTTCATTTATTCTGAAGAAGAATGCACTTTTCCCCTTTAAAACCGATTCATATTTAATTCAACCTTTATATGCTGTTAAGATAACGTATTTATTTCTCAGATTTTTTCCTCTGAACTGTCAGAGAGAAAAAAAATTGCTTCGAGAATTTTATATTTGTTCATACAAAAGAATTAAAAGTATTTCGAGAACAAATTTATAATTTCAAAAATTAACAAGTTTATATAATTTTTTTTATTATTTAGGTCGCTATTGTAACTTCTTGTATTGCTTTTATCTGAGTAAATTTCTAAACTGTAGTGCTTATTTGCTTCTTAGTAAAATTATTTGATTTTTTTATTATTATTTAGGTTGCTATAGTAGCTTTTTTAATTTCTTTCATACTGAGTAAATTTCTAAACAAAAGTGTTTAATTATTTTTTACTGAAAGTACTTGAACTTTTTTTTATTTTATTATTTGGGTGGCTATAGTAACTTCTTGTATTTCTTTTACACTGAATAAATTTCTAAATAATAGTGTATATTTATTTCTCACTGAAAGCACTTGAATTTTTACTTTCCTTATATATATAGTATAATGTAAAAGAAAAGTATTGTGACGGGGTCGAAAGTTCGAATTCGAGTTTCCGATGGGAAAGCACGTTTCAAACATCCCTGATCACGAATCGAACATTTTTGAGGTGATGTGTGTGTGTGTGTGTGGAGAAGATATCTCACGAACGAATGGAGCGATTCGAATGAAATTAGGTACAAAAATTACAATCCGTCAATACTGGAAGCCTATTGTTCTTAAACACAATCCCATGTTCAGAACCCCCTAAATTTCCGAGTGAAATTTTGAAAAAATCATCAAAAAATCAAAATATTTAATAAAGTTACTCAAATAGACATTTCTTATGTAATTTTTCCTTACAAAACTATTGACATAAACTATAGAAAGCTATCATGAACCGTTCTCCAGATATTGCATATTTTCCAAATAAATTTATCAAAAAATCCCTTAAATTAAAAAAATATATTAACTGTTCAGAAACATGTTGACTTTTCATATGTAATATCATGCGATAAATTGGGTAACATCATTCTTGTCGATCTAGCTCGTTCCATTCATGAGAAAGTGACTTCGAGTAATGCGTTTGTATTTGAACGCCAATAGTCATTTATCTGTTATAAGAATAACTTATTTTTCCGTTTTTAACGCTTGGCGAGATTTTGGCGACGAATTTAGCAGAATGTCCCCAACTTGGCGATTTTTTAAATGTTGCCAAATTAACGAAAATCTCGCCAAATGGATAAAAATGACGCTAAATCAATAAAAATGGCGACTAATTGACGAAAATTCAATATCTTGGAAAGAATATAAGTATCTACTATAAGAATAAACTATTTTTTTTTTCTGCAAAAGTAGTAATTTCATTGCATTATGTAAGGAACGTCATGTGCTGCCCATATCAGATTTTTTTAATTTGATAATAGAGAGAGTTTTTAATGCTTTATATGAACTTTTACATTTTAAATCAAAATCAACATAACAAAAATTGTTATGGTCTTGTAAATGATATTATTAGCTTCTAATTAATAAATTACATTATGAAAACAAAATTATTTTTATAATATTGTTTAGAATTTCACTCGTCCTATCTCCCTGATAATCGATAGTCTTCTTGCGTTTATCGACTGAAATAATCGTATCAGTTATATTCGAATCGTTTATTTTGTTCGAGATATATCAGACATCACAGAGACAGGCAAATAGATATCATTGAAAAAAAAAAAAACTTTTTTTCAATGATTTCTATAAGGGGAAAAAACATTTCTTTCATAGATATTTAGATGTGCTCATAATAAATAAATCTTGCAAAATTCGAGGGTTGGATTTTTGACTCCATCATAATTGTAATCGATATAATTAATTATATTGATTACAATTCAAAGGAGATTATAATTGAAATCTACATTTTAAACCCCTTTAAAAAGAAAAATCACCGGACGTAGAGTTTCTAAACGTATTAATAGAGACCAGGGAATTTTAGTTTCGGCAATAAAAATTATTAGTTCCTTAAATCACCACTAGGTGACAGATGTTTTACGCAGAGTTTATAACGGCAATTTTCTAATACAGTGCTATTCGCTAACCGCGAATCGCACTGGAATATGATGTAAAGATTACAAGCAGTCGTCCACTCACCGAGAATCGCACTGGGACATGATAAAGGGTGTCCCAAAATTCGCGCAAGATTTGGATTTTGCGCCATTTGTGCGATAAAGTGTTGTCAACGAAAAAAAAAAAGACAGCGTGACAGCTGACAGTCTAGCGTTACTAAAAATGGAGCGCTACACGAAAGAACAACGCGTTTTCATTGTTGAGCAATATTTAAAAAATAATGAAGGTTTGGCAGCTACAGTTCGCAATAATCCAGTTTTTTGTGCCTAAATTGCAAGATATGGATGTGGACGACATGTAGTTTCAACAAGACGGTGCCACATGCCATACAGCCCGAGAAACAATTCAATTACTGCATGAGTCATTTCCTGGTCGTGTAATTTCCCGTTTTGGCGATCAGAAATGGCCGCCTAGATCATGCGATTTAACGCCGTTGGACTTTTTTCTTTGGGGCTTTTTGAAGTCTAAGGTTTATGCCTACAAAACCACGACCACCCACGCCTTGAAAGAGAAAATTGAGCGCTGTATCAATGAAATTCAGCCACATTTATGCAAAACGGTCATGGAAAATTTCAACAAAAGAGTGCGTATGTGCCAGCAAAGCCGTGGAGGCCATTTACCCGATATGCTATTCCATACATAACCCTATACTGTATATTTTATGAATCAATAAAAAAAATTACAATTTTACTTTCCCAGCAATACATGGTAATGTATAGGGAAAGTATTGGAATCATGTCGAAAATCGCAACTCGAGTTTTCAACGGATCTACACGTTTCAAGACCTCTAGAATACGAAAAAAACATTTTTAGCGTGACGTCTGTGTGTGTGTCTGTGTGTCTGTCTGTCTGTCTGTCTGTGCAGATTTTGTATCCTCTCTAACTAAAAAACTAATACACCGAATTTCACAAAATTTTGTAGGTAAGTCACTTGTGGGCGGGGCTGGTACTGATTAGTTTTGGGTACTATTCGGGATAAAAGAACCTGCCTTTTTTTGCGAAATGGCCCGAAAAATCTTGTATCCACTCTAACTGAAAAACTAATGGACCGAATTTCACAAAATTCGGTGGATAAGTCACTTGTGGGTTACCCTGGTTCTGATTAGATTTTGGTACGATTCGGAAAAAAATAATTTGCCTTTTCTTGCAAAATGGCCCGCAAAAATCGTCAAAATCTAAACTAAAGAACTAGGTATACTCAGATATATCCATTAAATGCCCGTTTAATACGTAATTTTTAATGACGAAAAGAATAAGACCAACCCCATTACACTAGGACTAGCCGTTCTCGAGATATTTTAGTTTTTCGTACTTTCCCTACGCCACCTTTGAAAATAAGCCCGGCTACCGAATGAGAACAAAAATTGAATAAAAGTGAAATAAATTTAATTAAAATAAAAAGAACGTTAATATAAGTCTGCAGGGAAAGTCATGTGCTGCTCACATCAGATTTTTTAATTATAAACCTGTGTTTTCTATCAAAATTACTTCTTGCGTGAATTTTGGGACACCCTTTATAAAGCTGACAGACAGCCCTCCACTCTTCGCGAATTACACTGGGACATGATATGAAGCTTACAAACAGTCCTCCACTCACTGCATATTAAAATAGGTGTTAAGCATTTACTGACAACACTTACGGACCAGAGTTGTAGACAGTTTCCTATTCACCTCGATCACCAAACTTGAATCCGAGAAGTTTCCCGCTTGGGGGATATCTTAAAAGCACCGTTTATCGTAACAATAACACAACCTTATCGGAGGCCAACGGCCCTACCGTGCTGAAAACACCGGTTCTCGTTAGATCACCGAAGTCAAGCAGCATCGGGCGCGGTTAGTACTTGGGTGGGTGACCATCTGGGAACACCGCGTGCTGTTGGCACATTTCGGGCGCGGTAGCCTGGTGGTTTGCGTGCTGGATTTGCACGCTGCCACAACTGCCGCCATGTTCATGCGGAGTACGATCACGTTAAACATGTGGGTCCGTAAGTCCTGCCGAGAGGTTGGTGGTAGGGGAAGGAGGGTATAGGCCCTGTGGATGCCTCCCCCACTGGGTTCCGGTCTAAATTGGGTGGCACTTCCCGGCCGTCCAAACAGTTACCTTAAACCTTTCTGGTAGATCGGACGGTCTGGGTCTCAACAACCTTATCGGAGATATACAATAAACCGGCGTGTTTAGCAAGCGATTTTATCAATCTATTCAAAAGATATTATGCCCTCATACAGACACATCGACATAACTAAATAAATGGTTAACTGATTCTCCAAACGTTTAAACCAATATAAATCCGAAGGTTTCATTTTTTTTGCTCTATTACATTATTTTCCCTTTACGTTACCAGCAGGGAAAACGAAATTGAAACTGTATATCTTGGCAAACATTTTCTTTAAACTGAAATAAAATTTAAATAAAATTTATTTAATTTTTATATTTAAATTTCCATAAATAGAATAAAAGTAGCATTTATTATATGCATGCTTTCATTCCAAAATTAACTATAAAATATTTTTTAATATTTGTCCTAAATCCCTGTTTTCTTAAAATGTATTTCGATTCAAAAACAAAATTGGGATCTTATTTTCTAAAAGAATATCAAAATTCGTTGAAGAGAAAATTATTTTCAGACGGCAGTAATGATTTTTGCGTTTAGTGTATAGTTTATTGTATGAAATTAAATATTTGCAGTACGCAAAATATTTAAACTTTATTTAAAGGAGAAAGTTTAATGCAAGACATTAAAGATTGTTATTGAAAGTTTCAGAATTCTTTATAGTATTGCTAGAATTGCTTTCATAATATTTATGTTAGACATATCAAAGGTAATTATTCTAAAATTAAAAATTAATATATCCTCTTTATTGGACTCGAACCAAGAACCCCTCATATATATATATATATATATATATATATATATATATATATATATATATATATATATATATATATATATATATATATATAAACATAGCTGCAGGTGCAATGTTTCTGTCGGCGATTTCCCCAAACTCTGGCAGAATTTGATATTCGCACGTTGTTCTTCAAACGTCATTTCCGTTTTCGACAAACGCGAACGACTACAGTTCACTAACACGCATTGTCTGGAAAAACCCTGCACTGCGCACCTGCTTCTTCCTTTTCATATCTCGCGTCACATGTGCCTCTATGCCACGGTAACATAGTTCACCTCTCCTACAATCAGGGTTGGAGATATCTGCACAGTTTTTGATTCTACCTTTTATATATATATATATATATATATATATATATATATATATATATATATATATTATTAGCTGCATTTGAGCAAAAAATTAAATGAATTTTGCATTGTCATTCCTGTTTACTCATTTTTTACATTTGCATACTTGCAAAGTATCCTCCTTAATTTTTTAAGTTAGCTACGGTATTTATAATATATATTTTATTTATATATATATATTAGAAGAATGTAATAATAAAAATAATTAATTCAAGTAATCGTGAAATATTAACATCACCATAGAAGCAAAACCACGGCCATAATGCCGATAATTGAAAAGAACAGCACCGGCCGAAATTCGAAGATTAATCGGAATTAAATTCATCTTCAGGTCTGAGTATTTAATTCTAATTAGCCCAAACAAATGCCTGTTTCAGATTGAACAATAGTATACTACTATAAATGCTCAAACTCAGACTACAGGCACCTAAACATGAAAAATTGAAGATAAGAAACATTAGGAAAATTTGTATTACCATGAGGCAGGAACCCTTCTTCTTTCATCACGTTTATATGCGATCACCCTCAACAGTATGAAAAATATCGAGAAGCATCGGAATGAACATGACGAAATACAACCTAGGAGGCACAATGAACGTTCATACGGACCCTCCCAGACCAGTCCAGTGAGTCAGAACAGGAGACAGGACAATTACCCATATAACTAAGATAGAATATGATAATGAAGCACAGATGAAAAATCCTACTAAACAAGTGATTCATAGAAGAAATGGATAAACGAGAATGCCACTATACACCAATTCAATTAGCGCTCTAATCGTAGTATCAAGCTGGCTAAAGTTACAATTTTTTAGCGAAAATAAAATTCAAAACATAATATTATTAATGTATCTTATTTTCCGATTTTTTTTATTATTTTATTATTTTTTTAGTTTATTTTTTTTTCATTTTTATTTATTTATATAATTAATAAATAATTATAATTTTTTTTCTTTCTGGTTAGCCACTATAATTGATTGGGAAAGTTGTCTTGGGCAGTTATCGAGTAGAAGTTGATATACTGAGTTAATAATTTTAATAACGAATTTGGGAGTATATGCATTATTAGTCACTATACTCAATAATTCCATAAAGTGTGCTGATTTATAATTTTCTTCACAAATTTTATTGATCCTAAGAACCTGGTTTATTATAATATTTCAAAAACTGATATATGCAAACAAGAGTCAAAATGTTGAGTTTTTGATGTATTAAATTTAAAATCTTGTCTTTTATCATATAAACTTATAACCAGATTACAATTTTGCAAATCTAAATTTAAATCTAAAAAGTTTGCAACATTAGAGTCATTATTACTTGCATTTAATTGTAAATTATCAGGATAAAAGTTAAATACTAAAGGGATATTATTATGGGATACACATAATATGCCATCTAAATATCTAAAAATGTGCATATTATGCAATCTTGGATTAATAAATACAGATTAGCTAACAATGATGAGGCACACTCCCTTGTGGGATACCAAACTGTTGCTTAAAAAAAGTACCGCCATGTTGAATATAATTCTCATAGAGAGTGAAATTAAGTAATTTTTTAAAAAGAAAATTTGAATATTTTAAGTTGATATTATATTTTTCAAAAATTCCTAAAATAATTCTATACAGATCATCTATATCAATATTATTAAACAAATCTTTGAAATCAAAAGTATAAATACTATGAATATTAGTAAGATTTTTTAATTTTTTAAATAATTCAAAACTGTTTTTCACAATATATGAAAAATTCAAATAATGTTAGTATAAAATTAAAGTTTTATCAGTCTTAATCCATCCTTTTCATAAGTTCTGAAAACTTGATAACGATTGGAATAATATTAAATGATAATTTTTATTACTAAAAGTATTATGTATAGATAGTATTTTTAAAAAGTTTCATACTGTATTCTGTGAAATTGTAGTTCTTGTTCTGTTTGGAGGCAGGACCTGCTCTTACTTTCCCTGCAATACATGGTAATGTATAGGGAAAGTATTGGAATCATGTCGAAAATCACAACTCGAGTTTTCGACGGATCTACCCGTTTCGAGGCCTCAAGAATACGAAAAAACTATTTTTAGCGTGACGCCTGTGTGTGTATCTGCCTGTATGTCTGTCTGTCTGTGGAGATTTTGTATCCCCTCTAACTAAAAACTAATGGACCGAATTTCATAAAATTTGGTAGGTAAGTCACTTATGGGTGAATCTGGTGCTGATTAGTTTTGGGTACGATTCGGGATAAAAAAAAAACCGCCTTTTTTTGCGAAATGGCCCGCAAAAGCTTATATCCATTCTAGCTGAAAAACTAATGAACTGAATTTTTCAAAATTCAGTAGATAAGTCAGTTGTGGGCACCCTGGTGCTGATTAGATTTTGGTACGATTTGGAAAAAAATAACCTTCCTTTTTTTTGCAAAATGGCCCGCAAAAATCGCCAAAATATAAAATAAAAACTACGTATGCTCAAATATATCCATTAAATACTTGTTTTATACATAATTTTTAACGAAGAAAAGAATAAGACCAAGGCCATTACACTGGGACTAGCCGTTCTCGAGATATTTTAGTTTCTTCGTATTTTCTCTACGCACCTTTGAAAATAAGTCCAATTACCAAATGAGAATGAAAAGGGAATTAAAAGTGAATTAAACTTAATTAAAATAAAGAGAACATGCGATATAAGTCTGCAGGGAAAGTCATGTGCTGCCCACATCAGATTTTTTAATATGTTTTGATTATAACATCCCGCGAGATATATTCATATTTTTCACCCAACTACAACGAACGATGACCATCCTCATCTCGGAAGATATAAAGAAGGACGCTAACGACGTCCGAGCACCGTCAACGTTCCGGCCAAGCATCTGGGTCATAGGTCACCTCAGTATTTATGCCACGTTCAGGTCACGTTTCGAACTTATTCTGCCTGCCGTTTTATTTATGTCTTTATGTATTGTTTTCGTAGCGGTTTTTATTTATTTTCTATTTATTTTTGTTTGTGAACGCGGCAACCTAGAAGCAGATTCAAAGCCGTCACGACTTGCCCGGGAAGGGAATCGGAACACTTTCCCTTTCCTCCGAAGGGTAGGGGCAAAACAAAGCAGGAGATTGAGTGGGTGGGAAAATTTGCGCCGAGTGTGAGAAGTCGCCCTTGTATGTTTGCTGTTCTTTCGTGCTTATGTCAGATTCTATTTCAGATTGAAGAGTGTTGAGCGAATGAGTGTGTGTTTGTCAGTATTGCCACTCGCTGTACAACATTTGCAAGCACGTTACTGAAAGTTTCAGGGGAATTAGCTGTCCGTAATGGGGAGTAAGGTTCCTGATAATTGATAATATATATATATATATATATATATATGTATGTATGTATGTATGTATGTATGTATGTGTGTTGTTGTTGTTGTTGTTGAGACCCAGACCGTCCGACCTACCAGAAAGATCTAAGCTAACTGTTTGAATGGCCGGAAAGAGCCACCCAATTTACACCGGAACCCAGTGGGGGAGGCATCCACAGGGACCGTACCCTCCTTCCCCTACCACCAACCCCTCGGAAGGACTTACGGACCCATATGTTTAACGGGATCGTACTCCGCGTGAACACGGCGGCAGTTTTGGCAGCGGAGGGAATCGAACCCGGGGCTACCGAGCGCAATTCCCGCTCGCTAACCACTGGCCTACCGCGCCCTGAATATATGTGTGTGTATGTATGTATGTATGTATGTGTGTATGTGTGTGTGTGTGTATGTATGCGTGTGTGCATATATATGTATGTATATATATATATATATATAAATTGAAGGATTTTAATCGAAAATTATGCATAAACTACTGTATGTACAAAAAAACCCATCTCTAGCATATCTGTTACAAATGAGTAACTATAAGCCAAGTCTAAGGATAAATATATATATATATATATGTATATATATATATATATATATATATGTATATATATATATATATGTATATATATATATATATATATATATATGCATATATATATATATATATATATGTATATATATATATATATATATATATATATATATATATATATATATATGTGTGTGTGTGTGTGTGTGTGTGTGTGTATATACATGTATATGTATTTAAATGTGATAAGTAAAAGTATGAGATATTTAAAAGTATATATATGTATTGCGATACTTTGAGAGGTGATATTTTTTAACACTTTACAAAATAGTTGAAAAGTGTTTATGACTTTGTTCATTTTGTTTGTCTGTCTGTCTGTCCGTTCGCACGATAACTGCCGTAGAAATGACTTTATCAAAATGAAATTTTAGTATGTTGTTAAGACGGTCTGTGAGACATATGGGAATGTAAATGAATAATATCACCCAATTAGTTTTGGTTTGAACCCGAGTTGAAAAAATGAAATACATTGAACTCTATGGGACCTAATGTTTCAAACATTTTTTAAACAAATTTAAAATTCACAAATTGCTTCGAAGGTTTTAGGAAATATTGAAATTATCTCATAAAAAATATAAAAAAAATTTCAGCAAAATATGGTCGGTAGTTTTTAAATAAAAATTAAAATAATAATTGCACCCATATTATATGAAAAGATCACGTGACCCGCTTGTTTGCTTGACAAAGTAAAAAAATCTGATGTGGGCAACACATGACTTTCCTTATATAATGTAATGAATTTTATACTTTTACAGTAAAAAAATAGATTTTTTCTTATAGTAGATACTAATATTCTTTCCAAGATATTGAATTTTCAACAATTAGTCGTCATTTTCATTGATTTAGCGTCATATTTATCCATTTGGCGAGATTTCCGTTAATTTGGCAACATTTAAAAAAAGACGCCAAGTTGGCGACATTCCGCCAAATTCGTCGCCAAAATCTCGCCAAGCGTTATGCACTAAGAAATAAGTTATTCTTACTGCAGATAAATGACTATTGGCGTTCAAATACAAAAGTATTATTCAAAGTATCTTTTTTCATGAATGGAACGAGCTAGATCCACGAGAATGATGTCACTCAATTTATCGTATGGTATTACATATGAAAAGTGAACATGTTTCTCAATAGGAAATATTTTTTTTTCATTTTATATGACTTTTTGATAATTTTTTTGAAAAATGCACAATATCTTGAGAACAGTTCATGTTAGCGTTCTAAAATTTATGTCAATCGTTTTCTAATAAAAATTACATAAGAAATGTCTATTTGCGTAACTTTATTAGTGGTTTTGATTTTTCAACGATTTTTTCAAAATTTCATTCGAAAATTTAGGGGGGTTCTGAACATTCGATTGCGTATAAAAACAATAGGCTTCCAGTGTTTACGGATTGTGATTTTTGTACCAAATTTGATTCGAATCGGTCCATTCGTTCGTCAGTTATCGTCTCCACAGACTCACTGACACACACACACACATACTTTCACACACACACACACACACACACACATACACACACACAGACATCACTTCAAAAATGTTTGATTCGTGATCAGGGATGCTTGAAACGTGCTCTCCCGTCGAAAACTCGATTTCGAATTTTCGACCCCCGTCACAATACTTTCCTTATACATTATGTATATAAGGAAAGTAATATAAATGCACAGTAGCCACTGCCAAAACTGCCGCCGTGTTCGCGCGGAGTACGATCACGTTAAACATGTGGGTCCGTAAGTCCTTCTGAGAGGTTGGTGGTACGGTCCCTGTGGATGCCTCCCCTTCTGGGTTCCCGTCTAAATTGAGTGGCACTTCCCAGCCGTCCAAACGGCTACCTTGCACCTTTCTGGTTGGTTGGGCGGCCTGGGTCTCAACAACAACAGTAGTTGTGGCACCGTGATACTGTAATTATTCTTCTGCTTTGAAATTTCGCATAAATGTGATGGTGAGAGTAAAATACTGAGTATAGTACATGTGAAACGGGATGCTCCTAAATTATGATGAATGTTGCATTAATTACATTTCCATTTTTTTACGTCAATCATGGCGGGTCTGCGGGCTGGATTGGAAAAGCTTTCAGGCCACATTTGTCTCGCGGACTGTAATTGGGGGAGGGGACTGATCAGAAGGAGTATGTTTGATACCCCCACAGCTTTATATAAAATATGATGGTGGGGGGGGGGGCTTCTTTAGGGTGGAGTGATAAGGACAAATTGTTCGCCTGGAAACGGCACAGAAGTTGTGTAAAACAAGTGATGAATAGAGCATGGACACGTGACGTCACACAGACAATTTCGCCCTTACGTTTCGTGACGTCCCCAAAACAAAATACTCGTTTGCTTAGCAATATGGGAATTTTCATTATTTCTGTATTAAAAACGGTTACTTTAGAAACTTACAATTGTTTAACCTCTAATTTTACTAAATTTATCTTGTTTGGTGGATATTTTTAATTAACTGGAAAATAAAATATTCACTTTAATTAAAATACTTACGCGAGTTTTTTTTAAGAAAAATTGTTACATATATTTCACTTCACCCTCGCATATACATTGCAGAATTTGCTAGTAAATGTATACATCCTTAGAACGCTAGTTAGTGACCACAGTAAAATACCAGTAATTGTGCACATTCACTTAAAATCACTTAAAATTACTTAAATATATGTTGTTATTCAAGAATTCTAAATAACTTATTTTCATCACAAAGATAAATTTCGATGTTTAATGGGTGTAGTTTCAATTTTTATTGGCCATCATCGTCTGTTTACCATGACACGCTAGGGTAAAAATAATGCCATTTTGCTCTTACGTTTCTGCGCATTCTACCACGCAGGTTATTTATTTACTCTCGTGCCCATGCTCTTTGGAAGTTGAGTTACTTACTCTTCGAGGAGTTGAGTCTACTAGGAAAATTTGAGAACCCCTGTTCAAGAAGAATAGAAATGTATAATCAGGGATATTTTATGAGATAGCGCACGTGTTTCTCAAGCAAGTTACTGGGACATTAGACAAAGTATCCATACACGAGCCTTTTGAACAAGAAAGTAAACTAATTAGAAAGCTCGAATGATTAGAGTGTTTATGAGATCAGCATATTTCATTCAGGAAGTTTGAATATGGCCGCATAAAGATTTATCTTATTGCAGATGAAGGAGGAATTTAAGTAAAGTTCTTTTCCCAGTTCTTTTCAAAGAAGATGAGAAAGAAACAGTTGGACTTAATTAAGTTTTGTATGTGCACGGGGTCTGAGGACAAAATGTGGATTAAAGATTTATGAAAATAGGGGTGCATTTCATAAGGATCATACATTTTTTGTTTAATGCCACCTTTATTGCGTAAATCTGCATGTAATTTATCATTCATTACAAATAGCATTCAAAGAAACACTGTTGCAAATTATTTCGTAAATGATAAATGTTAACTTCAATGGCCCATAAATCTTCCTTTAATTTCTATTCAACATTTTTAGCTTCAGACAAAATTAAACTCTTCGTCAGACGGCAAGTAAAACAGAAATGAGTGAAAACGTCTCGAAATTATTTTTCAATTTAAAAGATGAAAAATGGGCGCATTCAGGATTTAATATAAATATATATATATATTTATTACTTTGATGTACTTTTCCATTAAATATTTCGTTATGTAAATATTTATGTTTAAACGAATTTCCTTCCAGACGTTTTAAATACAAAATCTTGAAACTGCGGGTTGAAACTGCCAATTTTAGAAATAGAAGCAAATATCTGGAATAAAAGGCTCTATATGACATTCAATTAATTTCCATGATATTCATCTGTATTTATAAAAATTAATAACGGGTACTTCGTTAAATATATTTATTTAATAACATTTATATTTTGTACATTTAATTTTTGTTAAATATTCCAATATGCAAATATTTATTCTTAAACGGACTTTTTATTAATTTCCATAATATTTATCTGTATTTATAAAAATTAATAATGAAATATTATATTGTTAAATATAAATGTATTTATTTAAATATATTTATATTTAACAAAGAGTTGTGTTCTCATATGTGTTGAAGACCCAAATCACCCGACTGACCCAGAGGTATGAGCAGCAGTTTGGGTTACAGGATGTACTCATATGTGTTGTTGTTGAGACTCAGACCGTCCGACCTACCAGAAAGGTGTAAAGTAACTGTTTGGACGTCAGGGAAGTGCCACCCAATTTAGACCGGAATCCAGTGGGGAAGACATCTGCAGGAACCGTCCCCTCCTTCCCCTACCACCAGCCTCTCGGAAGGACTTACGGACCCACATATTTAACGTGATCGTAGTCCGGGTGAACACGGCGACAGTTTTGGCAGTGGCGGGAATCGAACCCGGGCCCACCGAATGCAATTCCCGCGCTCTAACCACTGGGTTACCGCGCCCAGTACTCATATGTATTGAATGCCCAGACCGTCCGGCTCATCTTAAGACATAGAGCAGCAAGATGGGCGACCGGTGCACTCATATGTGTTGTTGTTGAGACCGAGACCGTCCGATCTACCAGAAAGGTGTAAGGTAACCGTTTAGACGGCTGGGAAGTGCCACCCAATTTAGACCGGAACCCAGTGGGGGAGGCATCCACAGGGACCGTACCCTCCTTCCCCTACCACCAACCTCTCGGAAGGATTTACGGACCCATATGTTTAACGTGATCGTACTCCGCATGAACACGGCGACAGTTGTGGCTGCGTTTAAATCCAGTGCAGAAACCACCTGGCTACCGCGCCCGAAATGTGCAAACAGCACGCGGTATTCCCAGGTGGTCACCCACCCAAGTACTAACCGCGTCCGATGCTGCTTGACTTCAGTGATCTAACGAGAAGCGGTGTTTTCAGCACGGTAGGACCGTTGGCTGTACTCATATGTGTGTATTATTTACCTATACTTATGCGTATTCGTAAATTTATGAAAGTACATTAATAAATATCAATCATTTTACCTAACTGAAACAGAAGCATTAAAATTTTTAGCTTTAATATATCGACAAAAATCCCAGTTAGTTTGAAATATTGCTTGTCCTTACATAAAAAAGAAGATGTTTGTGTGTCTGTCTGTGTATGTCGTCTGTAGCAGGAAATCAAACGTCGGATAGCGGCGAAATTTGCCACAGAAGTGCTTCACGTCTCCAGACAATGCACCTTTGCAACATTTAAAAAAATAATAATAAATAAATAAATAAAATCGAATTACGAAATTTTAAAACTTTCTAAATTGGGCAACATTTCCTTGGTTCTCCAGATACCTTTCACCTTCGGGTAGGTCGGGCGGCCTTGGTTGAAAAAAATATATTTTAAAGCCAAAAATTGGCCATTCCTCCATTTCGTCAAATCAAATTTACTGATTCTTTGTTGCTGTAGGCTATATTCGAGAGCAGATGTTTTGTCTCAAAAAAAAAAAAAAAAAGATCTTTACCGATTAAGTGGAATTAATTTATCGGTTTTCTAACTATAATTCTAACTGCGCGAATTCATAATTTCATTCATTTCTTTCAAATTTTTTACTTTCTTTATATACATAATGTATAAGGAAAGTATCGTGACAAAGTCGAAAAATGGAATTCGAGTTTTCGACGTATTGTGACGGGGTCGGAGTATTGTGACAGGGTCGAAAATTCGAATTCGAGTTTTCGACGGGAGAGCACGTTTCAAGCATCCCTGATAAAGAATCAAACATTTTTGAAGTGATGTCTGTGTGTGTGTGTGTGTGTGTGTGTGTGTGTGTTTGTGTGTCAGTGAGTCTGTGGAGACGATAACTGACGAACGAATGGACCGATTCAAACCAAATTTGGTACAAAAATCACAATCCATAAACACTGGAAGCCTATTGTTTTTATACGTAATCGAATGTTCAGAACCCCCCTAAATTTTCGAATAAAATTTTGAAAAAATCGTCAAAAAATAAAAACCACTAATAAAGTTACGCAAACAGACATTTCTTATGTAATTTTTCATTAGAAAACGATTGACATAAACTTTAGAACGCTAACATGAACCGTTCTCGAGATATTGTACATTTTTCAAAAAAATTATCAAAAAGTCATATAAAATAAAAAAAAATATTTCCTATTGAGAAACATGGTTAGTTTTCATATGTAATACCATGCGATAAATTAAGTGACATCATTCTCATGGATCTAGCTCGTTCCATTCATGAAAAAAGATACTTTGAATAATACTTTTGTATTTGAACGCCAATAGTCATTTATCTGCTGTAATAATAACTTATTTCTTAGTGCATAACGCTTGGCGAGAATTTGGCGACGAATTTGGCGGAAAGTCGCCAACTCGGCGTCTTTTTTTAAATGTCGCCAAATGGATAAAAATGACGCTAATTCAATGAAAATGGCGACTAATTGTCGAAAATTCAATATGTTGGAAAGAATATTAGTATCTACTATAAGAAAAACCTACTTTTTTACTGTGAAAGTAGTAAATTCATTACATTATATAAGGAAAGTCATGTGTTGCGCGCATCAGATTTTTTTTATTGTAAAGGTAGTAAATTCATTGCATTATATAAGGAAAGTCATGTTTTGCCCACATCAGATTTTTTGCTCATGTTTTTATGCTGATACATTATCGTGTTTGTTGTAATGATGCAGATTTGTAATATGCAAAATTTTGCCTATCAGTATGGATGGTATGTAAACTTGCTGGTATGATTTTCCTAATGCCACTGAGGAAGGGTATAGTGATGCCCGAGAGCGCTCCGGCTTTTAACCTATATGTACGTCTATAGGATGTTTATTAAATGACTTTTAAAATCTAAAGATTTCGTCATTAATTTATTTAAATCGATTTACAATTTTGACGTGTTACCATTCTAACAAGGGAAGGCTTTGCAATAGTTCTCTCGGATTGCAATCTTTCATGTCCTATCTTGTAAAGGACCATGAATAATGATAAAACGCCAACGGCTTTCATCTACTAAGTGATAGAGGTCGCCACAATAACAATCTGAAGTTGTCATGCAAACGTGCTCTACTGACTTGTATTATTAACATTTAGTGTGAAAATATTATCTTTTTTAATTATTATTATTATTATTAAATAATACCTGAAAAAACAACAAAATATGCACAGCCGTTAGACTGTTACTTCTTCAATCCTCATAAAGCATTTGTAAAACGTATCGAAGACTACATAACAGTTCGAGCTGCTTGCATTGAAGGGATCCATATTGAAGACATCGATGAATTTTGAACCAACATCGATGAAGAGGCTAACAGAAAGTTAAATGACAGATTATTTATTACTTTCCTTATATACATAAAATATAAGGAAAGTATTGTGACGGGGTCGAAAATTCGAAATCGAGTTTTCGACGGGAAAGCACGTTTCAAGCATCCCTGATCTCGAATCAAACATTTTTGAAGTGATGTGTGTGTGTGTGTGTGTGTGTGTGTGTGTGTGTGTGTGTGTGTGTGTATGTGTGTGTGTGTGTGTGTGTGAGTGTGTGTCAGTGAGTCTGTGGAGACGATAACTGACGAACGAATGGACCGATTCAAATCAAATTTGGTACAATATCACAATCCGTAAACACTATTGTTTTTATACGTAATCGAATGTTCAGAACCCCCCTAAATTTTCGAATAAAATTTTGAGAAAATCGTCAAAAAATCAAAACCACTAATAAAGTTACGCAAATAGACATTTCTTATGTAATTTTTTATTAGAAAACGATTGACATAAATTTTAGAACGCTAACATGAACCGTTCTTGAGATATTGCACATTTTTCAAAATAATTATTGAAAAGTCATATAAAATGAAAAAAAAAATTTCCTATTGAGAAACATGTTCACTTTTCATATGTAATACCATGCGATAAATTGGGTGACATCATTATCATAGATCTAGCTCATGCCATTCATGAAAAAAGATAGTTTGAGTAAAACTTTTGTATTTGAACGCCAATAGTCATTTTTCTGTTGTAAGAACAACTTATTTCTTCGTCCATAACGCTTGGCGAAATTTTGGCGACGAATTTGGCGGAATGTCGCCAACTTGGCGACTTTTTGAAATGTTGCCGAATTAACGAAAATCTCGCCAAATGGATAAAAATGACGCTAAATCAATGAAAATGACGACTAATTGTCGAAAATTCAATATCTTGAAAAGAATATCTACTATAAGAAAAACCTATTTTTTTACTGTAAAAATAGTAAATTCTTTACATTATATAAGGAAAGTCATGTGTTGCCCACATCAGATTTTTTTAAAAATGCATTCATTTGTGTACAATTAACTTGGCGCTGACATATTTCAAGATATGGTAATATATTCTTGGAAAAAAGCTGAATATTCTGTTGAAAAACACATTACAAAATTTAACAAGGTAATGGCAACTGTATTTAATATTGGTTCAGCAACTTGTTTCATTGTAAATTGCAAGATCATGCATTTGTTAAATGTGCACACAGTAACATTTTCATTTGTATTGATCATACATTTAATCATTCCCATTCATAATTTCAAACTTACAAATAATTTAAATCATTCATTATTATACAAATTTCATTTGCTTTGACTTTCATTGTAATACAGTCAATAATTTTGTTGATTAGTTCAGTTTTGGTTTCCAAAAATTTCAGCCTTTGTCTTTGTTGTGTTTGATCAACCTTTACGATCATGTCTTGGCAGTTGTTTAGCTAATTATTAAGATATAAATTATATTTGTAATAAATTTGTCGTTTACTACTTACCATTATTGTCCATTTTATTTCAAAATAATAATAATAATTGAAAAGGATGATATTTTCACACTAAAATGTTAATAATACCTGTCAGTAGAGCACGTTTGCATGACAACTTCAGATTGTTATTGTGGCGCCCCCTATCACTTAGCAGATGAAAACCGTGGCGTTTTATCATTATTCATGGTCCTTTACAAGATAGGACATGAAAGATTGCAATCCGAGAGAACTATTGCAAAGCCTTCCCTTGTAAGTAAGTACACATAAATGAACTACCGCCCAAAAATGCGCACTGACACACACACACACACACTGAGAGAGAGAAAGAGGCGGGGGGGGGGGGGAGAATTTTTAGCCTTGTCAAAATACTTTTCTTTTCATTATGCTATATATTGCATCGGAAGTAAAAGCATGAAACGTACTACGATCGATAAAAATAAAACCCTAGAAGTATTTTTCCCAAGGAAAACACTCAGGAGTAAAGACCTTTCGATATTTGGACCCTCGTGACAAGAGAAGAAAAAAAAAATACCCGAGAACATATTTTTCTCGTCAACAGCCCAATGAATTCGAAAACACGCCGCAGAATAAAGTGGATCTTATCTTTCGAACGTAGATGCAGAGTTGAAAATAAAGCTTAAGAAAACAACGTATCCTGTTTTTCACGCAACTGTTGATTGATTGATTCGCAAGCGAAAGTTTTTTCTTTCTAAACAATACATAGTGCGGTAAACTTTCGTTAATCCGGCATCCAGTGGTTCGGCATTCTTCTCGAACGGCATTCGGGAACGTTCGACTGTACTGACGGACGTTTACTGCAACAGACAAACTTATTTTACAGATTTTCGTTCATTAAAAATTTAAAATTAATAATATAATTATAATTTTAAAATTAATTTAAATGTTTTTCACATATTATTCAATGTAGAGATTTTACTTTTTTTCTTTTGACCCAAATTGTCCGCCCTAAACAAAGGTATAAGGTATCTGTTTAGATGGTCGAGGCAGAGCCACCCTATTTAGACTGGAATCCAGAAGGGGTTGTTGTTGTTTCTGAGACCCAGACCGTCCGACCTACCAGAAAGGTGTTGTTGTTGAGACCCAGACCGTCCGACCTACCAGAAAGGTGTAAGGTAACTGTTTGGACGGCCGGGAAGTGCCACCCAATTTAGACCGGAACCCAGTGGGGGAGGCATCCACAGGGACCGTACCCTCCTTCCCCTACCACCAACCTCTCGGAAGGACTTACGGACCCACATGTTTAACGTGATCGTACTCCGCGTGAACACGGCGGCAGTTTTGGCAGCGGCTGGAATCGAACCCGGGCCTATCGAGTGCAACTCCAGCGCGCTAACCAATGGGCTACCGCGCCCCTACCAGAAAGGTGTTGAAGACCCAGACCGTCCGACTCGTCCAGAGGACTTAGAGTAACTAGTTGGACGGCCGGGAAGGCTACCAGAAAGGTGTAAGGTAACTGTTTGGACGGCCGAGAAAAGCCACTCAATTTAGACCGGAACCCAATGGGGGGTGCATCAACAGGAACCGTACCCTCCTTCCTCTACCACCAACCTCTCAGAAGGACTTACGGACCCACATGTTTAACGTGATCCGTACCCTCCCTACCCTGCCACCAATCTCTCGGAAGGACTTTCGGAACTGCAGATTTAATGTGCTCGTTCTCCGCGTATACATGGAGACAATTTGTGCAGAGTTGGTAATCGAACTTGGGTCCTCCGAATGCACCCCCCCCCCTGCTCTAACCACTGGGCTATCCCACCCCAATGTAGATTTCTGCGCGGAATCGGGCCTGACCCACGGGCACATCAAAGGGTTATAAAAATGCTAATCTTTCGTGTTGGATGTTTATACAATTATCTCCCTTATCTTCGAAAATATAGGTGCCGCGTTGGAATCTATATCCTGTTTTCCGTGTTTAAATGTTTGTGATAATTCGGCGTCGTTGGTCTCCACCTGACCAGGTCAGATACGGATCGGGGCTGTGTTTTTTTTTTTTTTTTTTTTTTTTTTTTTTTTTTTTTTTTTTTCTGTTATTGTTGTCGCCGTCGTCGCTCTTCTTGGTGACGTCACACGTGTAGTCGTAATATGCGTTCACGTGCAAAGAATGAGATGAGCTGTTATCGTAGGTTTTTATCTCAAGGATGCTCCGTTTACTGCTGCAGTGACTGTGCCAAAAGGTGTGTTTAGAAACGGAATGAATGAATCAGGAAATCTGGGTGTTCTGGCGAGGAAACTGTTAATATGGACGCTTCGAAACATGAATTGAATTTTTTTGATAATTAGCACTTGTATATACGTATTATCAATTTTCCACTGCTGAGAATCTCTAGGGTCATTTAAAAAAAATCTGATGTGGGCAACACATGAATTTCCTTATATAGTGTAATGAATTTACTACGTTTACAGTAATAAAAATAGGTTTCTCTTACAGTAGATACTAATATTCTTTCCAAGATATTGAATTTTCGACAATTTGTCGTCATTTTCATTGATTTAGCGTCATTTTTATCCATTTGGCGAGATTTTCGTTAATTTGGCAACATTTCAAAAACTCGCTAAGTTGGCTACATTCCGCCAAATTTGTCGCCAAAATCTCTCCAAGCGTTATGGACGAAGAAATAAGTTATTCTTACAGCAGATAAATGACTATTGGCGTTTAAATACAAAAGTATTACTAAGTATCTTTTTCATGAATGGAACGAGCTAGATCCACGAGAATGATGACACCCAATTTATCGCATGGTATTACATATGAAAAGTGAACATGTTTCTCAATAGGAAATATTTTTTTTAATTTTATTTGACTTTTTGATAATTTTTTTTAAAAATGTGCTATATCTCGAGAACGGTTCATGTTAGCGTCCTAAAATTTATTTCAATCGTTTTCTAATGAAAAATTACATAAGAAATGTCCATTTGCGTAACTTTATTAGAGGTATTGAATTTTTAACGATTTTTTCAAAATTTCACTCGAAAATTTAGGGTGGTTCTAAACATTCGATTGCGTATAAAAGCAATAGGCTTCCAGTGTTTACAGATTGCAATTTTTGTACAAAATTTCGTTCGAATCGGTCCATTCGTTTGTCAGTTATCTTCTCCACAGACTCACTGACACACACACACACACACACACACAGACATCACCTCAAAAGTGTTTGATTCGTGATCAGGGATGCTTCAAACGTGCTCCCGTTGAAAACTCGAATTCGAATTTTCGACCCCGTCACAATACTTTCCTTATACAATATGTATATAAGGAAAGTAATATTGCAACTGCTAAAATTTATCAAGAGCTGCGAAAAAATCCAGCTGTTAAAATTCACTATAAGCCGCAGACGAGAAAAAAAAAATATCAGATGGTAAAATTCACAAGCGACTGTAAAAATAGTTTCAGTTGCTAATATTTAGAAAAAATTAACTGTGTGACTCAACTCGACTTTCTCTTACCTGAATCCATGTTTAGTAGCTTTTTACTTTCCTTATATACATAATGTATAAGGAAAGTATTGTGACGGGGTCGAAAATTCGAATTCGAGTTTTCGACGGGAGAGCACGTTTCAAGCATCCCTGATCACGAATCAAACATTTTTGAAGTGATGTGTGTGCGTGTGTGTGTGTCAGTGAGTCTGTGGAGAAAATAACTGACGAACGAATGGCTCGATTCGAACGAAATTTGGTACAAAAATCACAATCCGCAAACACTGGAAGCCTATTGGTTTTATACGCAATCGAATGTTCAGAATCCCCCTAAATTTTCGAGTGAAATATTGAAAAAATCATCAAAAAATCAAAACCTTTAATAAAATTACGCAAATTGGCATTTCTTATGTAATGTTTCCTTAGAAAACGATTGACATAAACTTTAGAACGCTAGCATGAACCGTTCTCGAGATATTGCACATTTTTCAAATAAATTTATCAAAAAATCCCATAAATAGAAGAAATATATTAACCGTTGAGAACCATGTTCACTTTTCATATGTAATATCATGCGATAAATTTGGTAACATCATTCTCGTGGATCTAGCTCATTCCATTCATGAGAAAAGATAGTTTGAGTAAAACTTTTGTATTTGAACGCCAATGGTCATTTATTTGTTATAAGAATAACTTTTTTCTCCGTCCACAACGCTTGACGAGATATTGGCCCAACCTGGCAACTTTTTAAAATGTTATCAAATTAACGAAAATCTCGCCAAAATGGCGATTCATTGACGAAAATTCAGTATATTGGAAAGAATATAAGTATCTACTATAAAAATAACCTATTTTTTTACTGTAAAAGTAGTAAATTCATTGCATTATATAAGGAAAATCATGTGCTGCCCACATCAGATTTTTTTAAATTGAACTTACTAAGCAACAGTTCTTGCAGAAATGTGCAGGAAACTGACGTGGAATGTGCATGTTTTCATATATCACATTTTCTGACCCGATAACCGTATAAGACAATAAATTTTTCTCCCGGTCACATGACTGGTCATGGTAGATAACGGTAGGCTGTGTATCTTTATCATATAAACACAAGCAGAAGAAAAATAAATATTGAAATATTGATTGTATACATTTAATAGAAAAAGTCATGAAGTCAAGTGAGAAAAAGCGGTAACATTATATATAAATTTTCTAATCAAAAGTATATAACCGGTCATTTGATTAGTTATGGTACGTTTAGTGTTAAATCTCAAGGTGAATCGCGAATGTTTTGTTACAGGCGGGAATGAGTTGTATAATTTTTACTTTCTTTATATACATAATGTATAAGGAAAGTATTGTGACGGGGTGGAAAATTCGAAAGAGTTTTTGACAGGAGAGCACGTTTCAAGCATCCCTGATCACGAATCGAACATTTTTGAGGTGATGTCTGTGTGTGTGTGTCAGTGAGTCTCTGGAGACGATATCTCACGAACGAATGGAGCGATTCGAATGAAATTTGATACAAAAATCCCAATCCGTGAATACTGGAAACCTATTGTTTCTCAACACAATCGAATGTTCAGAACCCCTCTAAATTTTCGAGTGAAATTTTAAAAAATTCATCAAAAAATTAAAAACTTTAATAAAGTTACGCAAACAGACATTTCTTATGTAATGTTTCTTTAGAAAACGATTAACATAAACTTTAAAACGCTATCATGAACCGTTCTCGAGATATTGCACATTTTTCAAATAAATTGCTATAAGAATAACTTATTTCTTCGTCCATAAGGCTTGGCAAGATTTTAGCGACGAATTTAATGGAATGTCGGCAACTTGGCGACATTTTTTAATGTTGCCAAATCAACGAAAATCTCGCCAAATGGATAAAAATGACGCGAAATCAATGTAAATGACGATTAATTGACGAAAATTCAATATCTTGGCAAGAATATAAGCATCTACTATAAAAATAACATTTTTTTAACGGTAAAAATAGTAAATTCATAGCATTATATAAAGAAAGTCATGCGTTACCCACATCAGATATTCTTTTTCAAGATAACTTCAATAGTCACATTCACGGGGATTCTTGAGAATAATTATTCTGATTTTACATTTCTGTATTGACAATGTGTCCATCTAACGAGGCCTGGAATTTTAAGTCTTAAATAATGAGAGAAAGAGTTTCTTTAAAGCGCAGATAGTGAGCGTTAATTAGCCGTTGACCTGGATTAGAATTGTCGGACGGTTCGGAGAAATCCATCCAGACTGAAATTTAAGAATTAAAGTTTCTAGCATTGTAAGAAGTCCGTAATACCAGTTGTTATACGTGCAAGTGTGGATTTATACGGTACGATAATAAAGCAAGGAGCCTCGCTGCCCCAACCGGAAATCGAACAACAAATCTTCGCACTGGGCAGTCGATGCTCTACCATTAAGCTAAGGATGGAATTGCAAGCTCTTGTCGTTGAAGTGATTCTGCATTTTCCACACTTTAATGTCAATGCCAACGGCCGTACCGTGCTGAAAACACCAGTTCTCGTTAGATCACCGAAGTCAGGCAGCATCGGGAGCGGTTAGTACTTGGGTGGGTGACCATCTGGGAACACCGCGTGCTGTTGGAACTTTTTGGGCGCGGTAGCCCGGTGGTTTGCGCGCTGGATTTGCACACAACTGCCACCGTGTTCATGCGGAGTACGATCGCGTTAAACATGTGGGTCCGTAAGTCCTTCCGAGAGGTTGGTGGACTAATTTCCCGGAAAATCGCCAATTTGGCTTTTTAAAATGTTGCCAAATTGACGACAATGTCGCGAAACTGATAAAGATGAAGCTACAATGAAAATGGCGACTAATTGATGAAAATTCAATACCTTGGAAGGAATACAAGAATCTACTATAAGAATAACATATTTCTCCGTCCGTAATGCTTGTCGATATTTTGTCGACGAACTTAATGGAATGTAGCCAACTTGGCGACTTTTTAAATGTTTTTCAAATTGACGAAAATGTTGCAAAAGTGATAAAAATGTCACCAAATTTATTAAAATGTAGTTAATGTTTCGTAAAGTTTTGCAAATTTTGAATTCCGTCGTACAATGGACATACCTTCTAGTGTATAAGAAATAATGCTCTTCTCGTTTGTCTGTAATACTTGGCGATCCATTTGGTGAACTTGGTTAACAATCTAATGAAATATCGCTCACTGAGCAATATTTCGCCCTAGATTGACGAAAGTTTCGTCAAAATTGCAAAACTGAGGGCGCGGTAGCCCTGTGGTTAGCGCGCGGAAGTTGCACTCGGTAGGCCCGGGTTCGATTCTCGCCGCTGCCCAAACTGCCGCCGTGTTCACGCGGAGTACGATCACGTTGAACATGTGGGTCCGTAAGTCCTTCCGAGAGGTTGGTGGTACGGTCCCTGTGGATGCCTCCCCCACTGGGTCTAAATTGGATGGCACTTTCCGGCCGTCCAAACAGTTACCTTACACCTTTCTGGTAGGTCGGACGGTCTGGGTCTCAACAACAACACTTTAATGTCAGATTGACGAGCCTGACAATCTGACTGGCCATTACCTACTATTTTTACCGCAAGTTATCTTAGCAATTTTTATCCTCCAGGTTAGCTTCCTACGTGGTCTTTGACCTCCCGAATTGAAATCGGCGCTCAATATACCAAAGTTTACTGAATCGGTGCTAGTTTTAGTAGGGTCACTTTCAAACCCCCGTCATTTTTGCACTAACCTACAAGGCTGATTTGTTCAGGCGACATTGTAAAGAACCTTGCTGTCCCAAATGGGAATCACACCACGAATCTTCGTACGACGCCCTACCGTTCAGCTACTTGGACGGAATTGCGATCTCATATCATCAAAGTGTGCTCTACAGGATTCTCCAAAATGTATTTTAAGCTATTAACAGTAGTTTCAAAATTATAATTCTCAACAGTTATTTAAAAACTTCTTCTCAGCTACAGTTTAAAAAAAAAAAATCTTATGTGAGCAGCACATGACTTTTCCTGCAGACTTATATATACGTTACCTTTATTTTAATTCAATTTAATTCACTTTTAATTCAATTTTCGTCCTCATGTGGTAAGTGGACTTATTTTCAAAGGTGGCGTAGAGGCAATGCGAAAAAACTAAAATATCTGGAAAACCGCTAGTCCTAGTATAATGGGGTTGGTCTTATTCTTTTCTTCGTTAAAAATTACGTATAAAACGAGCGTTTAATGGATATATTTGAGCATATGTAGTTTTTTATTTTAGATTTTGACTATTTTTGCAGACCATTTTGCAGAAAAAGGCAGGTTATTTTTTTCCGAATCATACCAAACACTAATCAGCACCAGGGTGACCCACAAGCGATGTATCTACCGAATTTTGTGAAATTCGGTCCATTAGTTTTTTAGCTAGAGTGGATACAGTCTTTTGCGGGTCATTTCACAAAAAAGGCGGGTTCTTTTATCCCGAATTGTACCCAAAACTAATCAGCACTAGTTTCGCTCACAAGTGACTTACCTACCAAATTTTATGAAATTCGGTCAATTAGTTTTTTAGTTAGAGTGGATACAAAATCTTCACAGACAGACAGACAAACACACAGACAAACACAGACGTCACGCTAAAAATAGTTTTTTCGTGTTCTAGAGGTCTCGAAACGTGTAGATCCGTCAAAAACTCGAATTGCGGTTTTCTACATGATTCCAATACTTTCCCTATACATTACCATGTATTGCACACACACACACACACACAGGGAAAGTAATATAATTCTCAACTAGTTTTAAGACTAATTCCAACTACAATTTCAGATCTCTTTCACAGCTACAGTATTGAAACTGTAATTCTCAACCATAATTTTAAAATTGTAATTTTTAATTACCGCATCAAAACCGTAATTCGCAACTTGACGAACTTTTTGCAAAGAACATTCAACAACAGCAAACTCCCGATAATCCGGCACGATTGTCGGTGCCGGATAAATAACTATATCCGATGTCAAATTTAAATGGGGTAAACAAGAATTGGTAAAAATCAATTAAAAATAAAATAAAAGACAATAAATATGTTATTTATTTATTTATTTATTTATTTATTGTGTGTGCGTCCTGAAACGTTACGCAGACTGGATTACGCTGGATTAATAAACGAAAATCTGCAAATAAAGTTATTTAGTCTGTTACAGTAAATGTACCTAGGGGCGCCGAATCATCGGATGCCAGATTAACTAAAGTTCACTGTATAATGAACTTTTAAAGTACAATCAGAGTACAATATTATATTTAGCTTGCTTTTGTGGGAAAAATAAGAAATTTAAAGCTTAAAATGTATTTTAGTTTAACATGTTGTTTAAGGTCCTTAATTTTCCATTTAGCTTTTCATTAAATACATTAAAAAAGCTAATAATGCAGCAGCAAGTTTAAGAAATTTTCTAATAACGTAGATTTTAACTTCGATAACAGTATAAAGAAATAAAATATATATAAATTGCAAAAATTTTAAATACATGTTATTATACATTGCATATATGATGCAGCAGTAAATTCCCATATCTGGAAGGTAAAATAACCTAATTCAGAATTGTTGCATAAGATCAAAAGAATAGGAATTGAAAGCGAATTCTGGGATCTCGGAATTACATGAAAAAAAAATATGATGTGGGCAACACATGACTTCCCTTATATAATGCAATGAATTCACTACTTTTACAGTTAAAAAAATCTGATGTGGGCAGCACATGACTTTCCCTGCAGACTCAAATTCATATTTTTTTCTTTAATAATTCATTAAATTGAGTTTAATTGCACAAAATAAAACTAAATTTGCATTTTTAATTCAATTTCTGTTTTATTTGGTAATTAGACATTTTTCTAAAAGTGGCATAACTAAATGCGAAAAATCTTAAATATCTCGAGAATGGTTAGTCCTAAAGTAATAGAGTTGTTCTTATTATTTTCCTCATCAAGAATTACGTATAAAACAAGCATTTAAGTGATATATTTGAACATATGTAGCTTTTTTTTAGATTTTGCGCTTTTTGAGGGCAATTTCTTAAAAAAGGCAGGTTGTTCTTCTCTGAATAATACCAAAATCTAATCAGCACCAGAGTATCCCCCAAGTAACTTCTCTATAAAATTAGGTGAAATTTGGTCAATTAATATTTCAGTTAGAGTAGATACATGACATTTTTGCGGGCCATTTCGTAAAAAAGGGCAGGTTGTTCTTTTTCGATTAATACCAAAATCTAATCAGCACCAGAGTATTGTATAAGTAACTTATCTACCAAATTTTGTGAAATTTGGTCAATTAGTATTTTAGCTAGAGTGGATACATGAAATTTTTACGGGCCATTTCGCAAAAAAAAGCGGGTTCTGTTTTTACGAATCGTACAAAAAACTAATCAGTACCAGGGTCATACCCAAGTGACTTACCTACCAAATTTTATGAAATTCGGTCCATTAGTTTTTGAGTTAGAGTGGATACATACATTGCACAGACAGACACACAGACAGACCGACAGACAGACACACACACAGACGTCGCGTTAAAAATGGTTAATTCGTATTCTAGAGGTCTCGAAACGTGTAGATCCGTCGAAAACTCGAGTTGTGATTTTCGGCATGATTCCAATACTTTCCCTATACATTACCATATATTGCAGAGAAAGTAAAAAATGTTATTCTTATAGTAGATACTTATATTCTTTCCAAGATATTAAATTTTCGTCATTGAGTCGTCACTTTCATTGATTTAGCGTCATTTTATCCATTTGGCGAGATTTTCGTTAATTTGGCAACATTTTAAAAAGTCGCCAAGTTGACGACATTCCGCCAAATTCGTCGCCAAAATCTCGCCAGGCGTTATAGAAGGAGAAATAAGTTATTCTTATAGCAGATAAATGGCTATTGGCGTTTAAATACAAAAGTATTACTCAAAGTACCTTTTCTCATGAATGGAACGAGCTAGATCCACGAAAATGATGTCACCCAATTTATCGCATGATATTACATATGAAAAGTGAACATGTTTCTCAACAGTTAATATATATATTTTTTTAATTTAAGGAATTTTTTGATAAATTTATTTGAAAAATGTGAAATATCTCGAGAACGGTTCATGCTAGCGTTCTAAAGTTTCTATCAATCGTTTTCTAAGGAAACATTACATAAGAAATGCCAATTTGCGTAAATATATTAAAGGTCTTGAATTTTTGATGATTTTTTTCAAAATTTCACTCGACAATTTAGGATTCTGAACATTCGATTGCATTTAAAAACAATAGGCTTCCAGTATTCACGGATTGTGATTTTTGTACCAAATTTCACTCGAATCGCTCCATTCGTTCGTGAGATATCGTCTCCACGGACTCACTGACACACACACACACACACACACACACACACACACACACACACACACACACACACACACACACACACACACACACACATACTTTCACACACACACACACATACTTTCACACACACAGACATCACCTCAAAAGTGTTCGATTCGTGATCAGGGATGCTTGAAACGTGCTCTCCCGTCGAACTCTCGAATTCGAATTTTCGACCCCGTCACAATACTTTCCTTATACATTATGTATATAAGGAAAGTAATTAACTGCAGTGTTGCTGAACTCGACTTTTTCATACCAGAATTAATTTTTTCTTTTCAAATTCTATAAGAAAGAATTTGAAAAATAGATATCGTGAGTCCAAATTATTACAACTATACCTTTCACTTGAAAAAATATTTCGATTGATACCATACTTGACAATGTGCCCCCCGGGGGAAGGGGAACTTGCCCCCCCAAGGGGGCTAACGGGATCCCGAACAATAAAAAATTGTATCAATGCTGTTTTTACAACAATAATTGAAATTATTAAGTCTCGCGATCATTAAGCCATAAATAAACTCTTTTATGCTTAATTACGCCAAATTTTGTCCTATACTGCCATGTTGAAAAATATAAAATTTCGAATAAAATTCAAAATTTTAGCTCGAATTTAAAAAACAAAATTCTGTCTAGTTCTACATTTTTATTTCCTTGTATACATAATGTATAAGGAAAGTATTGTGACTGGGTCGGAAATTCGAATTCGAGTTTTCGACGGGAGAGCACGTTTCAAGAATCCCTGATCACGAATCCAATATTTTTGAGGTGATGTCTGTGTGTGTGTGTGTGTGTGTATGTGTGTGTGTGTGTGTTTGTCAGTGAGTCTGTGGAGACGATATCTCAAGAACAAATAGAGCAATTCGAATGAAATTTGGTACAAAAATCACAATGTTCAGACCACCTGAATTTTCGAGTGAAATTTTGAAAAATCATCAAAAAATCAAAACCTCGAATCAAATCACGAATCAAACATTTTTGAGATGGTGTCCGTGTGTGTGTGTGTAAAAGTATGTGTGTGTAAAAGTATGTGTGTGTGTGGGTGTGTGTGTGTGTGTGTGTGTGTCAGTGAGCCTGTGGAGAAGATAACTGTCGAACGAATGGACCGATTCGAACGAAATTTAGTACAATAATCACAATCCATATATACTGGAGGCCTACTGTTTTATAGGCAATCGAATGTTCAGAATCTCCCTAAATTTTCGAGTGAAATTTTGAAAAAATTGTCAAAAAATCAAAACCGCTAATAAAGTTACGCAAATAGACATTTCTTATGTAATTTTTCCTCAGAAAACGTTTGACATAAATTTTAGAACGCTAGCGTGAACCGTTCTCGAGATATTGCACATTTTTTAAAAATTACAATGTTCAGAACCCCTTGAATTTTCGAGTGAAATTTTGAAAAAATCATCAAGAAATCAAAACCTTTAATAAAGTTACGCAAATAGACATTTCTTATGTAAGTTTTCCTTAGAAAACGTTTGACATAAATTTTAGAACGCTAGCATGAACCGTTCTCGAGACATTGCACATTTTTAAAATAAATTTATCAAAAAATCCCAAAAATTGAAAAAAATATATTAAATGTTGAGAAACATGTTCACTTTCCATACGTAATATCATGCGATAAATTGGGTAACCTTGTTTTCGTGGATCTAGCTTGTTCCATTCATGAGAAAAGATACTTTGAATAATACTTTTGTGTTTGAACGCCAATAGTTATTTATCTGCTATAAGAATAACTTATTTCTCCGTCCATAACGCTTGGCGAGATTCTGGCACCGAATTTGGCGGAATGTCGCCAACTTAGCAACTAAAAAGTAAAGGTGATGAGAAAGTAGAAATATTTCCGAAATTCCGGAGTTCAGATTATGTTCACATGTTCGGTATCATCTGCCCTTCTCTTTAAAAAAGCAATATTTTCAAATTCAGGACAGTCCTGTTGCCATACCAACAAAACAAATTTATTTCTGAGCAAAAACTTAAATTTGCGCAAAACTTGTGGGGAATCTCAGTCAATCCAGTTACCTAGGGAATCAGAAACATTCCCAATATTTCCGCACTTCATTATTTTACATAGTGACCAATTTAGTTCTAAAAGGTTTTAAACTTAGCCATCCGTTCCAAAACTTAGAGACGGTTTTACAACCACTTTAAATCTTTTAAATCTCAAGGTGAATGGCGAATGTTCCGCTACTAAAGATAATGAATCGTGTGCTTTTTAATGGTACTGTTCAAGGCGATTTTGGAGGTAATTATTCTGAATTTACATTTCTATATTAGTAATGTCCGTCTAGCGAGATTTCAAATCTTAAATCCCAAATAATGAGTTTAAATCGTAAATAGCTGGTGACCGGGGTTAGAATTATTGGGCATTTTGGAAAAAGTTTTCTTGACAATTTTCTAGATTAAGATTTCTGAGAATGCAAGCAGTGCGTAGTCGTTTGTTGTATGTGTAAAGGTGAATTTAAAATTAAATGATAGTGAAATAAAGGGTTCTCAAAACGAGTGTCAAAACTATGCTTAATACTAAACTACTTTTTCACAAGCATAACTCTGTATTCTATAGTTTAACTGTAAGACTACAGTTAAACTGTAGTCTTACAATACTGTAGTACAGCTCTTCTGTATGACTACAGTTTAATACTTAATTATCAACTACCGTTTAAAATCAAATTCTCAACTGCAGTCTTAAAACTTCAAAAATTACAACTTATTTCAGAATTGTAATTCTCAACCACAGTATCCAAAACTGTAATTCCCCACTACGGTTTCAAAACTGCAATTCTCAATTGCAGTTATAAAACTTTACTTATGAACTATAATATCAGAACTAAAAATTCCAAACTAGTTTCAAAATGCAATTTTCAACTATAGTTTTAAAACTGCAATTCTCAATTGCAGTTATAAAACTTTACTTATCAATTATAATATCAAAACTAAAATTCCGAACTAGTTTCAAATTGCAATTTTCAGCTATAGTTTCAAATCTGCAATTCTCAATTGCAGTTATAAAACTTTGCTTATCAATTATAATATCAAAACTAAAATTCCGAACTAGTTTCAAATTGCAATTTTCAACTATAATTTCAAAACGGCAATTCTAAATAGCAGTTATAAAACTTTACTTATCAACTATAATATCAAAACTAAAATTCCGAACTAGTTTCAAAATGCAATTTTCAACTAGTTTTAAAACTGCAATTCTCAATTGCAGTTATAAAACTTTACTTATCAATTATAATATCAAAACTAAAATTCCGAACTAGTTTCAAATTGCAATTTTCAGCTATAGTTTCAAAACTGCAATTCTTAATTGCAGTTATAAAACTTTACTTATCAATTATAATATCGAAACTAAAATTCCGAACTAGTTTCAAATTGCAATTTTCAACTATAATTTCAAAACTGCAATTCTCAATTACAGTTATAAAACTTTACTTATCAACTATAATATCAAAACTAAAATTCCAAACTAGTTTCAAATTGCAATTTTCAACTATAGATTCAAATTGCAATTTTCAACTATAGTTTTAAAACTGCAATTCTCAATCACAGTTTCAAATCTACCGTTCTTAAGTATTAAAATTATTTTTTGTGACCTCGTAGGACATATATAGAGAGTTACCAACTGTATATTGTTCCTGTTTATGCTTATTGGCGCTTTAAATAAAAGCATTAATTATCCAGAAATTCGGACCCATTCTTGTATACCGAGACTTTACGATTCCAGAAAATACATTAACAGTATCAAAAGTGTAAATGTTTAACAGCAATAAGAAAACTGATTTTCACCTAGTTTCAAAACTAATTCGCAACTACAGTTGACAAGTTTTTACATTGAATATTCAACTCTAATCAACTTTTTAACAAAGTACGATCTAAATATGCATTGGTAAATTACTTTATCACTATATTTAACTTGCATATGAAAATAAAAATATTCAGAAAAATTTTAACTGCTGTTAAAGGTCTCTAATTCTCTAATTTACTGGAGTGTGACCCAATTCAACTTTTTCATACCAGAATATATATTTTTAAATAGTTTTTTTTTCATTGTACATTTTGCAAGAAAAAAAATCTGATGTGGGCAGCACATGACTTTCCTTATATAATGCAATGAATTTACTACTTTTACAGTAAAAAAAAAAATAGATTACTTTTGTAGTAGATATTTATATTCTTTCCAAGATATTGAATTTTCGTCAATGAGTAGTCATTTTCATTGGTTTAGCGTCATTTTTATCCATTTGGCGAGTTTTTCGTTAATTTAGCAACATTTAAAACAGTCGCCAAGTTGGCGACGTTCCACCAAATTCGTCGCCAAATTCTCGCCAAGCGTTATGGACGGAGAAATAAGTTATTCTTACAGCGGATAAATGACTATTGGCGTTCAAATACCAAAGTATTACTCAAAGTATCTTTTTTCAAGAATGGAACGAGCTAGATCCACGAGAATAATGTCACCAAATTTATCGTATGGTATTACATATGAAAAGTGAACATGTTTCTCAATAGGAAATATTTTTTTTTATTTTATATGATTTTTTGATAATGTTTTTGAAAAATGTGCAATATCTCGAGAACGGTTCATGTTAGCGTTCTAAAATTTATGGCAATCGTTTTCTAATGAAAAATTACATGAGAAATGTCTATTTGCGTAACTTTATTAGAGGTTTTGATTTTTTGACGATTTTTTCAAAATTTCACTTGAAAATTTAGGGGGGGGGGGGTCTAAACTTTCGATTGGATATAAAAACAATAGTCTTCCAGTGTTTACGGATTGTAATATTTTTGTACCAAATTTCGTTCGAATCGGTCCATTCGTTCGTCAGTTATCGTCTCCACAGATTCACTGACCCACACACACACATACTTTCACACAGATATCACCTCAAAAATGTTCGATTCGTGATTAGGGATGCTTGAAACGTGCTCTCCCGTCGATAACTCGAATTCGAATTTTCGACCCCGTCACAATACTTTCCTTATACATTATGTATATAAGGAAAGTATGATCACAATTATAGCATGGTAGTCTTCATCATTTTAAAGGGCTTGCAAAAATCTATCGATTGATATCAAGTTTTACAATTTACTATCTATGGTGTTTGTGTGTGTTAAGAGGGGGGGGGGGGGGGAACTTGCCTACCGAGGGGCTAATGAAGTCGCAAATACAAAAATTCTATCACGGCTGTTTTCCCCTACAATAATTGAAACAGTTCAGTTTCGTGATTTAGTCATAAATATGGATGTAATTTTGTAATATACTGCCATGTTAAAAAATAAAAAATATAAAAGTTTTCTCTCGAATTATAAAAAATTCTACCTAGTTCTGAATTTTTCGTTAGAACAATCAAAATATAAAGTTTCATGAAAATCCGATAATATTTGTGGCAGATATCCTATAAACAAAATATCGACCACAGACAAACAGACGAACATCACACAAATACAGTGAAAACGTTTTCAGGATGTCCTATAACATATATTGGCATCAAAATCTCGACATCAAAAATTTTCATGAAAAAATGATACTTTCCCAATACTACATAAGGGAAAGTAAAAATTACACAGTGATAGGTTTATGAAACTTTTCAATTTTTAAATGCATCATAAATTTGTGAAAAATTAAAATGCACAAATTCAAGGCTGTATAATATGGTAACAAGAAAGATCAATCATGCATAAAGGATTGATTACAAAACACTTTCCAACTGCAATGCAATTTTATTTAAATATCTATAAAATGTGATACATTCAGAGATGATATTTTTTTAATTATCACAGAATTACAATAATTTATTTTACTTAAATCCTTAAATCCATGGCGGTAAAAGTACTTTCTAACTCTATGCTTAAAACTTCAAAAGGCAATCCTATAAAACTTCAATGGGCAGGGCTATAAAACTTCAAAAGGCAATGCTTAAAAAGGCAATACTATAAAGTCATCTGCTTCTCTATGTCAAATCAATGAATATTTCCTTCATATCACTTATATTTCAGACTCCAGAGCTAAATAATTTCCGTTAAAAAATTCAACAATTCTTATACAACACATCTTACAGCTTGATTTGTTTACATTCTGCATTTGTTAAAATCAGGCTTCGTTGCAGAAATAATCAAAGTTTGATGATCATTTAAACTCAAATATATTGTAACTGCGTTGGCGCAGAATATAGATGCACAGAATATACGCAAAAATAAAGTGGTTTTAGGACAGATGCAACTCTAAATATAAATTTAAAAGAACTTTAAAAATCACGATTTTGACACTGGGAAAAAAGATGGATGCCATATTTTATTTTGAAGTGGGTCACATGCTCTTTCATATAATATGGGTGCAATTATTGTTTTAATTTTTATTTAAAAAACTACCGAACATATTTTGCTGAAATTTTTCTTATATATTTTGTGGGATGATTTGAATATTTAAAATTTTTGAAGCAATTTGTGAATTTTAACTTTGCTTAAAAAATATTTGAAAAATTAGGTCCCATAGGGTTCAATTTATTTGCAACTCGGGTTCAATCCAAAACTAATTGGGTGATATTATTAATTTACATTCTCATTTATCCCACTGACTGTCTGAACTACATATTAAAATTTCATTTTGATAAAGTCATTTTTACGTCAGTTATCGTGCGAACGGACAGACAGAATGACCAAAGTCATAAACAATTTTCAATTATGTTGGAAAGCATTATAAAAAAAAATCTGATGTGGGCAACACATGACTTTCCTTATGTAATGCAATGAATTTACCACTTTTACAATTAAAAAAATGTTATTCTTACGTTTTTCGTTAATTTAACAACATTTAAAACAGTCGCCAAGTTGGCGACGTTCCACCAAATTCGTCGGCAAAATCTCGCCAAGCGTTATGGACGGAGAAATAAGTTATTCTTACAGCGGATAAATGACTATTGGCGTTCAAATACAAAAGTATTACTCAAAGTATCTTTTTTCATGAATGGAACGAGCTAGATCCACGAGAATGATGTCACCCAATTCATCGCATGGTATTACATATGAAAAGTGAACATGTTTCTCAATAGGAAATATTTTTTTTCATTTTATATAACTTTTTGATATTTTTTTTAGAAATGTGCAATATCTCGAGAACGGTTCATGTTAGCGTTCTAAAATTTATGTCAATCGTTTTCTAATGAAAAATTTCATAAGAAATGTCTATTTGCGTAACTTTATTAGCGGTTTTGATTTTTTGACGATTTTTTAAAAATTTCACTCGAAAATTTAGGGGGGTTCTGAACATCCGATTGCGTATAAAAACAATAGGCTTACAGTGTTTATGGATTGGGATTTTTGTACCAAACTTCGTTCGAATCGGTCCATTCGTTCGTCAGTTATCGTCTCCACAGACTCACTGACACACACACACACAGAGAGAGAGACAGACATCACTTCAAAAATGTTCAATTAGTTCGTGAAATAGTCTCGCTCAATTAGTTCGTGAAATATCGTCTCCACAGGCTCACTGACACACACACACACACACACACACACACACACACACACACGTACACACATACTTTCACACACACACACATACACACACACATACATCACCTCAAAAATGCTTGATTCGTGATCAGGGATGCTTGAAACGTGCTCTCCCGTCGAAAACTCGAATTCGAATTTTCGACCCCGTCACAATACTTTCCTTATACATTATGTATATAAGGAAAGTAATAGAATTAAAATTTAATTTCTGGGTTCTGGAATTAAATGGGAAAAATATTTTCAAAATTTCTTAGCGAAAATATGCTTCCATGTTTGTCTGTGTTATCATGCGCCTTTTTCTTTAAAAAGTCAATAATTTCTAATGTTGAACAGACCTGTTACCATGACAAGGGAATAAATTCGTCGTGCATTTTGTTAATCAAAATCTTAAATTAACGCAAAACTTCGTGAATTTCTGTTAATCCAGTTACCTAGGCAATCGGAAACATTTTCAATATTGCTGCACATCATTATTATCATTTCAGTTCTACAATACTTCCCACCTAACCATCTGATTGACATTTTCCTGATTTTATAACCACTCTAATCATTTTAAATCTCAAGGTGAATCCAGAATCTACCGTTTCAGACAGGAATGAATTGTTTGATTTTTAAGGGCCACGATCGAGCCGATTCTTGAAGTAATTATTCTGATTTTCAATTTTGGAATAGGCAATTTCCGTCTAACGAGGCTTCAAGTCTTAATTCCTAAATAACAAGTTTGGAACGAATTGTAGATGAACACGCGTGTTAAGCCCGTTATCGGGATTAGAATTGTTGCGTCCGCGAAAACTTTCCTGATTAAATATTTAGGGAATTTTGGATAAGAAATTTCCTGATTAAATATTTAGGATTTTTAGGAGATGGTGGGAGGATGGCTTAGAACGTAATTTTTAGGAGTTGATGATTTTAAAGAATTTTAGGGATTTGAGGGACTGAATATATATGTCCCGACAAAGGTTCGTAAATTTGGGGCACACAACATATTTTTACTTTCCCTGCAATACATGGTAATGTATAGGGAAAGTATTGGAATCATGTCGAAAATCGCAACTCGAGTTTTCAACGGATCTACACGTTTCGAGACCTCTAGAATACGAAAAAAACCATTTTTAGCGTGACGTCTGTGTGTGTGTCTGTCTGTGTGTCTGTGTGTCTGTCTGTGCAGATTTTGTATCCACTCTAACTAAAAATCTAATGGACCGAATATCACAAAATTTGGCAGATAAGTCGCTTGTGGGTCACTCTGGTGCTGATTAGATTTTGATACGATTCGGAAAAAAATAACCTGACTTTTTTTGCAAAATGGACCGCAAAAATTGACAAAATCTAAAATAAAAACTACGTATGCTTAAATATATCTATTAAACGCTTGTTTTATACGTAATTTTTAACGAAGAAAAGAATAAGACCAACCCCATTACACTAGGACTAGCCGTTCTACAATATTTTTTAAGTAATTTTTTAGTCTATTTTTTTCTAAATGTAAGTAATTTTTTAAGTAATTTTTTTAAGTAATTTTTCATTAGAAAACGATTGACATAAATTTTAGCACGCTAACATGAACGCACGTTCTCAAGATATTGCACATTTTTCAAAAAAAATTATTAAAAAGCCATATAAAAAAAATTATTTCCTATTGAGAAAGATGTTCACTTTTCATATGTAATACCACGCGATAAATTGGGTGACATCATTCTCGTGGATCTAGCTCGTTCCATTCATGAAAAAAGATACTTTGAGTAATACTTTTATATTTGAACGCCAATAGTCATTTATCTGCTGTAAGAATAACTTATTTCTCCTTCCATAACGCTCCGTCCATAACGCGAGATTTTGGCGACGAATTTGGTGCAATGCCATCAACTTGGCGACTTTTTTAAATGTTTTTAAATTAACGAATAACTCGCCAAATGGATAAACATGACGCTAAATCAATGAAAATAACGACTCATTGACGAAAATTCAATATCTTGGAAAGAATATAATTATCTACTATAAAAATAATCTATTTTTTTTTACTGTAAAAGTAGTAAATTCATTGCATTATATAAGTAAAGTCATGTGCTGCCCACATCAGATTTTTTTCATTGTAATTCAGTTATTATACATTTCACTTTATTTGTAACCTCCCTAAAATATATAGCATGGAACTTTTTATTTGCTAATGTTTAGCTCTGCTTTCATGTCGCCTCAAATTATTTATCACGAATAGCCACAGCACTAATACAACTTTCTACATCTAATAACAAAATCGATTTATAGATTTAAACAGACTAAACTATTTATGTTTGAATTACTAAATTTATTTTGAGAAACTTTTCACTGTTACTTCTCTATTTTCTCTATGTAATTCTATACCGTTGCGCTTTTCATGTTTAAGATTCACATGATCGTTTTAGTAAACTTTCAGATTCCGAAATATAAAAAATACATGAAGTTTTCTCCTATATAATAGAACTCATATAAAAATATAGATTCTCATAAGGGTAGAATAGCAAAGTCATATAAAAGAATAAATGTTTTAACATTGAACGAAAATTTCGAATTCGTTTTTGAACATTTTCCAACAAAGTTGAAAAGTGCTTATGATTTTATTCATTCTGTCTGTCTGTTCGTTCACACGATAACTGCCGTAAAAATGACTTTATCGAAATGGCATTTCAGTACGTTGTTGACACGGTCTGTGGGATATTTGGGAATAAAAATGAATAATATTAGCCAATCAGTTTTGGATTTAATCCAAGCTCAATAAATGAAATACACTAAACCTTGACTTAATTTTTCAAATATTTTTTAAGCGAAGTTAAAATTCACAAATTGCTTCGAAAATTTTCGGAAATATTCAAATTATCACATAAAAGGGGAGAAAAAAGTTTCAGCAAAATATGTTAGGTAGTTTCTTTAAATAAAAATTGAAATAATAATTACACATTATTTTTTTCTACTGTGTATACTATAGAAATTCAAAAATCGTTTAAATTTATATTTAATGTTTCATCCGACAAAAAACCGCTTTATTTTTGCGTATTATCTGTGTTTCTAAATTCTATGCCAACGTAATTACAATGTTTTTACTTTTCTTATATTCATAATGTATAATGAAAGTATTGTGATGGGGTCGAAAAATCGAATTCGAGTTTTCGACGGGAGAGCACGTTTCAAGCATCCCTGATCCAGAATCTAACATTTTTGAAGTGATGTCTGTGTGTGTGTGTGTAAAAGTATGTGTGTGTGTGTGTGTGTGTGTGTGTCAGTGAGTTTGTGGAGACGATATCTCACGAACGAATGGAGCGATTCGAATAAAATTTGGTACAAAAATCACAATCTGTGAATACTGGAAGTCTGTTGTTTTAAAACACAATCGAATGTGCAAAACCTCCCTAAATTTTCGAGTGAAATTTTGAAAAAATCATCAAAAATATCAAAACCTTTAACAAAGTTACGCAAACAGACATTTCTTATGTAATTTTTTCTTAGAAAACGATTAACATAAACTTTAGAACGCTAACATGAACCGTTCTCGAGATATTGCACATTTTTCAAATAAATGTATCAGAAAATCACATAAATTAAAAAAATATATATTAACTGTTAAGAAACATGTTCACTTTTCATATGTAATATCATGCGATGAATTTGGTGACATCATTCTCGTGGATCTAACTCGTTCCATTCACGAGAAAAGATACTTTGAGTAATACTTTTGTATTTGAACGCCAATAGTCATTTATCCGCTGTAAGAATAATTTATTTCTCCATCCATAACGCTTAGCGAGATTTTTGCGACGAATTTAGCGGAATATCGCCAACTTGGCGACATTTTTAAATGCTGCCAAGTTAACGAAAATCTCGCCAAATGGATAAAAATGACGCTAAATCAATGAAAATGGCGACTAATTGAAAAAATTTAACTATCTTGGAAAGAATATAAGTATCTATTATAAGAATAACATTTTTTTAACTGTAAAAGTAGTAAATTCTTTGCATTATATAAGGAAAGTCATGTGCTGCCCACATCAGATGTTTTTTATTTTAAATGGTCACTAAACGAAGAACCTAATTCCTACAACGAAGAGCCTAATTTTAACGCTAAAATGTAAACAAATTAAGCAATTGTAAGATGAATTGTATAAGAATTGTTATTTTTTATGCAAAATTATTTAGTTCTGGAGTGTGGAATATAAGTAATATGAATGAAGTGAAGTATTCATTGATTTTACATAGAGAGGCAGACGATTTATAAAATGAAATGGTTTGCCAGTTATAATTTCCAAGAACTAATTTAACACGAACTAAGCAAGCAATATAGTTTCTATAATAATGAAATATATAATTGTGACTTAATATTGACTGCAAAATTATAGTAAACACTTCACAAATATACTTACGATGACCTCATTTGAATAAAGTTCATTTTATGTAAGTATAGCATTGTCTTTTTCATTGAAGTTTTAAGATTAATTTTGTCGATGGTAATTTCTGAAGCAGCTGAAAATGTAAATAAAATTGCATTTTATTTGAAAAGTGTTTCATAATCAATTCTTTCTGCATGACTGCTCTTTCTTGCTTTTTATTAGTCTAACTAATGAAAAACAAGTTGTTTAACAATAAGTTGTTTTTTATAAGTCTATTTTATTTTTTAGTCTAAATATGGTGTAACTATAAGGAATTTTCTCGCGTCGGCAAATTTTCCTGCAAGGATGAAAAGAAAATATGATGTGTCTGTCCTATAAATAACTTTTGATGTGAAAAACATCTGTGGTTAGGGGCTTATCACTAGCTGAAATTGGAGTGTTACGAAAAATATAAACACTTCAAATGCTGTATGTCTACGAATGTAATCTATAAACCTAATAGAAGAAAATGTAAACAATTTTTACTTGTTTTGACGGAAATAGAGCACCATTTATGAATATAATTTCAATATTTTAATAATTTTAATTTTTTCCGAAAAAATCTGAAAAGTTTTTGTTTGAGCGAGATTTTGCATCACTTTGTTTATTTTCATTCAAAATGTCTTCTAAACTATGAAATATAGATATCTGCAGTAAACTACAAAAATGTTCAGTATGAATTTCAGTTTCTAAGTGGATAATTTGTTTTTACAAGGCTATTACAGTTTTCAAGGAATCATGTTGTCAAGTTCAAAAATATGGAAAAATTTTCGTTTTTAACACTTTTCAACATAGTTAAGAGGTGTTTATGATTTCGGGCCATTCTGTCTGTCTGTTCGTTCGCACGATAACTGCGGTAAAAATGACTTTATCAAAATGAAATTCTAGTATGTTGTTGAGAAGGTCTGTGGGACATATTGGAATGAAAATGAATAATATCATTCCATTGGTTGAATAATATCACTCCATTGAAAAAATTAAATATATTAAACCCTATGGAACCTAATTTTTCAAACATTTTTACAGCGAAGTTAAAATTCACAAATTGCTTTGAAAATTTTAGAAAATATTCAAATTATCACATAAAATGTGTAAAACAGTTGTCAGCAAAATACGTTATGCAGTTTTTTAAATAAAAATTGAAATATTAATTACACCCATGATTTACGAAAAGAGCACGGGACTCATGGCAAAATAAAATATGGCGTCAATTTTTACCGTTATTACCGTAGGTATTTAAAAACCATTTAAATATACATTTAGTGTTGTATCCGTCATACGCTTTACTTTTTGCTTATTATCTGTTTATCTAAATTCTATGTCAAAGCAACTACAATATTTTTTTATTTTAAATGATTTATATATCTTTATTTTTACAACGTAGCCTAATTTTAAAGCTAAACTGTAGCATGCAGAATGCAATCAAATCGAGAGATTGTAAGGGGAACTGTATAAGAAATGCTGAATTTTTTTCACGCAAGTTTATTGTGCTCTGGAGCCTGGAATATAAGTGAAATGAATGAAATATTCATTGATTTTTGTCACAGAGAGGCAGACGATTTATATTTCGATGACGTCATTTGAATAAAGTTCATTTTGTGCAATTGCCATTGTCTTTTTCGATGAAGTTTTAAATTTTCAAGTATAGTAAATTACTGTAGTACTGTGATAATTCAAAAAATATCAGCGCTGGATGTATCACATTTTAAAAATGTTTAAATAAAATTGCATTTCAGTTGGGAAATTGTTTCATAATCAATGCTTTATGCATGATTAATCTTTCTTGTTCAAGTTTGAAGTGCTTATCTCGAAAACTAAAAGTGCTATAGATGTAAACTATAAAAAGTACTTTGCAGTCCTTTGAATGTCCTATAAGTATATATAATTGGATTTTCGAACCAGGCTTCTAGTTTTTGAAATATAGTGGTTATAATTTCGATATTTTAAAAATGTTATCTATACTCTAAAGGTGGTTCTAATTTCATATTTTTATATTTTGAACTATTTTGAAAAGATGGTTATAATTTCGATATTTTAATAATTTGAACTGTCATAAATATGTCTAAGGAAAATAAACCACCCACAAAGAACCGTGTTATTCCCGCAAAACTATTTAGGCTCCATTGGATTTGAGCCATTGCCTATTTTTATTTTATTATTTTACGTAATTTATTTTGAACTATTAGTTCGTGCTATTTATTTTTGTAGATTTAGCACATTTAAAAGGACGTCAATTTGTAAAAATCTCAAAATTAAAATATCTTGAGAACAAACAGCTTATACTAAGTAAAGAAATTACATTAAATTAAATTAAATTAAAGTTAAATTAGGAGCATATTAACGGCTAAATTCGTAATTTTGTAGCAGGATTAAAAGTTACGATTTCCAAGTTTATATATGATGTGCATTTTTTACGTGAAATTATATCTTCTAAAAATATACTTTTACAATATTTCATCTTGCTTTTATTTTCCTTTTCATGAGGGGTTAAAGCGTTGTTTGATTTTTGAGAATTCCCTGTATGTTCCGGTGAATTTTATTCATAGTTTTACATCTGAAATCCCTGTGTAATGCCAAGTATATTCCTTGCTAGTCATTTATAAAACGCTAACGTGCACCGTTTAGTTTTGCATGTTTTTTTTTATATTTTATTTTTGTGTAATTTAACGTAACATATATTTGAATTGGATGGTTAGTAACCAAATAGCTTTATAACTCAAATAAATACGCTTCTACATTCTAGTAAAATTTCTCAAAGATATTTCTTCTCTGTTGAACTTTATTTTATCCATGAAATTTTATATCTTCTGCTTTTAATATTTTCCATTTCACCCGGCCGTTTTCTAAATCTTTTAGTTTATTTTCGGGGGGGGGGGGGGGGGGGGGGGAGAATAATAATATTAAAAAAAGTAAAAATAAAAAGAAATGAATGATTTTTTTTTCCTCTAAAAATAATAGAAGGGATAACATTAGATGAAAACTTTGAATTCAGTTTTTGGTTTATCAAAGTATCCCATAACAAAAATAAATTTTATCAACGTTTGCGCTGTAAATAATATGAAACTATATGCCCCAGGGGATACAGAACCACAGCTACTCCTGAAGGTAAGATATTTTTCTTTATCTTTAATTAATATGAAGAAAGCTTTCTTGTTTAATAAAGATATATGCGTTAGACAATCAGTTGGACTGCAACCATTAGATTCCATTGTATCATTTTGGTTTATTTTTCCTTCTTTAAGTTTCAAGAGTGATTTTGAATGAGCCAAAACTCGGGACCTACATCTAAAGTGGATTTCGAACAAGCTATCCCTGCACAGAATTTATTCCCGGCATCTATGGATCTGAAATCCAGAGAATGAATCTATGGAACTGAAATCCAGAGAATCAATCTATGGAACTGAAAGTGTATGTCTGTATGTATGTATTCGTCTGTTTGTATGTCTGTGTCGCGCATAGCTGAAAATATAAGCCATGAATAGCCAGATATTCAACACAGGAATACCTGTGGTCAGCCAACTATCCCCTCCCCCCGATAAATGTTTTCTTTAAATTCAAATTAGCTCTTTAGTTATTTAATGCGGATGCACAATTTTTAGCGATTTTCATATAAATCAGCTCCTTAGTGACCCATACATATTATCGTAAAGTTTCAACATTAATAAAATCAGAAGGATTGAAAAAAAAATTTCCACTGAGCTTTGAACGAAATCCATAATATAATATGCCGATTTTTAAAAATTTCATAAAGAGTGGCTAAAAATTGCAATTTGAACACCGTTTAAACACCAGTTAAAATTTCCGCATCGGCGAAAATTACCACAATCCGATCTTACAAATTAGTCATCATCAAAATGATGTACTTAATTCTCTGAAAATAAAAATTATATTTCTAACTTCATTTGAGGATTTTCACCAATCAAATTAAAAAGGTAATGTACTGACGTTTTGTGTTATCATCAAACAAAGGAAGCACTTCAGTTTGACCTTTTCTCCCTACATACCGATCTTATGGAAATAGCCGTGGAAAGAAAGCCTTTTCTAGAGACCTCAATCGGCGCCCAAGAAGTTGCAGTTGTATGCATGCATTGCTGAAGAAACGTCTATGGAAAGTGCAAAATCAAGCGCTCGCTTTAAACGGACATTCTCATTTTGCAATGCAATTAATGCGCTAATAGTGCTAGAGCTTAGCTTTAAACATAGTAGGTAGCTTGAAATACATGACGACATCGGGTTACTTCGTCCTAATGTTAATCCGTAATATAACTTCTGTAAAGTCCATTTCAAATACTGTTGGAAATATAATCCTTTGTATAACTCAATGGAATATCGTCACTTTATTAGGGATAGATCGGTAATTCGAAAGATAATCGTTTGCATAACTTAATGGAATAGCGTCACCTTACTAATGGGAGATCGGTAGTCCGAAAGATAATCGTTTGTATAACTCAATGGAATATCTTCACCTTACTAGTGGGAGATCGGTAATTCGAAAGACAATCGTTTGTATAACTCAGTGGAATATCGTCATCTTATTAGTGGGAGATCGGTAATTTGAAAAATAATCGTTTGTATAACTCAATAGAATAGCTTCACCTTACTAGTGGGAGATCGGTAATTCGAAAGACAATCGTTTGTATAACTCAGTGGAATATCGTCGTCTTATTAGTGGGAGATCGGTAGTTCGAAAAATAATCGTTTGCATAACTTAATGGAATATCTTCACCTTACTAGTGGGAGATCGGTAATTCGAAAGACAATCGTTTGTATAACTCAGTGGAATATCGTCATCTTATTAGTGGGAGATCGGTAATTTGAAAAATAATCGTTTGTATAACTCAATGGAATAGCTTCACCTTACTAGTGGGAGATCGGTAATTCGAAAGACAATCGTCTGTATAACTCAGTGAAATATCGTCATCTTTTTAGTGGGAGATCGGTAGTTTGAAAAATAATCGTTTGTATAACTCAATGGAATATCTTCACCTTACTAGTGGGAGATCGGTAATTCAAAAGATAATCGTTTGCATACCTCAATGGAATAGCGCCACCTTACTAATGGGAGATCGGTAGTTCGAAAGATAATCGTTTGTATAACTCATTGGAAAATCGTCACTTTCCTAGTGGGAGATCGGTAATTTGAGTTCCCGTTAAAATATGAATTGTTTACAATGGTGACCGAAGCACTTTAATCAGCTGGTTGCATGAGCGGATAACTATGGTTTGAATAATACTGAAATTTCAATTTTCACCGAAACCTAGTATTTATGGCTGTGGTTTTAATTCACGGAAAATTACGTCGAACAGGATGTTATTATGTATGGAAAACAGAGGAATGAAGAGGACGTGCAGATAAAAAGTTGCTCCTTGATCTAAAATCTGAAGGATGATAATGTCGAGTCTAATTCAAATGCAGAAGGAAAGGCGAGCGTCTCAGTAGGTCCATAGATAGATTGTCTTCTGGCCGACAGGGTATTGAAGGCTCGATTCCTGGCTGCACGGACGATAGGGGATGAGGGAGGGACGGACACCAGTTGAGTGGGTGACTGGTGGCAGTAGGGGGCCCCAACAATTTGTTTGGGTGGACTTGACCACAGAAATAAGAGAACATTTCCAAGAAAATAATAATTTTTCTAAGCGGTGTGATAAAGTAAAAAGTATAGCACTCTTTCATCTGCTTCTAGGGCACACGCAGGTTCGATAAAATTTACAATCCCAACGTTGGTGACAACGTGACTCTGATTCCCGGAAAAAGAAGAATCCATTATGCTCTCTTCAAGAGAGGAGAATCCGACGTCACGCTGCGAGTGACGTTGACATGACGTCATTCAACGTCACATGTTTACCTGCCGCCGCAGAGCTCGCGGGAGGTGGTCGCAAAAAATGCCTTCTCTTTCAAAGTCTGTTGCTGATAGCAAAGAGAGTTGCACGAGATGGGCGAAATTGTTATCTGATAGCTGTAGAGTCGAACTTCTTTCTGCATGTTATTTTGTCATGTTTTTCTTGTGGTTGTGGTGATGTGTTGATGCAGGTTACGTTGTGAATTTTATACGCGAATATTCATGCCTGAGGAATGGAATGTAGTGATTAGAACTGGGGTTTTAATGACCTAATTTTCGTTAGAAATTGACCTGCAAAAAGGATTTTATGACCTCAAACACGCACTTTAATAATGTTTTATCAAACTTATATAAGTTGGCTGGGTTCGTAATATCACTTAAACCTTTCAGATCACATTTACTCTACACAAGCTACCTATACAGAGGTCTTATTTAATTTTAAGTGGAAACAGATAAAAACACATATCAACAACAAAAATCTGATGTGGACAGCACCTGACTTACCCTACAGACTGAAATTCATTTTCTCTTTATTCCTTTAATAATTCATTAAAGTGAGTTTAATTACACAAAATAACAGGCATAATTATTTGAAATGACACTGAATTGGCACTTTTAATTTACTTTTCGTTTTCATTCGGTAGCTAGGCGTATTTTTAAAAGCGACTTGGCGAAAAAAAAAAATTAAAATATCTCGAGAACGGTTAGTTATAGAGTAATGAGATTGGTTTTATTCTTTTCATCGTTAAAAATCACGTATAAAACAAGCATTTAATTGATGCATTTGAGCATGCGTAGTCCTGAATTTTAGAATTTGGCGATTTTTGAGGGCCATTTTGTAAAAAAGGTAGGTTCTTCTTTTCCTAATCGAAACAAAATTTAATCAGCACCAGGGTGACCCACAAGTGCTTATCTACCAAATTTTGTGAAATTTGGTCAATTAGATTTTTAGCTAGAGTGGAAACAGGCAGTTTTTGCTGGCTATTTCGCAAAAAGACAGGTTCTTTTATGCAGAATCGTACTAAAATCTAATCAGCGCCAGGGTAACTCAGGAGTGATTTATTTACCTTTAAAATTTTAAGAAATTTCTTTTGGTCAATTAGTTTTTGCGTTAGAATGGATACATATCACATACACACACACACAGAGAGAGAGACGTCAGGCTAAAAATAGTTTTTTCGTGTTCTTGAGGTCCCAAACGTGTAGATCCGTTAAAAACTCGAGTTGTGATTTTCGACACGATTCCAATACTTTCCCTATGCATAACCATGTTATGTAAGGAAAGTAATAATGATTATTAAATATTTTTAATACCATGTTTGTCCGTTTTATCATATTCTGAATCCTACATTTCACTGCGGCTTATCCGGTTATGACTTTTAGAAAGAACTGAAACCTCGCTCATTTCGTTGGGTCTCGAACATTTTCCTCGTGGTAGATGCCATTTTGAAAGCCGATAATTGATAACTACAATATTTATTCCACAGATTACGTTTACAGTACAATATTGAAGTAATTGGCGTGAAAAGGCGATGTCGGGGCTCACCCGAGATCTGACTGGAACTAATAATTTTCAATGTCGGGGCTCTTCAGACACAGAACCGCAAAGGAATACACACACACACACAGAGAGAGAGAGAAAGAGAGAGAGAAAGACGTTTTGCACAGTAGTGTTTGCACAAAGTTTTGCACAGTATCGAACGCATACCTAGAGGACGGCACGAGTTTGCAAATGCACACATTTAATGTTACAAAACTACAATAAAATACAAATTGTTTTTATTATAACGGACGAAAAATATACGCCCTATGACTGATTTACTATTTTTAACTTGATTTAATTTTAATTTCATTTAGTTATTATACCTTAAAAGAAGTAAACTTTGCTTTATTCTTAAGGACACCGATTCTCATGTTTTTTACAACAGTCAAAGTGGAACTAGATAGATACTTTAGCAAACATTTTTAAGCAAATGAATTAAAAACAGAACCCGCATTGCGGCTTATAGGCTTCTTCTTATAAATAAGCAGATGCATAGAATTAGCTCAAGAACTTGCGCTTTAAATATACTCTGGATGGACATAGTATTACATTTTTTAGAGAGGAGAGGGGGGGAGGGAGGGAGAGGGATTTTTGTAAATAATTAAAAATCTATTAAATGTTTTGAATTTTAGATTGTTCTACGTACATACCCAGATCCTTAGCTCACTTGAATAACAAGTAAAAGATCGGCGTTTAAAAAAAATTGCGGTTTTAAAAGCGCCGAATATACTTACATGCATGATCAGACAGAAAGTAATAGTACAGATGGAATGCATACATAGTATCTGCATATTTATTGTGAGTCAAATGTGATTGATTTCTCATTATAAAGCGCAGTTTACCAATATAATATGCGTACCAAATTTCGTTTGAATTGCTCCATTCGTTCCTGAGATATCGCAGTCACAGACTCACGGACACACACACACACATCCATACTTACGCACATACTCACAGACACATACTTACACATACACACACAAGCACATACTTACACACACACCACACGCCGGCCGCCCAAATAGCTGCTCAAGTCTTCGGATGAGCCGGACGGCTTCGGTCTTCAACACCATACACACACACACACACACACCACAGCATACACACACACACACAAACACACACACACACACACACACACGCACGCACGCACACACACACCACCACCTCCACCACCATTCAGACACACACACCACCACCATAGACACGCACACACACTGACATCACCTCAAAAATGTTCGTTTCGAATTCAGGGATGTTTGAAACGTGCTGTCGAAAACGCGAATTCGAATTTTCGATCCCGGCACAATACATCTCCCATACATTATACAATGTATATAGGGAAAGTAATATACTATTTTTTAGTCTGTTTAAATGTATATATCTATACAGTTTAAAAATTATGTATATTTTCACTGTTTTTTGACAATTCTTTCCTTAATGTGTAAGTATCCCATTTCTTCGTGACTCATTGCATATGGCTAATAACGATTTTGTTTCTCCTTCCGGCAAAGTTAGATTAAATACAGTGTGAAAACCATAACTGCCTATTTACACAGTTTTGTCTCTATACGTCCATTATAAGTCCATTGAATAAATGGTTCCAATAGCAGAGAATTTGCTTTTGAATATCAAATAGGAATAATTTCTTATTAGATTATATAAAAAAAATCTGATGTGGGCAACACATGACTTTCCTTATATAATGCAATGAATTTACTATTTCACAGTAAAAAAAAAATGGATTTTCTTAAAGTAGATACTTATATTCTTTCCAAGATATTGGATTTTCGACAATTAGTCGGCATTTTCATTGATTTAGCATCATTTTAATGCATTTGGCGAGATTTTCGTTAATTTGACAACATTTCAGAAAAGTTGGCGACATTCCGCCAAATTCGTCGCCAAAATCTCGCCAAGCGTTACTGACGGAGAAATAAGTTATTCTTATAGCAGATAAATGACTACTGGCGCTCAAATACAAAAGTATTACTCGAAGTATCTTTTCTCATGAATGGAACGAGCTAGATCCACGAGAATGATGTCACCCAATTTATCGCATGGTATTACATATGAAAAGTGAACATGTTTCTCAATAGGAAATATTTTTTTTTCATTTTATATGACTTGTTAATAATTTTTTTGAAAAATGTGCAATATCTCGAGAACGGTTCATGTTAGCATTCTAAAATTTATGTTAATCGTTTTCTAATGAAAAATTACATAAGATATGCCTATTTTCGTAACTTTATTAGCGGTTTTGATTTTTTGACGATTTTTTCAAAATTTCACTCGAAAATTTTGGGGGATTCTGAACATTCCATTAGATATACAAACAATAGGTTTCCAGTGTTTATAGATTGTGATTTTTGTACCAAATTTCGTTCGAATCGGTGCATTCGTTTGTCAGTTATTTTCTCCACAGGCTCACTGACACACACACACACACAGAGATATCACTTCAAAAATGTTCGATTCGTGATCAGGGATGCTTTAAACGTGCTCTCCCGTCAAAAAATTGAATTCGAATTTTCGACCCCGTCACAATATTTTCCTTATAATGTATATAAGGAAAGTAATAATATAACTTCGAATTTTAATTATAGATATTTGTTGATTTGAACGCAAAAATAGAGCTGTTTTACTGCGGATGCAACACTAAATATAAATTTAAACGATCTTTAAACATCTACGGTTACAGCGGCAAAATGGAAGTGATATTTTATTTTACAATGTGTCATGTGATCTTTTTATATAATATGGGTTGTTGTTGTTGAGACCCAGACCGTCCGACCTACCAGAAAGGTGTAAGGTAACCGTTTGGACGGCCGGGAAGTGCCACCCAATTTAGACCGGAACCCAGTGGGGGAGGCATCCACAGGGACCGTACCCTCCTTCCCCTACCACCAACCTCTCGGAAGGACTTACGGACCCACATGTTTAACGTGATCGTACTCCGCGTGAACACGGCGGCAGTTTTTGGCAGTGGCTGGAATCGAACCCGGGCCTACCGAGTGCAACTCCAGCGCGCTAACCAATGGGCTACCGCGCCCTTATATAATATGGGTGTAATTATTATTTCAATTTTTATTTAAAAATCACCCAATATATTTTGCTGAAATTTTTTTATTTTTTATGTTATAATTTGAGTATTTCCTAAAATTTTCGAAGCAATTTGTGAATTTTAACTTCGCTTAAAAAATATTTCAAAAATTAAGTGCCAGAGAGTTCAACGTATTTCATTTTTTCAACCCGGGTTAAATCCGAATCTAATTGGGTGATATTGTTCAATTTCATTCCCAGAACATCCCAAAGACAGTCGCAACAACATACTAAAATTACATTTTTTGATTAAGTCATTTTTACGGCTGTTATCGTGCGAACGGATAGACAGAATGACCAAAGTCATAAACAATTTTCAACAACGCTGGAAAGTGTTGAAAATACAATGTACAGTATTCTGATTTTTGGGAAAACATCGAAAACTGCTGAACAAGAGGAACACGTGCAGACGGTTTCCTATCAGTTGCCACCCACTTATCTTACTCACAGCCTTTTTAACTTCCGATTGTTCACGTACGAACAACTGAAAATATGACGTCATCACAACCACACAGGAAATATAATTCAACGACATTCAGATAGCATGGCGCACGCACAACCCTCAACGTGAAGCCCACAGTAATAATGAGCAGAAAATAAAATAAAATCTTTATATTTTAATTATATAGTACACTGAAAACAGAATGCAATTTAGATTTATTATGGAAAATAGATTCATTGTCGTTTATAACTACTTATTTACTGGTTTAGTTGTGTTGCATGATTTCACAATCTTTTTCAGCAAGAACATTTTTGTAGAAGAGAAATGGAAATAATTGTTAATAATGTAGCTATTGGTAATAATAGTTATTGATAATAATAGTTTGTAAATAATTGGAAATAATGAAACAAACTTTTAGTTGTGTAAATCTAAGCATCGTACTGCCATGTAGTTCGGCACAGAGATACCTCGGTTATATATATATATATATATATATAAATAAAAATTGAAAGATTTTAATCGAAAATTATGCATAAACTACTGTATGTACAATAAAACCCATCTCTAGCATATCTGTTACAAATGAGTAACTATGGACCAAGACTAAGGATAAAGATAGAAGGTAACGTATCACTACAATGGAAAGGGGGATGAGAAGAATATTAGGATACAAAATTCACAATTAAAAGTATATAAATATAAATAGAAATAAAAAGAAAACACGGCAAAACTGAGAAAAGGCAATAATAATTAGCTCAAGATAAAAGATTAAGACATAGAGAACAGTCAATTGAAACTACACAAAAAATGGCGGTTAGTTCGAAATTGCATTCTCATCAGGACAGCCATACAATTCGAATTAAAACCGATAGAATAGCCAGTTTCTGACAATGGCGATAGTATTTAACTATAGACACCATTGGAACTGTCTACTGGCTAGTGGAAGGAGAAAAATAAATTGAATTTCAAATCAGAAAAATAATACCTCCTCGATCAGAAATATGAACTCACAAGCAATGTTACCACGTGTAAGTTGAACAAGCGACTGAGCAATTCACCTCACTTCGTCAATGCGAGTGGGCACCGGAATGAATACATGTGAACGATACATAATATTTATGGAGACTTTCAAAAATAGCAATCAGTATAGGACTCAGGACAAGTGGAAAATAGTCATTCGAAATAGTAAACAATATTAGACTCAAGATAAGTGGTAAGTTAGGTGATAAGAATGGGTGAATCTCAAAAATGAGTTATCCAATCAAAGATAAATAATGCATGTGTAAAATTATTACGTGGTATATTTGATATATATATATATATATATATTATATATATATATATATATATATAAGTATATATATATATATATATATATATATATATAAAATTGACTGACAATACGATCTTTATAATTTAACAGCAGCTCCTTTAAATATTACACACTGCTTCAAAATAAAAAATATTCTTAAAGCCATCCATTCATTAATTATAATTTCTATAGTAAATGCAGATTTTTAACAAACTTTGGCATTTCGCAAATGGTCACAAGGACTGGGGGAGGGTCAGAGCCTCCCATTAAATGGACGCATTTTTTTATGCCGCCCTTTGGGAAAATGGTCCAATTACTAAACAAAAGCAGAAATTGAATTAAAAATGCATTTTGTGCAATTAAACTCAATTTAATGAGTTCTTAAAGAATAAAGAAAAAATGAATTTGAGTCTGCAGGGAAAGTCATGTGGCTGCCAACATCAGATTTTTTTAAACTAATACCAGAATTTAAACCATATAAATTTTGACAATGTTATCAACGCCGTTATATGAGTTAAATATTTATTCAAGTGGACAGAGCTTTGATACATTATACTGTACTGTATACACAGATTTTCTGTTGTTGTTGTTGTTGTTGTTGCTCATAACCTCCTGTTTCGGTCGAACCACAAACAGGACCAGTGATGCCAGAAGAAAGGACAAAGAATGACATAAGACGAGATCACAAAGTTTTATTAATACAAACAAGCATCACTGACGAAGGTCTGGGGGGGGGGGGGGGTGCAGCTTCACATTTGGCGAGGACCCAGAAGGCGGAAAACTGACTTCATCCTCAAGAAAAGGCCCATGCCTTACTCGGGATTCGAACCCAGCAATCGGAGACGCTATCCACTTCACCGCCTGGGCGGCACAGATTTTCTTCTTTAATGCAGTGTCTCTTGTCCTGTAAGACATTTACTTTACTGCAATACATGGTAATATATAGGGAAAGTATTGGAATCATGTCAAAAATCGCAACTCGAGTTTTCGATGGATCTATACGTTTCGAGACCTCTAGAATACGAAAAAACCATTTTTAGCGTGATGTC